>JAGFNQ010001030.1:890266-940999 GCA_024364735.1 Boesenbergia rotunda
GCTCGCCGTCCTCCTGTTTTGTTTTTGATTCGGTTCCGACTTCTTCTGAGGCAGTCAGAGCTAGGAGGTTGGACTTGTTGGATCGAGAAAACCGATAGAGGGGGGGGGTGAATATCGGAAAACTTTCGGATTTGAGTAAGAATAGGTACGCAGCGGAAATTAAATAAAAAGACACAGAGACGCAATCGATTTACTTGGTTCGGAGCTTGTGTCGACTCCTACTCCAAGGCCCACGGTCGTTGACCGTTTACTTTGGGCAATTCTATATTTGGCGCAAATAAGTTACACAATATGATTTACAAAATTAAGTGGTATAAAATATTAATTAAAGAAATATGCTCTTATTTTTACCGACGTCCGGAGTAGGTCGACTCTTTTGGGGCAGCAGGACGTCGTCAGTTCGAGATGAAGCGTTTTCGGAGCAAGGCGCGAGCGTAGAAGAACTTTGAGACGTTGGAAGTTGTGTTCTTTGAAGCATGGGGTCGAGGGCCCTTTATATAGGGCCTGGGGGCGCCCGGGATGTCGGGGGCGCCCCCCACGTGGCCTCCGATCTGCAGAGCTCTCGGTCGCGTCTGATCCTCTGGATCCGCTTTGACCGGGGCGCCTGGAGCGGTCGGGGCGCCCGCGTTGACCGGGTCAATTCTTATCTTCTGGCTTCGAAGTGTTTCGGTTCGAGGTGTGCGCATGGGGGTGCCCGCAGCGTAGGGGGCGCCCGAAAGCACGGGGGCGCCCGCAGCTTGTACTGTCGAAGCGCACTTTTTGATTGTGTGTTTGGTGTGCACCTTGGGGGCGCCCGGGACACTCCGGGCGCCCTGGTCAGCAGTTGCCTCACTCCATTGAGGCACTCTGAGCTGCAGACTCACGTTCCTTCGGTCCTGCATCCAGGGTTAGTCCAAAACACAATAACATAATAAATTATTAGATTTATACAACCTTAGCTGTCTTGGTTCTGACTTTGGTCTCCAAAATGGAGCCCTAGGTCGAACTGACGCCTACTGTTCCCTCGACGGGGAACGCGTCCTCACCTACTCCTCTCGGGAGAATTTACCTGATGCCAACCGTTCCTTTGGTTGGACTTTTGCCTGACGGTCCTTTGTCAGGTCTTGTAAACTGGCAGTCCTTCGCCAGTTGCCTAGCAGTCCTTCGCTAGGGCTTCGTTGCTGGCAGTCCTTCGCCAGTGCCTAGCAGTCCTTCGCTAGGGCTTCGTTGCTGGCAGTCCTTCGCCAGTGCCTAGCAGTCCTTCGCTAGGGCTTGATGCTGGCAGTCCTTCGCCAGTTGCCTAGCAATCCTTCGCTAGGGCTTTCTTTCCTGGCATTCCTTTGCCAGTACCTAGCAGTCCTTTGCTAGGGCTTTTTCTGCACACTCAGTGAACAACGTTAGATCACAAATAAACTTAACTTTGAATCCTTTGCCAATATCAAAACCAGGTTCGATATGGTGCTTCCTGCACAAACAATCTCCCCCTTTTTGATTATGGCAACACAATTCAAAGTTAAGTAAAAAATACTTTATAACTGTTAAGAACATGATATAAAAATGAAGACACAATTCAATGTTAAGTAAAAACTTTATAACATTTTCTAACACAAGGTAAGGGTTGAAAAAAACCTTTATTTCTCATAAAAAACCTTTATTTCTTATACTCCCCCTAAAACCCTGAGTACTTGTGTTATACTACTTAACTTTGACCTTTTCTCCCCCTTTGACATATATCAAAAATAAGCATGGGTGAACAAGGTATCTAATAGGGAGGTTTCAGTTTTACCAAAATAAATTTAAGTAAAGGAGTTCAAAAGCATAGTTTTCAAGAAAAACTTAACCGTAACTTACTTAGCCAACATTTTGAAAACAAGTTTTCCTTAAAAAGTTTCAACTTTTGCACTCATAGAGAATTTTCCTTAGAACATATTTTGTGCATTAAAAATCATTTTTACTTGGAAAACCTTTAAATAGACAAGTTTTTGCTGAAACATATATTTGTTTGCTAAGAAAACTTTATTTAGAACCATTTGTCAAAAATTTCCAAAGGTTTTGCTCAGATAAACTTTGTTTACTAAGGAAAATTTTACTTAGAAATAATTTCAAAATAACTACACTTAGTGCTTTAGAGGTGTTGAAAGATGCTTAGACCAATTTTAAAGCACTTAGGAATACTTAGTGAAAATAAGATAAAATTTAAAATTTTCTCTCTCTTGGCCATATATCAATAAGGAACTTTTGAGGAAAAATTAGCATTTGTTAGGACCAAAAGGAATTATGTGGATCAGAGCTTATGAGTTTTGAAAATATAAAAATACTTAGTATAATTTTGAAAGCACACAGATTAAATTGCACTAAAAAGACTCCGCTTTGAATGATATTGTGCAATTTTGAAAAAGGATTTTGTATTTTTAGCTAAGTCTTTAGAAAATTCACGTACTTAGAACACTATTGCCTTGGAAAAGTATTAGAACTTTTTAAAACATTATATTTTGAGATATTATGCAAATTTTGGAAAATATAAGTACTTTTGAAAAGTATGCATGTAAGTACTTTTAAACATAATATTTTAAAAGAATTTAATGTTATTTTGAGATCATGATACTTTACTTTGTTTCTTTTCCAGTATGACACAATCCTAGGAAACCTTGTTAATTACAAGGACATTTTCCTAAGTGTCCTGGAAATTTTTCAACCCTAGTAAATATTATTTCAAAAGGTATTTCAAACAAAACATTTTAAAATAATATTATTTTGTAAGACAAATGTTTTCGACACAATTTTGAAAATATAGTGTATGAAAACATATTATTTAGAAATGTTTAATAACTCTTTTAATTTGACCTCCCCCTAAACTTGATACAGTCCTTGGAAGCTTGTTGACCACAAATATTCTTCCTCTGAGTTCTTAGGGTTCAGTTCATATCAAAAGAATTACTTAATAATTTCAAAGATAAATGCCAAGGAAAATACTTGTTAGAAATAATTTCTTTTGGTTTAGACTCCCCCTAAATTTGACACATCCTTGGAGTCCTTGTAGATCATTAAGTAGACTTTCCTTTGTGTCTTTAGGGTTTACTAAAATCAAAAGAATAGTTTTGAATACTAGCATGGTAATAGAATTTTTAGTAAATTCAATTTGAGCAGAAACCCTGTTTTCAAAAACCATTTTGAAATAATAATGGTTTTTGTAAAGCATAATTTTATTTTTTAAAGAAAATATCGTGAGATTTTATTTAATGAACAACACAAGTCCTAGATTATATTTAAAACAAGTCTATTGAGATATTTAACATGAAATTTTAAAAAAATGTTAGAATTGAAAGAGTAGGGTACCGTAAACCGAAAAAAAAGGATAGTTTTGAATAATTTTTGAAAACATTTTTTAGTTAAAAAGATAGCGAATTATGCTTATAAGTCCTAGATGTCTCACCCAGTTCTACATGATCAAGCATGTTAATCTTATGGGTTTTGTGAGACAAATATTTTAATTTTGACAATAATTGAATTTTGAGAATAATTAATTAAGTTGAATTTGAGAAAATTAATTGAATTATTTTGAATTTGATTAAGTTGATTAAGATTTAATAGAATTTAATTGATTTAATTAAGATTTAATTGATTTAATTATGATTTAATTGATTTGATTTAATTAAGATTTAATTGAATTGATTTAATTAAAATTAATTGATTTGAATTTGGTTGGGTTGGAATCAACTTTTAAGTTCTAAGCATCTCACTCATTTCTAAGTGACAAAATAGGGTATCCTTAACTGTTTTGTGAGATGCATTAATTTTATCTTTGATTTTATGTTAGCACTATGATTTAATTGAAGCTTGTGTTAGATTCGAGTTTAACAAATAATAATTTAAAAGTGAGTTTCGATAATTGGCTTCCAGGTCTTGGCGAGGCACAGAGGCCTTCTTTGGCCGTAGCCTTATTGGATCAACAACCCTTTCCTAGACAAAGCCTTTTAAAGAAAGATCATTTTCAACTCATTTTTGATAAATTCTGGTCTAACTAGTTTGGGTCTTGGATCGGTAGCTTCGGCTAGTTCTGCCAAAATGGCTTCCCTAACGTACTATCATCTCACCTCCTCCCAATACTATGTTATTCAAACTTCAATTAAATCATTTTAGTCCTTAAACTAACCAATCCTAATTCAAAAAAAATAAAAAGAAACATACAATTAAAGCAAAAAAACATTATCTAAGTTACATCATAATCGTAATAATATTCTGGATTATCAAAAACAGCAATATTATGAATTTCTAACACATTAGCCTTATAAGATTCACTCATATTATTCATGGTAAATATTGGATTTTTAAATACTGTAAATTTACCTTTTGATTCCCGGTTGGGAATCTCCCCCTTGATTCTAGCCACCTTTCTTTTGCTTGATTGTTTCTTTGGCATTTTGTAGTGGTCGTGAGCCATTCGGACCTGCTTCCGATGATCCCCTTCTTCGTCGTCAGATTTTGAGTCTGAGTCGGACTCAGGTATTGGTTGAGGCCTCCTTTGCAGTTTTCTTAAAGTTTTCCCTGCAATAAAATTTACACCTTCCTCGACCATTACAGTATCTGTTTGATTATTTAATTCTAATTTTGGAAAGAATTTAAAATCAATTACCGTCTCAGTCAATTTGTCTTCTAAATCTGGCTTGGATTCGGGTTCAGACTCTAACTCGGCTGTTTGTGCTTGGACCGAGAGTGCAAGACCGCTTACTTGATCTTCTTCTTCAAAGACCTCAATATTGGAGCTCTCTTCGTGTAGGTTGATTAGCTTCTCCCACATCTCTTTAGCACATCCAAATGAACCGACTAGCTTGAGTTGTTCGTTGGTTAGACCACACTGAAGAATTGCAGTTGCCCTTGCATCTGTCTCAATTTGGTTGAGCGTTGGTTCATCCATTTTGTCCCACGCAATTGATTGTCCATCTTCTGTAGGAAGGGAGAACCCTGTTTGGATGATCATCCATATATCCATATGGGCCTTCAGATGGAACTCCATTAGACATCTCCAGGAATTGAAGTTCTCGCCAGAGAAGAGTGGCGGACGGGCACTGTTCCATTCTCGGTTAGCCATTTAAAATGATCTCTTGCACACAAAAGAAACAACAAAAATGTACCAAGACTTGGTCTTGGATTAGTAGTGCGGGAGAAGAAAAAAAATAGCCCCAAAAAAATTGCACGAATTTCAAGGCGAAATAATAATAAAATAATAAAAATAATTTATGATAAATTTTTGAAAATGATAATTTTGTCAATTCTGATTAATAATGAAAAAGTAAGATTTTAATGTTTGGGAAAAATTTTGCTCAAATTAAAGTAGCACGAATTTCGAGAAAAATATTAAAATAATAATAAAAAAAATTTATGACAAATTTTCAAAAATTATTTGTTTTATCAATTCAGACTTATGGTGAAAATATGAAAATTCAAAATTGAACGAGATTGAGTTGTGTTGATTCAAAATATGAAAATATGAAAATATGAAAATTCAAAATATGAAAATACACCTACAGATATTATTTATATAAAAAAAACTAACGAGATTGAGATGTGTTGATTAACAAAAAGAAAAGAAATAAAATAAAAAATTCGTAAATCCGAAAAAAAACTTTCAAACTGGTGGTTGCACCAAGTTTGAACTACCCCGCTCTGATACCACTTGTTGGATCGAGAAAACTGATAGAGGGGGGGGGGTGAATATCGGAAAACTTTCGGATTTGAGTAAGAATAGGTACGCAGCGGAAATTAAATAAATAGACATAGAGACGCAATCGATTTACTTGGTTCGGAGCCTGTGTCGACTCCTACTCCAAGGCCCACGGTCGTTGACCGTTTACTTTGGGTAATTCTATATTTGGCGCAAATAAGTTACACAATATGATTTACAAAATTAAGTGCAATAAAATATTAATTAAAGAAATACGCTCTTCTTTTTACCGACGTCCGGAGTAGGTCGACTCTTTTGGGGCAGCAGGACGTCGTCAGTTCGAGATGAAGCGTTTTCGGAGCAAGGCGCGAGCGTAGAAGAACTTTGAGACGTTGGAAGTTGTGTTCTTTGAAGCATGGGGTCGAGGGCCCTTTATATAGGGCCTGGGGGCGCCCGGGATGTCGGGGGCGCCCCCCACGTGGCCTCCGATCCGCAGAGCTCTAGGTCGCGTCTGATCCTCTGGATCCGCTTTGACCGGGGCGCCCGGAGCGGTCGGGGTGCCCGCGTTGACCGGGTCAATTCTTATCTTCTGGCTTCGAAGTGTTTCGGTTCGAGGTGTGCGCATGGGGGCGCCCGCAGCATAGGGGGCGCTCGGGAGCAGCGGGGGCGCCTGGAAGCACGGGGGCGCCCGCAGCTTGTACTGTCGAAGCGCACTTTTTGATTGTGTGTTTGGTGTGCACCTTGGGGGCGCCCGGGACACTCCGGGCGCCCTGGTCAGCAGTTGCCTCACTCCTTTGAGGCACTCTGAGCTGCAGACTCACGTTCCTTCGGTCCTGCATCCAGGGTTAGTCCAAAACACAATAACATAATAAATTATTAGATTTATACAGCCTTAGCTGTCTTGGTTCTGACTTTGGTCTCCAAAATGGAGCCCTAGGTCGAACCGACGCCTACTGTTCCCTCGACGGGGAACGCGTCCTCACCTACTCCTCTCGGGAGAATTTACCTGATGCCAACCGTTCCTTTGGTTGGACTTTTGCCTGACGGTCCTTTGTCAGGTCTTGTAAACTGGCAGTCCTTCGCCAGTTGCCTAGCAGTCCTTCGCTAGGGCTTCGTTGCTGGCAGTCCTTCGCCAGTGCCTAGCAGTCCTTCGCTAGGGCTTCGTTGCTGGCAGTCCTTCGCCAGTGCCTAGCAGTCCTTCACTAGTGCTTGATGCTGGCAGTCCTTCGCCAGTTGCCTAGCAATCCTTCGCTAGGGCTTTCTTTCCTGGCATTCCTTTGCCAGTACCTAGCAGTCCTTCGCTAGGGCTTTTTCTGTACACTCAGTGAACAACGTTAGATCACAAATAAACTTAACTTTGAATCCTTTACCAATATCAAAACCAGGTTCGATATGGTGCTTCCTGCACCAACAGGACTGGGGTGCCTCTTCTTCTTCTTCTGAGGAAGATTCGTCGCAGGTTGCTTGCAGTGCCTTCTTTCTTCTCGTCCTTTTTGTCTCCTTTAGGTTAGGGCACTCTGACTTGTAGTGGCCCTTTTTCTTGCACTCGTAGCAGGTCACATTGGACTTGTTTGCGGGTTCAGCTGGTTCGTCCTTTCTTCGACCGATTTTTCGTTTGTTGGTTCGGTTCTTCAGCTCCTTGTAGTAGCTTCGGGCTAGCCGGACCAGCTTAGTTTGATCTCCTTCTTCTTCTTCTGAATCTGAGTCTGAGTTAGACTCGGGTTCAAGTTCAGGCTTCTTCTTTGTTGTCTTTCCAATCTTACCTGCAAGAAAAGCAATACCATTCTCGACCACATTGGTGTTAGTTTTGTTATTGAGAGCCCTAGAGCCAATTATATGATGATTACTTTTTGGACTCATTGTATCATATTCTTGTATATATATTTCTTATATATAAAGGCATTTCTTATGGTTATTGTACTTATGTGTATTGGTGGCAAATAACTTAGTATAATAACGTCCTTGAGTAGAAGGTTCTTATCTATATCAATCGATTAGTTGAATCGATAGTGAGATGATATAGAGAACACTACTCTTAATTATTCCTAGTCAAGTATTAACATTCAAGGACAATGTTAATGCATAGAGACTAGCATGTAGGTCAACATGATGACTTGATCTCACAAGTCATGGATATGAGATATCAAGTTGACACATAGGTATACATTAGAGAATGTATACTGAATGGCCCGCCATGAGAAAGTATCATGGATCGTTATATGAGTGTCATATACTTTCTCATGTGACTATTAGTATGACTATTAGTCCTTAGACCTGAAGTCACCATAGTTCCCTACATAAGGAGTTATGTACTTTGGTTTCGTCAAACGTCACCCGTAACTGGGTGGACTATAAAGGCGATTACTGGGTATGTAACAAATTATGCGGAGGGATATGAGTGATGTAGATGGGATCTATCCCTCCTATATGACGGGAGAGATATCATAGTCTTGATAGAGTGAGATCACTAAGTGCATGGTCATGCCCAAATAAGGCAATATGAGATATTGAGCTTATTTGATTATAGTGAGTCTACTTGGAGTTCAAGACACATAGATTGATTGGAGGATGACACGGTCTATGCTTCATATAAGATCAATCTAGATATTGACGATAGAAGGACATTGTCACATATTATGAAAGTCATAATTAGTAGTCACATTGGTGATGTTGAATCTCAACATTCTTGTAACTTGGGTAGCAATGATGTGTTGCTAGATACCGCTCATTGCTTATGTTTCTAAGAGGTTAGAAGCATTGCCAACGTTACAAGAACCTATAGGGTCACACGCAAAGAACAAATAGATGGAGAAAAATTGAAGTCAAGTTTGACTTGGCTAAATATGGAAAGTCCATGAAAGGCAAGTTTGACTTGACCCAAATCCAAATCAAGTTTGACTTGACTTGGTTCCACTTCAAGTTAGACTTGACATGGGAGAAGAAATGGAGTCAAGTTTGACTTGACTAAATATGGAAAGTCCATAAAAGGCAAGTTTGACTTGACCCAAATCCAAATCAAGTTTGACTTGACTTGGTTCCACTTCAAGTTAGACTTGACATGGGAGAAGAAATAGAGTCAAGTTTGACTTGACTAAATATGGAAATTCCATAAAAGGTAAGTTTGACTTGACCAAAAGGCCACCTCACCTTGACTCGACCAAGTGATGACTTGGCTTGGTTTCCCCCCCCCCCCCCCCCCCATTTGAATTTGAATTCAAATTGAAACGGGTTAAGGAAAGCCACCTAATGGCCATCAGTGGCCATTAAGTGGCCGGCCACCATGGGAGAACAAAAAGTGTTTTTGTTTCATTTTTCCTCTAGGGGTGTCTTCTCTTCTTCCTCTCCAATTGTTGGAGTTCTTCTTCTTCTTCTCCTCTTGGACGAATCCTACAAGGTGCTAGCACACCTAAAGGATTTCATCCATCTACTTTTGTTCGCGTGGATACTTCTAGAGGGACGGCACTTAACGTCCTAGAGATTCGACATCCAAAAGGGAGCGAATGGGATTAAACGGGGCACGCATCAAAGGTAAAATGTTTATCCCTCTTTAGATCTAGGAGTAGATCGGGTTTTGAAGCATGTAAACGAGCACTCGTAATTTTTGAAATGGCTTTCTTCGCTCGGATCCTTGCTATTGGGGCTTTCGGGGTTTCCGCGACGCGAAAAACCGGTTTTCGTGGCCCGAAAAACCCTACAAGTTTGTTCGTGCTGTTCAAGTTCGGAAAACAACTCGTCTAATTTTATTTTTGAAAGATCCCTTGAGACCTTGTATGCATCTACCATAGATGCCCACAAGGTGTTTCTAGGGAAGGTGTTTAGAGCATACCTTATTAAGTCACGGTTTTCAACCTTGTGACCTATTGTGTGGAGACCGTTCATCAACTCTTGGATTCGTGCGTGGAGCTGGGCTGCTGATTCGTTGTCGGCCATCTTGATGGTGTACAACTTGTTCAGGAGCAGATCCCTTTTGCTGATCCTGGTATCTGACGTTCCTTCGTGCAGCTCGATTAATTTTGCCCAGAGCTCCTTCGCACTGTTGAAGGGGCCCACGTGGTTCAGCTCTTCTTTCGTCAATCCGCATTGAAGAGTTTGAGTAGCTTTTGCGTCGGCTTCTATCTTGCGTTTTAGGGAGTTGTCCCATTCAGAGTATCTTTGAGGAAGTCCATCAGCATTCTTGGGTATCTCCAGTCCGGACTGGATGATAATCCACATGTCCACCTGAGTTTTCAGGTGGACCTCCATCCAGGGTGCATGTTGACATGGATACGAGTTCGTAATTTAAAAAAATAATTACATGCAGCGGAAGAATTAGCATAAATAATTTCTCAAATTATTTTAACCACGTATCTAGCATGCAACCTTATGATGTGTGGACATAATCACAAATTAAAATTTTGCAGAAAAGTAAACTAATTTACTTAGTACCTCGCGTAACACGAAGTAAGGGACGAGATCCAACCGTAGCGTCCCTTGGAAGCTCCGCCTCTATTCGCGTCCACGCCGAGTTCTCTTCGGGATGACTTCGCAAAGCCACGAGTTTCGTGCCGACAAGAACTACTAGATTCTCCAAAGGCACAACTAGAATATCAAGAGAGAGATATGAAAACTAACCACCAAGTAACGGAATCAAGATTCCGTGAAGGGAGGAAGGAGATGCAACCCGCTTCGTCTTGGTGTTGGCTCACGGCTAGGGAAGGTGGCGCCGGCCCTAGAGGGAGGAGAGAAGGCGCCAGCCCTAGAGAGAGAAAGGGGCACCGACCCTAGAGAGAGAGAGGGAGAGAATAAGAGAGAGAGAGAGCTTGCTACTTTATCTCTTGATTGGGAATTCAAGCCTTGCCTTGGTTCCTTTATATAGTAGCCTCTCCATCGCCTAGTCTCCCTTTTAACGGAATAAATTTTGATAAGAAATTTATCCTATAAATTTTCTTATGAATTATTCCGTTATGCCAAGTTTTATTATAACTAAATTTATAATAAAAACAAACACATCTTTCCTTTTATTATGGAATAAAATTTACAAGAAATTTAATATATAAATTTTTCTTATCATGGAAAAATCAATTCATAATTGATTTTATAAAATAAAATAAACCAATCCATGGTTCATTTTAATTTCCATAAAAAGAATAAATTTCTATAAATTTTTTTATATAAATTTCTTTATATAAATCTCTTTATATAAATTTCTTTATATAAATTTATTTATCCATAATTTTATAAAACAAATCGCGCTTGATTTATTTTATAATTTAAACCAAATAAATTGGTTTCCCTCCATGTGGTGGTCGGCCAAACCAAAGAGGGTGGGGACCCTCTTTGGCCGGCCAAACCAAGCCGCCTCCTCGCGAATTAAACTCATTTAATTCGCCCAATAAGCCTTCAAAAGACTTAGCCATTTTAAGCTTCCGATGCGCCTCTGATAAATTCAGATTTGACTTTTTTCTCTTGATCGGAAAATCCAATTTTCAACTCGTTTTAAATCCCTCGGATTACTCGTAGTGCGTGTGACTAAATAGGCTTTCGATTTATGTTGGCCGTCTATAATCAACCAATTATAGAACGATCATGAGTGACACCTAGTAGTACATCATGACCCCCAATTAATCGAAAGATCAACGGTTGACCTCAGAAATAATTCTGAAACCCTTCAGCAGCTCTAATAAATTGTGCCTCATTCCCTTCACCCATCTTATACCCACTTGGTTCAGGACATGGTCTGTGTGTGTCAGTCCCCACTAGGCTGACTACGTCACACCTAGCCCAAGTAATGTCTTTCTCATCGAATGGATTCTAATTACTCTCATGTATTTCAGAGACTCATACTCTGAACATGTCATGCTCTGGCCAGAGGCTTTGAGTAACAATCCGACGATAGGCCTTAGGTATACATCCCCTCGCAAGGAGTGGTGAATCCTTTGTAGGATGTTCAAACATCTTTGGGCACTTCGGCTTATACCCAACCATCCTGGGTCCACACCTCCTTGGAGATGCTTGCTTAAGATGATAAAGTATAAGTCTCCATGACCAAGATGACTTGAACACCGCAAGTCAAAGGAACATCACACTTAAGCTGCAGTAATAACTTCACTGACATGTCTATATGTAGACTACCATGTGAAGTTTTACAGCCAGTCACTCCAATGAACTAGTTCCCTTAACTAGCATTCATGTTTATCTCCGGGCATCCCAATGTCACCAGCCAGTGAGAATCAGCTGATTAGAGAATAACCCATGCTAGTCTCAACAGAATTGATAGTGTCCTTATTTATCAATTCATCGACTAGGGACAATTTCAATACTTCACAATTGCACATGTAGAGATAATCACTAGTTGTGAATTCATCACAAATTCTCTCATGTTGTGAATTGTATTGCGGACATTCAGTAAATGAGTTTAAGATCTCAATCATATACATTAACATGTATACTCAAATAGTGAATATTCATTTATTAAAGTAAATGATTACAATCATAAGGCGATTGCCTTAGGACACTTCTCTCATATTACTAACAAACTCCCACTTGGCCTAATGCCAATCGCTACGGTATCCAATACCACAGGCTCTAACATGACCCTCAAACTTGCTTTGAGGCAAGGCCTTAGTTAAAGGATCCGCTAAATTCCTTTCAGTGGGAATTTTCTCAATTTGTATATCATTCCTACTTATAATCACTCTGATCAGATGATAGCGGCGAAGCACATGTTTGGATAATTGATGAGACCTTGGTTCTTTGCTTGAGCAATAGCTCCATTGTTGTCGCAGTAAACCGACACTGCTTCATCAATGGTTGGAACCACACCAAGTTCGGAGACAAACTTCTTGATCCAGACTGCTTCCTTTGCTGCTTCCGAAGCTGCGATATATTCCGCTTCCGTGGTAGAATCCGCTATGGTGTCTTGTTTGGAACTCTTCCAACTTATTGCGCCTCCATTCAAAGTAAATACGTATCCAGACTGAGATTTGGAGTCATCCTTATCTGTTTGGAAATTGGCATCTGTATACCCACGTATTACCATATCTCCTTCTCCATATATTAGGAACATATCCTTAGTTCTTCTTAAGTACTTAAGGATTGTCTTGACAGCCGCCCAATGATCCATTCCTGGATCCGACTGGTATCTGCTTGTGACGCTCAGAGCATACGATACATCGGGCCTTGTACATAACATAGCATACATGATAGATCCTATCGCGGATGCATAAGGAATCTTATTCATGCAAATCCTCTCGTCTTCAGTGCGCGGACACATAGACTTTGAAAGGTTGATCCCATGCCTGATGGGAAGATAACCTTTCTTAGATTCCGACATGCTAAATCTTTTTTAGCACTCGGTCTATATATGTAGACTGCGAAAGACCAAGCAATTGTTTTGATCTATCTCTATAGATTCTAATCCCAAGGATCTAGGTTGTAACGCCCTAAAATTTCCCATATGAAATATTATGAAATATATGAATCCATGAATATGAAATATTATGAAATTCATGATATATTATCATGGAATATTATGAAATATATGAATTCATGAATATGAAATATTATGAAATTCATGATATATTATCATGAAATATTAGGAAATATATGAATTCATAAATATGAAAAATTATGGAATTCATGAAATAGTATCATGAAATATTATGAATTCATGGAATATAATTAATATTATGAAAATATTATGAATTCATGGAATATAATTAATATTATGAAATTATTATGATGGGCTTGGCTTAATGGGCTTGGATTAGTGCAAAATGTGATAAAAAGGAAAATATAGAAGGAGGAAGCAGGGATTGAACCTTGAACCTCCTAGTTGCACTAGCAATGTCTTAACCATTGTACCAAGCCATGTTTCTTGTAGAGGGAATAAGAAACATGCTTGTTAAAAGCTAGGGAGGTGAAGAGACATGCCTTTTCATGAGAAAAGTATAAATATGGGAAGTTGGAATAACTTCCTTTTCTTCTCTTCTTCTTCCTCACTTCTCCCAACCGAAACCTCCATCATCTCCTTCACTTCTTCCATTTTCGAAGATAGCATCCAAGGGTTCTAACCCTAGGGCAATTGCAAGGAGGGAAGCCCAAGTGTCTTTGCCTTCTACCAAGACCAAGGAGTCTTAGAGGAAAATTGGAAGAAAAAGGCTTTCACATACCCTTCAAGTATAGGGTACCCTACGATTTTAAGAAGGTTAAAATCCAGCGCTAGGATGTAAGTGTTCTCTCGCCTGCAGTATAATTGCTATGAAATGTTTGTTTGGGTGTTTCTTTTGAAAAATCACAAGGACTTCCCTTGTGGATGTTTCGGCCACCCTAGGAGTGGGGGTCCAAGAGAAAGGTTTGATCCAACTTTGATGCATGGGAAGACTTTGAGACTTAGGGTATACATGTAGATGGATTTTCCTTCATGGTGTCAAGAACAAAAAAACCTAGGGTTTGCCTTGTGTGGGTTTCGGCCACTTCCTAAGGGATGGGCTTGGCAACTTTTCAATACATGGAAATAACCCTTAAGACTTAGGGTATACTCATATGTGATGTTTCCAAATTTTTGGAAGGACAAAATTAGGGTTTGGTACCCTACAAGGTTTCGGCCAAGGCCTAGGGAAAGGGGTTAGTGAGGGTTGAATTATCCTAGAATATATCCATGTTAAATGTATTGTAAGATAATGTACACAAGGTGTTTGTATGAATGTATGAGAGAATATTTAGTTCAAACCTTAATTTTCCCTATATTTAAGTTTCGGCCAACCCTAGAAGGACTAAGGTTTAGGGTTGTATAATTATCTCATGATGTGCTTTATGTTGCATGAATAATATGTGAAGGCTAAACTACCCTACGGGACATGATTATGTGTAGCAAAGTAATATGTATGAGCATGTATGAAATATGATGCATGTATGAACAAGTATGAAATATGATGTATAGATGAACATGTGTGAACTATGATGTATGTATGGACATGCATGAAATATGATATATATATGAGCATGCCTTATAGCCCATGGGGCACACGTATGAAATTGTATGTGATATGTTAAAATGCTTGAAGGGATACTCAAATAAGTATGGGATCAAGAGCACCCCTTATGTTGTGTGGTGTGTCCCTACGGGATCATGAGCACCCTTGAAGAGTGGTGTGTCCCATAAGAGTGAATATGGAGTATTCCTTAGCATATATGTAAAAGCATGATAAGTATTTTACTTTTGAAGTTGTGTACCCGACTCGGAAGGGGGTCGTTAAACAAATCTGGGGTGCATGTTAACGTGGCTCCGGTAGGACGGAAGGGTCCTGCTCTAATGATTTGGTGGCTCGCTACCCCAAATTCATTAGGGAACGCGCAATAGTTCCGCGCGAAAGTTGGTACACAACAGGGCCCAATATGATATGGATGTATTTTTAAGTAATACCATTATGGAATTGTTTTGAAAACATTCATTGAAAGAATTTGTTATATGTGAAGAGTATGCTTATGGTACTTGATACTGTATGCTTAGAAACTTAGATGATTAATATGCTTTGATGAACTTATACTCATGATTGATTACGTGTACATGTTATATTCTTTCGCACGGATTTTGCGAGTAGGACAGGATCCTTACTAAGCATTTTGCTTACTAGTTTATGTGTTGTCTTATGCTGCAGATAACACTTAAATGGAAGGAAGAGGCAGGAGGCTGAAGATGTGTGGGGTGGTGGCTCGGGAAGAAAGATTTCTATATCTACATAGTTATGCTTATGTTATAGTCCTTGACAATAAGCATTAGTGATTAGGATTGACATGGCATGATAGTGTTTACCTTGGAGGTCTCTTATACTTGATTATGTTGTGAGTTACATTACTAGTAATGTTATCATATTATAGAATGACACTGGATAAATTTTGCAAGCATGCTTAGTACCTAGTTTCCTTGAGTCCTTGCATTGTTGTTTTAATGTCATGCTAGAAGATAGAAATAGAAGAAAAAAAAATATATATTACTATATGATTGAATGTACGTAACCCCGCCCCGAGAGTAGATATAAGGGCGGGCGTTACATAGGTTGCTTCTCCCAGGTCTTTCATGGAGAAAGTTTTGGACAACCAAATTTTAACTGTTTATAAGACTGATATATCGTTTCCTATAAGTAATATGTCATCGACATATAATACTAGGAATATGACTGCACTCCCACTAACCTTCTTGTACACACAAGGTTCGTCAGGATTTTGTGTAATGCCCGAAAATTCTCGAAACTAATTTTAGAAATATCCTAGAATTTATTCCGAATTTATGGATATTTTTATAGAATTTTTCCATGGACAAATAAGGCAAAAAGGAATAAATATAAAATGTGCAGTAAAAATAAGTAGGGCGGGTTTGAACCCTAGACCTTTCCATTGAGAGGAGAATGGGCGGACCAACTGGGATGGTTTGCTTTTGTTAAAATAGATTAGGGGAAATAATAGATAAGGTATAATTAGGTAAATTCGCCCCCCATAAGTATAAAAGAGGGAGTTACGAGTTTTAGGTTAATTTTCTCCCAACCTAGCGACGCCGACGCCCTCCCTCACGCACGAGACCTCTCCTCTTCCTCTCTTGCATTTTCTTCCTCTTCTCCTCTTCTTTTGCCGCCCAAGACAAAGGGGAAGCCAAGGGAGGGTCTCAAGAGGCCCTATTCTCTACGAGAATCCTCGTAGACGCTAGGAGAACGCCAAGAAGCAAGAAGAATGTTGTAGTTCGACGTTCCCTCGGGAATTTCAGATTTTATTCGTAAGGAAAACTAGCGCAGGATGTAAGTATCCCTCACCTGCAGTATAAGTAGTTTCGGTTGATTTTTCATATGCCTTATTTCCTTGTATTTATGCTTTACGATTAGAAATCGTAAATTATGAACAAGCACGCACGTTAGGTGGTTGTTAAAATGTTCAGTTCAGTTAACGCTATAGAAAGTATTAAAGAATAGAAATTCTTGCTTCAGTTTATGATTGGGATCAAGGTCCAACGGGATGGGCTCCTAGTTGCCCCTAGGTTTAGATAACCTAGTGAAAGCAAGAATCAGAAGAGAAAAAGAAAAGTATAAAAGAACTATTTTATTTTCAGTTGGCATTGTACCGGACTTCGGTCCAGGGATAGGCTCCAAGTTGCCTCTAGGTTTAGATAACCTAGTATGGGATGGGCTCCTAGTTGCCCCTAGGTTTAGATAACCTAGTAGAACCCTAATGGATTCGGGATTTGCTACCTCGGGTTTATTAGGGATGCGCGCACAGTTGGTACATTGCCGGGCCCATAGTAGTTGATTATTATTTTCACCTAGTATATGTATTTAGTTTTCAGAAATTCATATTAGCCTGTGGTGAATTTAATAGTTAGTTTTATGTTAGTTAATTTCAGTTCCAGTTCAGATATGTATTCCATGCTATAGCTTACTTTTCAGTTTTAGTTCAGTATGTGTCATGTCTCAGTTATATGCCATGACATTCTATGATATGTAAGTTAGCATGAGCCTAGCATGATTACTTATGGATATGAGCATGTATGTGCATAGCATGTTTTACAAAAGCATAATTCGAGTTTTCATAGTTTTGTGAGGCTAGATGGTACTTACTAAGCTTTATGCTTATTAGTTTGCATTTCCTTATACTGCAGATACAGGTAAAGGAAAGCACTAGTAGCGGAGGCGGCGGGCTTGATGCAAAGTGTGTGTGGTGGTGGAGTTGGAATAAAAGTCTTCGGAACTTGCAAAGCATAGAAAGTCTTTATTATGCTCCTTTAGTTATTCCGCAATAAATTATGTGAACCATGTATGAATTTAATTAGACTTGTATTCGTGGTGCCTAGTATGCTTGAAGTAGTTTACTTACCTGATTTAATATTGATTTTGTGAATGCTTGAATGTCATGAGTCATCTACTTGTAATATGGTAATTTAGATCCATGCTTAAGCTTTAGAGATAAGAACTTGATACTTTTGATTTACATGCTAAATACATAGGATATGCTTGTTCTAAGATATATGCACCATATAGAATGACATGTAGTAGCTATGAATGCCCTTAGATATGAATAACGAATGGTTTCACTAAGAAGTTGATACAAACTTGGCACTTTCATGTTTATGCTTCTACATGTCGCTTTTATGATTTCTAAGTTGCTATACATACTAGAAACCCCCCTAAAAACATGTATCAAATGCCCTATAATCATTGTAGACCCGTTAGGAAGCTTAGATATGAATTTATGGAGCATTTGGTATGGAATAGTTCGACTTTGGCACATTCTGAAACTCTGAAATCTGGGTTTTCAGAACTACCAGTCGACTGGGAAAATACCAGTCGACTGGTATCGAGCACAGAAACATTCTGTGGCCCGACCAGTCGACTGGCATATAGCAGTCGACTGGTACTGTGTAAAACAAAATTGGTATAGAGCAGCTGGTTAGTGCTTTAGCCATGCAATGTAGAGGTTGGGGGATCAAGTCCTGCCAAGATAATAAAATACAAGTTTTGCTTTATTTTAGGCTAGTTAGTACTTTCGACATGATTATAAATTGTTAGTTCAGCAAATAGTGAAATAAGAATTTTTTTTAAATTCTCTCAGTTGGTTTAGCATTATAAGAAATCATTAATTAGTCAGTTAGTCAGTTAGTTAGTAGCGATCCACCTTAAAGCCTAGTACCAGAAGACGGGTCGTTACAGAGTGGTATCAGAGCAAGTTCCATCTTTCCTCCCCACACACATCAGCATCAGACCTGCAGCTTCCAAGTAAGAGTATCTCTCACATTACTATATTTTCTTGCTTCCAGATTCATAGTATTTTCATTTTATTCATGTCATCTGTTTCTAGCCAGTTCTTGTTTACAGTTAACGGAAGCATGTTTAATACCTTAGTTTATATCTGATAGCATGTTTTAGAATTAAAATATGAATTGTATGATCCTCCTCTATTCTAGATAATGGCAAGAGGACGCTCAGTTAGAAGAGCACCAGTTACTGAGCCTCAGCAGGAGGCAGACCACTCAGTGCCTCCAGCGGACCTGGCAGAGGTAGTAGCACGACTGTAGAGACAGGTAGCGGAACAGCAGCAAGTAATTGCTGCTCTAATCGCTAATCAGCAGGCTACTCCCACTGTTACCCCAGAGCCCCAGGTGGAGACGCCGATAGTGACGGAGGTTCCACCTGTGGCACCAGTCCCACCAGTCATGCCAGTAGCCCTATCAGCAGGGGCAAAGAGGGAAGCTTATCTGATCCAGTGGCAGAAGATCAAGCCAGAGACCTTCTCAGGAACCAGTGAACCATGGGATGCCCAAGCTTGGTTCAAGACACTAGAGAGTACCATGGAGCTCCTAGACTGGCCAGAGCACGAGAAAGTGAAGTGTGCCTCCTTCTGCCTAGCCGGAGACGCGCGTATGTGGTGGGAGCGTATCAAGATGAAACGCCCAGTCAATCAGATGACCTGGGCTAGTTTTGCGGAAGAGTTCTTTGAAGAATTCTTCCACATGCGGGTCACAAACCGCCACTACGACGAGTTCACTGAATTTCGGCAGGGCAACCTATCAGTAGAGGAAGCCGTGAAGAGATTCAACAGACTGGCTCGCCTGTGCCCTGAGCTGGTCAGTACTGAACGAGAGCGAGTCAGGCTAATGCTCAAGATGCTAAGGCCAGAGATAGCACTGAATGTGGCCAGCGGCGTCCATAGGCCGCAAACCTCAGAGGAACTAGTTAGCAGTGCTCTGATCACCGAGCATTACCTGAACAACATGCGACAGCAGAAGGCAGCCGTGACAGAGAATAAGGGCCAAAGCAGTAGCACAGGAACTCAGAAACCCCAGGGCTCCAACTCTAACTGGAAAGGAAAGAATCAAGGCAAAAGAAAGCAGTGGAACAATCCAAAAGGGGAGCCAACCAATAAGCAAACCAAGTATCCCACTTGTTCCAACTGTGGGAGACAGCACTCAGGAGTCTGCCGCCTGGGCACCCGAGGGTGCTACACCTGTGGTCAGGAAGGGCATATGGCCAAGCAATGCCCTAACAAGGCCAACTTACCTCCCCCACAGCCTATTCAGTATGGAGGTAAGCCGGCCCAGCTTCACCTGATGCAGACTGCACTAGAGGGTCCTCAGATCAGTCAAGGCAGATTAGAAGCTCCACCAGCTACCACCAATGCACGGGTTTTCTCACTGACCAGAGAGGATGTAGCCACCGCCTCTACAGTTGTTACAGGTCAGATTAGTATTTTAAACCTGCATGCATCTGTACTTTTCGATACTGGGGCAACCCATTCATATGTATCCAGGACATTCGCTGAAAAACTAGCAGTACCTCCAGATGTACTTAGTGGTCAGTTCCTGACTACTCTGCCCTCCGGAGACATCATGGCATCTACGCACTGGCTCCGTGCCATACCAGTCAGCATTTCAGACAGAGAGCTTTACTGTGATCTGGTAATACTGAATATGTCCGACTATGATGTCATTTTTGGGATGGACTTCCTGAGCAAATACGGCGCTTCTATAGAGTGCCGAAAAAGGAAAGTCGTATTCCAACCAGAGACAGGAGAGCAGTTTGAATACATCGGAGAACCGAAGAAGAAGGCCAAGAAATTTCTCTCCGCCATGAAAGCACGGAAACTACTGAGTACAGGATGTGCTGGATTTCTAGCACATGTAGTCCATGACGAACAAGTCAAGGACCAAAAGCTAGAAGAGGTCCCAGTGGTATGTGACTACCCAGCAGTCTTCCCTGACGAGCTACCAGGCTTAGCACCAGACAGGGAGATAGAGTTTGAGATAGATCTCATTCCAGGTACCAACCCCATTTCAAAAGCACCATACCGTATGGCTCCAGCAGAATTAAGAGAACTTTGGGAGCAACTACAGGAGCTGCTCGACAAGGGCTTCATACGCCCTAGTCATTCACCTTGGGGAGCTCCAGTGTTGTTCGTGAAGAAGAAAGACGGGTCCATGCGCCTGTGTATAGATTACCGGGCTCTGAATCAAGTCACCATTAAGAACCGGTACCCTCTACCCAGGATCGATGATTTGTTCGACCAGCTAAAGGGATCCACAGTCTTCTCAAAGATAGATTTGAGATCCGGCTATCACCAGGTCAAAGTCAGAGAGGGTGATATCCCCAAGACAGCTTTCAGAACCAGATATGGGCACTACGAGTTTGTAGTCATGCCTTTTGGGGTCACAAATGCCCCAGCGACATTTATGGACCTCATGAACAGAGTATTCCGGGAATACTTAGATAAATTTGTCACCGTCTTCATTGATGACATTCTTATCTACTCAGGAACTCAGGAAGAACATGCTGAACATCTCAGGACAGTATTGCAGATTCTTCAGCAGAGCCAACTGTATGCAAAATTCTCAAAATGTGAGTTTTGGCTCGATCAGGTGTCTTTTCTAGGTCACATCATCTCTAAGGAAGGGGTGATGGTAGACCCCAGCAAAATAGAAGCAGTAAGTAACTGGATCAGACCGAAGAATGCCAGTGAGATCAGAAGTTTTCTGGGTCTAGCCGGTTACTACAGGAAGTTCGTAGAGAATTTCTCCAGAATAGCCTTCCCACTGACAGCTCTTACCAGAAAGAACAGGAAGTTTCAGTGGACAGAGGACTGCGAGAACAGTTTTACAGAATTAAAGAGAAGATTGACTAGTGCTCCCATCCTGACTCTTCCCGAGACCACTGACAGCTTTGACATATATAGCGATGCGTCTAAATTAGGACTTGGAGCAGTACTGATGCAGAATGGCAAGGTTATTGCCTATGCCTCTAGACAACTCAAGGATTATGAGAAGAATTACCCTACCCATGACCTTGAGCTAGCTGCAGTAGTGTTCGCTCTCAAGATTTGGAGGCATTACTTATACGGAGCCCAGTGTAGGATTTTCACAGATCATCAGAGTCTAAAGTATTTCTTTACTCAGAAGGATCTGAACATGAGACAACGCAGGTGGCTTGAGCTAGTCAAGGATTATGACATTGACATCCTCTACCATCCAGGTAAAGCTAATAAGGTGGCAGATGCACTTAGCAGAAAATCTAGTGCCACCCTACTAGCTTTGTCCACGATGTCACAGCCCCTTCGGAAAGAGTTATCAAGTTCGGACTGGAAATTTTAGTTGGGCAGCTCTCCACTTTGACATTAGTGTCCACCCTGATTGAAGACATCCAGACAGCACAGGATCAAGATCCTGACCTTCAGAAAATCAAGCAGGGGATGACAGAAGCCGAAAATGGAGAATTTTGCCTAACAGATAATGGGACACTGTACTACGGTGACCGCTTATGTGTTCCGAACCAAGAAGAGCTCCGAAGGAAGATCCTAGAGGACGCACATAGATCTCCTTATGCGATGCATCCTGGTTCCACCAAAATGTACCAAGACCTCAGGGGACGTTTTTGGTGGCCTGGGATGAAGAGAGACATCGCCAGATATGCCAGTACCTGTCTAACATGCCAAAGAGTCAAGGCAGAACATCAGAGACCAGGTGGAGTTCTGCAGCCTATTCAGATTCCAGAATGGAAATGGGAAGATATTTCCATGGATTTTATAGTGGGACTACCCAGAACAACGAATGGATATGATGCAATCTGGGTAATAGTAGACAGATTGACTAAGTCTGCCCACTTCCAAGCTATCAGGATCTCCTATTCCATGGAACAACTAGCTCAGTTATACCTCAAGGAGATCGTCAAACTACATGGAGTCCCTAGGACTATCATTTCAGATAGGGACAGTAGGTTCACTTCGCACTTCTGGGAGTGCGTACAGACAGCTCTAGGCACCAAACTGAAGTTTAGCACAGCTTTCCATCCTCAGACAGATGGTCAGACAGAGAGAGTTAATCAAGTATTAGAAGATATGCTCAGAGCTTGTGCTTTAGATTTCAAGGGCAGTTGGTGCAGATACTTGTGCTTAGCGGAATTCGCTTACAACAATAGTTATCAGGTCACTATCGGCATGACACCCTATGAGGCTTTATATGGGCGGAGGTGTAGATCTCCTATCTACTGGTACGAGGGTGGTGAGAGGCAAGAGTTAGGCCTACAGACAGATCTTATAGATGATACCACCGTAGTCATACAGCAGATCCGCCAAAAAATAGAAATAGCTCAAAGCCGCCAGAAGAGCTATGCTGATACAAGGCACAGACCATTAGAGTTTGAAGTTGGGGATTCAGTGTTCCTCAGAGTGGCTCCCATGAAGGGAGTAATGCGTTTTGGGAAGAAGGACAAGCTAAGTCCCAGATATGTAGGACCATACCCCATCACTAGAAGAGTTGGCAAAGTAGCTTATGAATTAGAGCTACCTCAGGAGATGTCAGCTATCCACAATATATTTCATGTTTCCATGCTGAAGAAGCATATCCCAGATGCCACCCAGGTGATAGAGCCACAGACGGTACAAATTTGCGAAGATCTCAGTTATGATAGTCGGCTTATTCAGATAATAGACCGAGCAGTTAAGAAATTGTGAAACAAGGAGGTACCATTAGTGAAAGTCATATGGCAAAATCACAGAGTAGAAGAGGCAACATGGGAACCAGAGGACAGCATGAGGCAGAAATATCCAGAGTTGTTTTAAGTTCGAGGACGAACTTTTTATAAGGTATGGGGGATTGTAACGCCCAAAAATTCTCGAAACTAATTTTAAAAATATCCTAGAATTTATTCCGAATTTATGGATATTTTTATAGAATTTTTCCATGGACAAATAAGGCAAAAAGGAATAAATATAAAATGTGCAGTAAAAATAAATAAGAGCGGGTTTGAACCCTAGACCTTTCCATTGAGAGAAGAATAGGCGGACCAACTGAGATGGTTTGCTTTTGTTGAAATAAATTTGGGGAAATAATAGATAAGGTATAATTAGGTAAATTCGCCCCCCATAAGTATAAAAGAGGGAGTTACGAGTTTTAGGTTAATTTTCTCCCAACCTAGCGACGCCGACGCCCTCCCTCACACACGCGACCTCTCCTCTTCCTCTCTTGCATTTTCTTCCTCTTCTCCTCTTCTTTTGCCGCCCAAGATAAAGGGGAAGCCAAGGGAGGGTCTCAAGAGGCCCTATTCTCTACGAGAATCCTCGTAGACGCGAGGAGAACGCCAAGAAGCAAGAAGAACGTTATAGTTCGATGTTCCCTCGGGAATTTCAGATTTTATTCGTAAGGAAAACCTAGCACAGGATGTAAGTATCCCTCACCTACAGTATAAGTAGTTTCGGTTGATTTTTCATATGCCTTATTTCCTTGTATTTATGCTTTACGATTAGAAATCGTAAATTATGAACAAGCACGCACGTTAGGTGGTTGTTAAAATGTTCAGTTCAGTTAACGCTATAGAAAGTATTAAAGAATAGAAATTCTTGCTTCAGTTTATGATTGGGATCAAGGTCCAACGGGAAGGGCTCCTAGTTGCCCCTAGGTTTAGATAACCTAGTGAAAGCAAGAATCAGAAGAGAAAAAGAAAAGTATAAAAGAACTATTTTATTTTCAGTTGGCATTGTACCGGACTTCGGTCCAGGGATAGGCTCCAAGTTGCCTCTAGGTTTAGATAACCTAGTATGGGATGGGCTCCTAGTTGCCCCTAGGTTTAGATAACCTAGTAGAACCCTAATGGATTCGGGATTTGCTACCTCGGGTTTATTAGGGATGCGCGCACAGTTGGTACATTGCCGGGCCCATAGCAGTTGATTATTATTTTCACCTAGTATATGTATTTAGTTTTTCAGAAATTCATATTAGCCTGTGGTGAATTTAATAGTTAGTTTTATGTTAGTTAATTTCAGTTCCAGTTCAGATATGTATTCCATGCTATAGCTTACTTTTCAGTTTTAGTTCAGTATGTGCCATGTCTCAGTTATATGCCATGACATTCTATGATATGTAAGTTAGCATGAGCTTAATATGATTACTTATGGATATGAGCATGTATGTGCATAGCATGTTTTATAAAAGCATAATTCGAGTTTTCATAGTTTTGTGAGGCTAGATGGTACTTACTAAGCTTTATGCTTATTAGTTTGCATTTCCTTATACTGCATATACAGGTAAAGGAAAGCACTAGTAGCGGAGGCGGCGGGCTTGATGCAAAGCGTGTGTGGTGGTGGAGTTGGAATAAAAGTCTTCGGAACTTGCAAAGCATAGAAAGTCTTTATTATGCTCCTTTAGTTATTCCGCAATAAATTATGTGAACCATGTATGAATTTAATTATACTTGTATTCGTGGTGCCTAGTATGCTTGAAGTAGTTTACTTACCTGATTTAATATTGATTTTGTGAATGCTTGAATGTCATGAGTCATCTACTTGTAATATGGTAATTTAGATCCATGCTTAAGCTTTAGAGATAAGAACTTGATACTTTTGATTTACATGCTAAATACATAGGATATGCTTGTTCTAAGATATATGCACCATATAGAATGACATGTAGCAGCTATGAATGCCCTTAGATATGAATAACGAATGGTTTCAATAAGAAGTTGATACAAACTTGGCACTTTTATGCTTATGTTTCTACATGTCGCTTTTATGATTTCTAAGTTGCTATACATGCTAGAAACCGCCTAAAAATATGTATCAAATGCCCTAGAATCATTGTAGACCCGTTAGGAAGCTTAGATATGAATTTATGGAGCATTTGGTACGGAATAGTTCGACTTTGGCACATTCTGAAACTCTGAAATCTGGATTTTCAGAACTACCAGTCGACCGGGGAAAATACCAGTCGACTGGTATCGAGCACAGAAACATTCTGTGGCCCGACCAGTCGACTGGCATATAGCAGTCGACTGGTATTGTGTAAAACAAAACTGGTGTAGAGCAGCTGGTTAGTGCTTAGCCATGCATTGTAGAGGTTGGGGGATCAAGTCCTGCCAAGATAATAAAATACAAGTTTTGCTTTATTTTAGGCTAGTTAGTACTTTCGACATGAAAAAAAAAATTGTTAGTTCAGCAAATAGTGAAATAAGTTTTTTTTTAAATTCTCCCAGTTGGTTTAGCATTATAAGAAATCATTAATTAGTCAGTTAGTTAGTTAGTTAGTAGCGATCCGCCTTAAAGCCTAGTACCAGAAGGTGGGTCGTTATATTTTGTGAGAAATCAAACTCTTTGATTGTCTCATCAAAACGGATGTTCCAGCTCCTGGATGCTTGCTTCAGTCCATATATGGATCGTCCAAGCTTGCATACTTTGGTTTTATCAACCGATGTGAAACCTTCAGGTTGTATCATGTATACATCCTCAGGCAGGTTTCCATTAAGGAAAGCTGTTTTCACATCCATTTGCTATATCTCATAATCATAATGAGCTGCTATGGCTAGGAGCATCCGAATGGATTTAAGCATAGCTACTGGCGAATAAGTTTCGTCATAATCAATTCCTTGTTTTTGACGATATCCTTTTGCCACTAATCTAGCTTTAAAGGTAACAACATTACCTTCCATGTCGGTTTTCTTCTTGAAAACCCCACTTGCACCCTATGGGCTTAATTGTTGGGACCGGGTGCATGTTGACAAGGATACGGGTTCGTAAAATTTTAAATTTTTACGTGCAGCGGAAGAATTAGCATAAAATAATTTCCTAAATTATTTTAACCAAGTATCTAGCATGCAACCTTATGATGTGTGGACATAATCATAAATTAAAACTTTGCGGAAAAGTAAACTAATTTACTAAGTACCTCTCGTAACTCGAAGTAAGGGACGAGATCCAACCGTAGCGTCCCTTGGAAGCTCCACCTCTATTCGTGTCCACGCCGAGTTCTCTTCGGGATGACTTCACAAAGTCACGAGTTTTGTGCCGACGAGAACTACTAGATTCTCGGAAGGCACAACTGGAAGAACAAGAGAAGAGAAAGGAAATTAACCACCAAGAAACGGAATCTAAATTCCGTTAAGGGAAGGAAGGAGACGCGATCCGCTTCTTCTTCTTCGGGGTCTTCTTGGTGGATGAAGCTCACGCCCACCTTGGGATTTACGCCGGCCCTAGGGGAGGAGAGAGAGCCGGCCCTAGAGAGAGAGGGGCGCCGTCCCTAGAGAGAGAGAGAGGCGTGTAGAGAGAGAGAGAGGGAGCAACTAATCTCTTGATTAATTGATTGGGAATTCAAGGCTTGCCTTTGGTTCCTTATATAGTAGCTTCTCCCTTGCCAAGTCTCCTCTTTAACAGAATTTTTCATAAGAAATTTATCCTATAAATTCTCTTATTAATTATTCCGTTTAAGCCAAGTTTTATTATAACTAACTTTATAATAAAACAAATACTTCTCTCTTTTAATTATGGAATAAATTTTTATAAAATTTATTATATAAATTTTCTCATCATGGAAAAATCAATTCATAATTGATTTTACAAAATAAAAATAAACCATTTAAAGTTTATTTTAATCTCCATAAAAAGAATAAATTTATTATATAAATTTTTCTTTATCATGGAAAAATCAATTCATAATTGATTTTATAAAATAAAATAAACCAATCGATGGTTCATTTTAATTTTCATAAAAAGAATAAATTTATTATATAAATTTTTCTTATCATGGAAAAATCAATTCATATTTGATTTTATAAAATAAAAATAAACCATTTAAAGTTTATATTAATTTCCATGAAAACAAATTTATTTATCCATAATTTTATAAAATAAATCGCACTTGATTTATTTTATTAATTAAACCAATTAAATTGGTTTCTCCCCTTTGTATTGGCCGGCCAAACCAAGAGGGTGGACACCCTCTTTGGCCGGCCACTTCAAGCCCGATTCCTCACGAATTAATCTCATTTAATTCGCCCAATAAGCCTTCAAAAGACTTGGCCATTTTTAGCTTCCATTGCACCTCTGATTAATTCAGATTCGACTTATTTCTCTTGATCGAAAAATCCAATTTTCAATTCGTTTTTAATCCCTCGGATTACTCGTAGTGCGTGTGACTAAATAGGCTTTCGATTTATGTTGGTCGTCTATAATCAACTAATTATAGAACAATCATGAGTGGCACCTAGTAGTACATCAAGACCCCCAATTAATCGAAAGATCAACGGTTGACCTCAGAAGTAATTCTGAAACCCTTCAGCAGCTCTAATGAATCGTGCCCCATTCCCTTCACCACCTTATACCCACTTGGTTCAGGACATGGTCTGTTTGTGTCAGTCCCCACTAGACTAACTACGTCACACCTAGCCCAAGTAGTGTCTTTCTCGTCCTTTGGATTTCTAATTACTCTCATGTATTTAAGAGACTCGCACTCTAAACATGATATACTCTGGCCAGAGGTTTTGAGTAACAATCCGACGATAGGCCTGGGTATACATCTCCTCGCAAGGAGTGGTGAATCCTTAGTAGGCTGTTCAAGCATTTTCGGGCACTTCGGCTCATACCCAATCATCCTGGGTCCACACCTCCTTGGAGATGTTTGCTTAAGATGTTAAAGTATAAGTCTCCATGACCAAGATAACTTGAACACCGCAAGTCAAAGGAACATCGCACTTAAGCTGCAGTAAGAACTTCATTGACATATCTATATAGATAATCATATGAAGTCTTACAGCTAGTCACTCCAATGAACTAGTTCCGTTAACTAGCATCCATGTTTATCTCCGGACATCCCAATGTCACCAGCCATTGAGAATCAGCTGATTAGAGAATAACCCATGCTAGTCTCAACATAATTGATAGTGTCCGTTTTTATCAATTCATCGACTAGGGATAATTTCAATACTTCACAATTGCACATGTAGAGATAATCACTAGTTGTGATCCCATCACAAATTCTCTTATGCTGTGAATTGTATTGCGGACATTCAGTAGATGAGTTTAAGATCTCAATCAAATACACAAACATGTATACTTAAATAGTGAATTATCATTTATTAAAATAAATGTTTACAATCATAAGGCGATTGTCTTAGGACCCTTCTCTCATATCACTAACATTAATCCCTTCAGGTGGGTTAACCAAGTCCCATACTTGATTTTCGTACATGGAATTCATTTCCGACTTCATGGCTTCAAGCCATTTGTCCCTTTCTGAATTTTTCAGAACATCTTCATAACTGATAGGTTCGTCATCGCTTATGAGTAACACGTCGTTCGATTCACTTATGAGAAATCCGTATCTCTCTGGAATATTGCGTGTCCTATCAGACCTACGAAGAGGTGGTGTTGTTTTAGGTTCAACTGATAGCTCATCATTATGAGTTATTGGTTGTGGGTCTAGACTAGGTGTCTCTGTAATGTCTATTGGAGTTTCTTGAACTTCATCAAGTTCAATGCCACTCCCACTGTTTTCTTGTAAAAGAAATTCTTTTTCCAGAAATACAACATGCCTTGAAACAAACACCTTTTGTTCCAAGGGATGATAGAATTGGTAACCCTTCGTTTCCTTAGGGTATCCAATAAATAGACATTTATCAGACTTAGCATCCAATTTGTCTGATATAGTCCGCTTCACAAAAGCAGGACAACCCCATATCTTAAGATGAGTTAAGTGAGGTTTCTTACTATTCCATGTCTCATATGGAGTAGTAGAGACTACCTTGGTCGGGACTCTATTTAGCAAGTAAACAGCTGTCTTAAGTGCATAGCCCCAAAAAGATTTTGGAAGAGTTGAATGATTCATCATCGACCTAACCATGTCCATCAAGGTTCGGTTGCGCCTCTCAGATACACCATTATGCTGTGGTGTATACGGCGGAGTCCATTGGGACAATATCCCATTGTCCCTAAGATAATCTTGAAACTCTTGACTTAATTATTCACTACCCCGATCGGATCGAAGTATCTTAATACTTTTGCCAAGCTGTTTCTCTACTTCATTTTTGAACTCTTTGAATTTCTCAAAAGCTTCAGATTTGTGTTTCATCAAGAACACATACCCGAATCGTGAGTGATCATCGATAAAGGTAATGAAGTAGCTATAGCCTCCTTGTGCAAGAGTTGACATTGGTCCACATACATCAGTATGTATTAGACCAAGCAATTCTCCCACTGGATTACCTTTTCCGGAAAATGGTAATTTGGCCATCTTGCCTTTTAAGCATGATTCACATGTATCAAATGAACCGGGTTCAAATGATTCCAAAATTCCACATCGGTGTAATTTAGTCATGCGTTTCTACTTACTTGGCCAAGACGACAATGTCATGTGTAGGAGTCTATTCGATTATCTATTCGAGCACGTTTGTTGCTAACTTCGATATTTAAAACGTCACCGGATAAATCTAACGTGTAGATACCATTGCACAAAGTTTCAGTCCGATAAAGAACGCCATTTAAAGTTATGTAACAACAATTGTTACTAAAAGTTAAATGATGACCATTATCATTCAAACATGAAATAGATACAATGTTCTTTATTAATGAAGGAACAAAATAACAATTATCCAATTCTAAGACACGTCCAGTAGGGATCTTTAGCAAATATGTTCCGATGGCAACAGCAGCAATCTTTGCTCCATTTCCAACTCGCAAATTCGCTTATCCCTTGACGAGTCTTCTTCTATTCCTTAGCCCTTGTATGTCATTACATATATGTGAGCTACACCCAGTATCAAGTACCCAGGTGTACGAGGAAATAGAGTGACATTCAATAACGAAGATGCCTGAAGAGGATGGGGCATCGGATGCCTTCTTCTTCAGGGACTGAAGATAAACCTTGCAGTTTCTTTACCAGTGACCCTCTTTGCTACAGTGATGGCAAGTACCTTTTGGGGTTTTTTCAATCTTTTTGGCCTTTTTCTTCTTTCCCTTATTCTGTTCTTTGGTCTTCCTCTTAGAACCTTTCTTCGAGGAACCAACTAACTGTACCGTCTTCTGATCCTGCTTTACAGAAAGCTCTACAGTCTTCAGCAGTATGAGCAACTCAAGAAACTGGTCTGGAGTTGCATCTTCAGAAGGACGGTTGGGAAGTTGTTCTTCAAGGACATAAGCAAGCTTTTCTGCCTTGAGGACTATCCTCAGGTTTCTAAGCCAGTCCATGAAGTTTGGCCCAGTCAATTTATTGGTGTCCAAAATGGAACGCAAATTCAGAGAAGACATGATCGAGTGATTATCCTAGAGATACAAATTGAGCTTATGTGAGAAGAATGATAAAGAATGCATCAATATACATTAATTAAATCCTATTTATTTTTCGAATTGAATAACCCTTTTTATCAATTCGGGAGATTGTAGAAACACCTCCAAATAGGTTGATATCCAACCATAGATAAGAGCAACCATAGCTGTGGCCATCAAGTTATTCTTAGCTATGAAGGTAGGTAATTATACCGATTACATATCACATATATGTAACTATCACTTTATGCTATCAACTAATTGAATGGTTGCATAAATCATTGGGTTGTTAACTCATTAACAGGTATGCAACATTATACATAACACCCAACTGCACCTCTCTTCACATCGACCTTGGCTGTGGCACAACAAATCGATGCTCCAAGCTTAAGGCTGACCCATTAATCAGGAAATAGTTTTAATATGGTTGGAGCTCATTCAACCGTTTAGTCAGGCTTGGATGTGTCCAACAACCAAAACTAAGGATTGACCTCTGACTCCAACTATATTAATCATAAACTAATTCCATGGTTTGAACATGTTGAGGTTCAAGCCGGGCATGGATGTGTCCATCAACCCAAACGAGAAACAAAACTCCGGTTCTAACCATATTAATGGAAGGTGTTGGCCTTAATATTTTGTAAGGGGTTTTGGGTCTCATCCTTTCTTTTCTAAGCACATTCATGACATATAATTATGTCATGACTAACGATTTTCTTAATAAAATATGTATGTGACTTAATTTATCAAGTCTCATTAATTGAATTAGGAACCGGATTTCCTAATTCTAATTTCATACTTTATTCAAGGAATTATTTTGGGAAACAATTTCCTAAATTGTCATAATCAATTTCGGAAATAATATGTTTAAGACTTTGATTTCTCTAAATCAAATCTTATTAAATTAAGAGACAAATTCCCTTAATTCAACTACATATTATTTTCATGAAAATCTCATTTAAGAAAACTATATAGGAAACCATTTTCCTAATTAATTTTGGAGACAACAATATGTAAGAGCATCACCTCTTAAATCAAATAAGGAAATTATCCTAAATTTTCAAGATTTGATCACATATTTTATTTATGGATTAATTAATTACAACAAATTGTTTTCTAAGGGTGGCTCCCCGAGGCTCAGATACCCAAAGAAAAGAAATTTGTCGTAAATCCAATTTGGTCCGCTCCCCGAGGCGTAACCAAATTAAACATGACAATTTTATTCAAAATGGGAAATTAAATTATAACAACTAACTTTAAATTGGACGGCTCCCCGAGGCTCAATCCAAAATAAAGAATTTTGTTAATAATTTAAAACCAATTCGAATTTAATTGTCAATTAATAATCCATAAATTTGTCTAGACTTTCTTGAAAGAAAGTACCCAAAATTGCGAGATTTCATAATAGGTTTTCAGAATAATTATAAGTTTCTGGTACAAAGAAAACATACATATTTCCAAAATTGAAAAATTTCCAAAATAGGAAATTTCCAAAATTGGAAAGTTTCCAAAGATGGGAAGTTTTCACAATTATCATAAAATTTCAGAAACTAGGATATTTCAAAAGTTTGCGAAATTTCATGAGGATTTTCAAACTTTGAAATTCCTAAATCTAAAATTTATCATAATTGGAAAGTTTCCATAATTGAAAAATTTTCCAAAATTGAGATCATGACAAAGTTTTCCGCAAAACAATTATATGATTATGTCGAACACTAACAGGCTCTGATACCACTGTTGGGACCGGGTGCATGTTGACATGGATACGGGTTCGTAATTTAAAAAAATAATTACGTGCAGCGGAAGAATTAGCATAAATAATTTCTCAAATTATTTTAACCACGTATCTAGCATGCAACCTTATGATATGTGTCACGCCCCGAGACCCAGGAGCCGCTGATCCAATATAAAATCGGACAGCACCTCCCCTGTCCGGCGGACAATTTACACACACACAACATATATAACAATCCACGCAGTTTAAATATTTGCACAACCACGCAGTTTAAAGGGCCACAGGCCTCAGATATAAGCAGAAACAACAGTTATATGAATATAACTATCGAAAAACTAAATCCGAACTCACCTGAGCTGCCAGGGGGCAGGAACAAAACCATAAACCAATCGAAGTCCAACATAGGACTCAAAAGTACAATACCATCAAATAAAACATGAATACATGTTCGAAACACCACAACGGAAGCATAGGAAACACTACAGGGTCCATAAGCAAAACAAACATAAAATAAAACCAAGCGGAGCTCCTCTGGAGCTAGGGACTGGCGGCTCGGGATCTCCTCGCAGACATCAACCTGAAATAAACATATATGGCAACGGGGTGAGTCCATAACTCAGCGAATACCCAATAGATATGCATAGAAGGTTATACAACAATAAGAGTTCAGCTACTACAGTCTCATAGCAACAGTAGGGAAAAACTAATACTGAACATACCAAAGTAGATATATATCTGAATCCATCTAACCTGTACAGAGGGTAAGAAATACCAACGGAAAACCAATAGGCATATAAACATAGATAACAAGTCTCCAGTATATGCAATGTCAAACAAGTGCAAGAATCAAGTGCAGCAAACAATGCACGATGCAAAGTATGCACATGGTGCAATGACATGTGTCACCCCCTAGTCCCAGTCAGGATATCGTCCACGACGTCCGCGTGGGTAGAGCTGTGACAACCTGTACCCAGTCAGGACATGGTCCACAACGTCCGCGTGGGTCGGCATGCAATAATGCAAGGATGGTGCATGCCCCAAACATATAAAGCACCCTGATGCAATGACATGTGTCACCCCTAGTCCCAGTCAGGATCGTCCACAACGTCCGCGTGGGTAGAGCTGTGACAACCTGTACCCAGTCAGGACATCGTCCACAACGTCCGCGTGGGTCAGCATGCAATAATGCAGAGATGGTGTATGCTAGATACACATACCTCCCTCACCAAGTCCCCAGTATACTAAGTCTCAGTCTGAAATCCTATAACAGGAAATACAGGTAACCTACAAGGTATACTGACTGGAACACTACCAATCCCTCAAGATCAAATGCAGGAGACAATACCACGATCTCTAGCATACAAATGGATATGACAATACCTGAGACTGTATTGAACTAACAGCAGAATAACTCAGGGATGAACAACAAGTATCCAGAACTGGGATAATAAACAGGGGTAAACCACAATATCCAGATCAAACATAATAACCAGGGATAGCGTAGGATCTTACTGCTATCTATAACATTCTATGCATAACAAAATGACAATATCAAGATAGATAAGTCAAAGGGTACCCGCCTCCAAATAGGTGAAGTCCGTATCAACGAGACAGAACCACCCGTCAAAATATAATCCAAGTCAAGCTCCTGTATCATGGATTTAATTTAATTAGCTATTACACAAATAACAACTAGCTAATTAATCCCTAATCCGTTTTAGGGTTACCCTAATCCAGCCCTTTTCATTTAATTCCCTTTAATTAAGATTACGTTCTTAATTAATTAGGATCATTCTAATTATCCTTGTGCCATCTAATTAACCATAATTAGATGATTAATTTTTAATTATCCCCAATTTACCCCGATTAACATAAGTTTTCGCGATTGGGTTCAAACTTAGGTCTAATCTAAACCTAACCCAAGATCTAACTCAAGATTCAAACCTCCACCAACCATGGACACAGTGGCAACACAACAAGTAGCCCATTGAGCACAGAACCAACATGGCAAGAACAGATCAACCCATTCCCCCTTTTCTAGCCAAATCCGAGACCACAAGAAGGAAGAAAAACATTAAGATATTACCATAAATCGATTCGTTACCTCAATTCACAGCCTTCACAGCAATCAGAGTTGAGGAAAACAGATCCCACGGCCACCGCAGCCAAATCCAAGAAGGCAAATGGCTACACACTTCAAATCTCTACCAAACACCCTCAATTCTAAGCTGCAACACAATTCATCCATTCATACCACATACTACCTCTTCTACTCCAATAACAGAACAGATTAATCAAAACGCAAATTGATTTCATCCCTACCTCAGGCGCCAGGTCGCATCTCGCCGGAACTCTCTGCCGAATCCAGCAAGAACAGGATTGGAGGCCCCGCCTAGCCCTAGATCCAAAATCTCAAGCTACTGCAAATTCCCAACTCACCGGAACCTCCCGAACTGCTGCGATCAAAGGGAAAAGTGGTTGTTAAGATTGTCCGAGATGGAACGGCCACCAGCAGATTGGATCAACTCAATCCAAAGGTATCCTCTATGCAAGAACAGAAGAGATCGAGTGCTGACCTCAAGTAGATCCCCGTTTCCTAGCCCTAATGCCGGCGACCCTCCGCTCAACAACTTCCAGATGACGCAGCTCCCGATTAGGGCACGGTGAAGGGAGCACAACCCCGATCGTGCAAAGAGAAGGATTAGGGTGTGCGACCGGCTGGAGAGAGAGAGGAAGAGAAAAGAGGAAGACGATGAAGAAGGAAGGGCGTCGGCTGCGGCGAGTGAAGAGGAGGAATCGGGTTTGGGTGCTGCTCGACTGCGGCGGAAACAAGCCCTAATCGGCTTTTAATCACTGGTCATTTTGCATTTAAGTCCATCAAGTTTCAGTCTAATCGCAAGGCTACCCAACTTAATTTCGTCTTAGTCCTTGCAACTAAATATTCCAATACATTTTAGTCCCTAATTTAAGTCCACGGCTTCGGAAACCCTGATACCTTCCCGGTAATTTTCTGAAAATTTCTGGAACCTAGTCAAACGTGTCGGATTTAACATCCTCCCCCACTAATAAAAATTTGGTCCCCAAATTTTGCTATTCCCCATAATAAACACTATAAGGAAGTATGATGATCTAAATACTGAACAGTAACTAACCATACATACCTCAAGTGAACAGGTGGGGGTAGCGAGCTCGGATGACATCCTCAAGCTCCCAGGTAGCCTCCTGATCTGAGTGATGCTGCCATCCGACTCTAACCAACCGGATGGTTTTGTTCCGCAACTGACGCTCTCTGTAGCCCAAAATCCGGGTCGGAACCTCCTCATACGTCGTATCCGGCCAAACCCAAGAAACTACGAACCTCAGTAACTGACTTCGACTGCTCCCAGCTGGTAACAGCCTCGATTTTCTGGGGATCTACTGAGATGCCTCTGCTAGATACCACGTGTCCCAGAAAACCTACTGATGACAACCAGAAGGCACACTTGCTGAACTTCGCATATAGACGCTCTCGTCTGAGAGTCTCCAATACAATGCGAAGATGCTGTGCATGCTCCTCCTCAGAATGTGAGTAAACTAAGATGTCATCAATGAATACTATGATGAACTGATCCAGATACTGCAGAAATACGCGGTTCATCAATTCCATGAATACCGCTGGAGCATTGGTAAGCCCAAATGGCATTACCAAAAACTCATAGTGTCCATATCTGGTGCGGAACGCTGTCTTCTGGACATCTGACTCTCTGACCCTCAGCTGATGATATCCGGATCGCAGATCAATCCTGGAATACACAGATGTGCCCCTGAGCTGATCAAACAAATCCTCAATCTGTGGTAGGGGGTACTTGTTCTTGATGGTCACTGCATTCAACCGTCTGTAGTCGATGCACAACCTCAAAGAACTGTCTTTCTTCTTCACGAAGAGAACTGGGGAACCCCATGGTGAGACGCTAGGTCTGATGAATCCCCTGTCCAATAACTCCTGGAGTTGGACCTTCAGCTCGTCCAACTCTCTCGGTGCCATACGGTACGGAGCTTTCGATGCCGGCGAAGTCCCCGGTATCAGCTCAATAGTAAACTCCACTTACCTCCTGGGAGGCAAACCTGGTAGCTCCTCTGGAAATACGTCCTGATATTCTCGGACCACTGGGACGTCCGAGAGCAGAGGGCTACTGCTGTCATCGGTGCTAATAAATGACAGTAAGAAACCCTGGCATCCGTGAGATAGTAGTCTCTGTGCCTGAAGCGCAGAAATAACCGATAAGCCCTCATCCCTGATGCCAGTGAAATCCCACGAGGGTTGGTCCGGAAGGCGAAAAGTAACCACCCTCGTCCGGCAATCCACAGTGGCATGGTATGCGGTAAGCCAGTCCATGCCGAGGATGATATCAAAATCAACCATCTCGAAACTAGTGAGTTCATAGTGGGGATATCACCACCGAACACCAGTGGCAATCCTTTGACCTCTGGATTAATGTCTCATACCTCTCCGGAAGGTAAGGACATAGTTAACTCCACATTCTCTGTACCCTAGTCGGTCGTACATCCCGATATACAATCGAGATCACCAGTAACATACGCGCAATCTATGAGTCAGAACCCCTCATAAAATAGCGTAGTGACGAGCAAATCGATCGACCGTCGCCTCGAAACCCTAAACTCTTCAATTCCTCCGCTCAAGGTTCAAAAACCTCTGAGGTTAACTCCATAGCAAGGAAATAGAGACACTCTACCTCTCAAGAGTATCTCAACATAATCACGAAGTGATTCTTTATTTCATAAAGATCGTCTTCGGCAACTTCCACCCAAAGGTGGTCTAGCCTCGTAAGTGATTCGCCTTAGTGCAAATCAAGTACACGTGATAACTCATATGTGTCAAGCAATTAGCTCCACACCTTTCTGTATCGGCCTAAGTCACCAATCAAACTGTACCTTCTAGGTCATCAACCAGGTACAGGTGATCCATGATCAAGATTCCCATGGAATAGGATGTATCAATCCTCCACAAACAATGGTAGCACGTAGCTAATGCTACTCTTCTACATCAATATACATCATGTACCCTAAACGTGCATTCGAGGTCACCTAACCAGGCACGAACAACCCAAAGGTTTGAAATTCCTTGAACTAGGGTAAGTCGATCCTATACTGTTCAAGCCAACTACGGTAGTCAACCCTAGTTCTCACTTAGCTAATAATAGCTAGAACACATACTACATATAGTAAGGTCCTGAAAAACCAAAATCTTTAACCTCCAACAAATTACCGACATATTCGACCTTAGCTTTCCGATTCAACAATCGATGTCACTAGAGAATTAACATTCTCCACTCCAAGGTATTATCCGCAATGTACCAACGAGTCGCTCCCATGAACGATCACCAATAAGATAGATTGACAACATGTCAATCCAACTAAACCAAGTCTACAAATATATATATCCATCAAATATGAATATACGATCCCACCAAGTTGGGATAGTCTAACCAATTCTAAGTCTGATAATGAGCACTAAAGGTAGGATAGGTCCAGAAGATATACCTTTTGCCGCCTGGAGAAGTCCTGTCGCTGCCAAGTCCCAAATTGCCGTCGCATCGCAACCACGGCTTTAAAAATCCGTAATGTACTCGGATGAATAACCTCAAACCCGAGCTCCGACACCTACCAGTACAGTGTCAGATTTAAATTCCGAAAAAAAAATCCACGAATCGATGGTATCCCGCATCCTGGGCTTGATACCAAAAATACCAAAAATAATTGGTACCAGATAAACACCGTAAATCCAAAAGCACTCAAGGTATCCGACAACCTGAGCTCTGATACCAAAATAAATTGTCACGCCCCGAGACCCAGGAGCCGCTGATCCAATATAAAATCGGACAGCACCTCCCCTGTCCGGCGGACAATTTACACACACACAACATATATAACAATCCACGCAGTTTAAATATTTGCACAACCACGCAGTTTAAAGGGCCACAGGCCTCAGATATAAGCAGAAACAACAGTTATATGAATATAACTATCGAAAAACTAAATCCGAACTCACCTGAGCTGCCAGGGGGCAGGAACAAAACCATAAACCAATCGAAGTCCAACATAGGACTCAAAAGTACAATACCATCAAATAAAACATGAATACATGTTCGAAACACCACAACGGAAGCATAGGAAACACTACAGGGTCCATAAGCAAAACAAACATAAAATAAAACCAAGCGGAACTCCTCTGGAGCTAGGGACTGGCGGCTCGGGATCTCCTCGCAGACATCAACCTGAAATAAACATATATGGCAACGGGGTGAGTCCATAACTCAGCGAATACCCAATAGATATGCATAGAAGGTTATACAACAATAAGAGTTCAGCTACTACAGTCTCATAGCAACAGTAGGGAAAAACTAATACTGAACATACCAAAGTAGATATATATCTGAATCCATCTAACCTGTACAGAGGGTAAGAAATACCAACGGAAAACCAATAGGCATATAAACATAGATAACAAGTCTCCAGTATATGCAATGTCAAACAAGTGCAAGAATCAAGTGCAGCAAACAATGCACGATGCAAAGTATGCACATGGTGCAATGACATGTGTCACCCCCTAGTCCCAGTCAGGATATCGTCCACGACGTCCGCGTGGGTAGAGCTGTGACAACCTGTACCCAGTCAGGACATGGTCCACAACGTCCGCGTGGGTCGGCATGCAATAATGCAAGGATGGTGCATGCCCCAAACATATAAAGCACCCTGATGCAATGACATGTGTCACCCCTAGTCCCAGTCAGGATCGTCCACAACGTCCGCGTGGGTAGAGCTGTGACAACCTGTACCCAGTCAGGACATCGTCCACAACGTCCGCGTGGGTCAGCATGCAATAATGCAGAGATGGTGTATGCTAGATACACATACCTCCCTCACCAAGTCCCCAGTATACTAAGTCTCAGTCTGAAATCCTATAACAGGAAATACAGGTAACCTACAAGGTATACTGACTGGAACACTACCAATCCCTCAAGATCAAATGCAGGAGACAATACCACGATCTCTAGCATACAAATGGATATGACAATACCTGAGACTGTATTGAACTAACAGCAGAATAACTCAGGGATGAACAACAAGTATCCAGAACTGGGATAATAAACAGGGGTAAACCACAATATCCAGATCAAACATAATAACCAGGGATAGCGTAGGATCTTACTGCTATCTATAACATTCTATGCATAACAAAATGACAATATCAAGATAGATAAGTCAAAGGGTACCCGCCTCCAAATAGGTGAAGTCCGTATCAACGAGACAGAACCACCCGTCAAAATATAATCCAAGTCAAGCTCCTGTATCATGGATTTAATTTAATTAGCTATTACACAAATAACAACTAGCTAATTAATCCCTAATCCGTTTTAGGGTTACCCTAATCCAGCCCTTTTCATTTAATTCCCTTTAATTAAGATTACGTTCTTAATTAATTAGGATCATTCTAATTATCCTTGTGCCATCTAATTAAACATAATTAGATGATTAATTTTTAATTATCCCCAATTTACCCCGATTAACATAAGTTTTCGCGATTGGGTTCAAACTTAGGTCTAATCTAAACCTAACCCAAGATCTAACTCAAGATTCAAACCTCCACCAACCATGGACACAGTGGAAACACAACAAGTAGCCCATTGAGCACAGAACCAACATGGCAAGAACAGATCAACCCATTCCCCCTTTTCTAGCCAAATCCGAGACCACAAGAAGGAAGAAAAACATTAAGATATTACCATAAATCGATTCGTTACCTCAATTCACAGCCTTCACAGCAATCAGAGTTGAGGAAAACAGATCCCACGGCCATCGCAGCCAAATCCAAGAAGGCAAATGGCTACTGTAACACCCCAATTTTTACGATTTGAGTACCTGGGGATTGCTTAAAGTTCGGGACGAACTTTTTATAATATGTGTAGGATTGTAACACCCCAAAATTTCACCATGAATAATATTGTGAATTCATTATGAAATATTATGTGAATAATATTTTGGATTCATGGAAAATTATTATAAAAATATTATGTAAATAATGTTATGAATTCAGGAAAATTTATAGGGAATCTATGCTTGATTTCCCATATAGAATGTTATGAAATATGATGAAATTCATGAAATATTATTATGGAAGATCATGAAATATTATCATGAAATATTATGGATTCATGAATATGAAATATTATGGAATTCATGAAATATTATCATGAAATATTATGGATTCATGAATATAAAATATTATGGAATTCATAAATTATTATCATGAAATATTATGGATTCATGAATATGAAATAATAAAAATATTATGAAATAATATTTATGGAATATTATGAAATAATATGAATTCATGAAATATTATTAATATTATGAAATGATATGAATTCATGAAATATTATTAATATTATGAAATATTATGAATATCATGAAATGTTATTAGTATTATGAAATAATATGAATTCATGAAATATTATTAGTATTATGAAATAATATGAATTCATGAAATATTATTAGTATTATGAAATAATATGAATTCATGAAATATTATTAATATTATGAAATTTCATGATAGGCTTGGCTTAAAGGGCTTTGATATGGATTAGTGCAAATTGTGATAAAAAGAAGAGGTAAAAGGGAGGAAGCAAGGATTGAACCTCGAACCTCCTAGTTGCACTCTCCATGTCTTAACCACTACACCAAGCATCGTTTATTGTTGAGAGAATAAGAAACATGCTGGTTAAGCGTGTAATAGGGAAGAGACATGTCTTTTCATGAGAAAAGTATAAATAAGAGAGGGAAGAGGTGTGAGTAACTTCCTCTTCTTCTTCCTTTTCTCTTCCCCACCGAAATTCCTTCTTCTCCTCTCCTCTTTTCCATTTTTCGAAAAGTGCTTCCTAGGGTTCTAACCCTAGGGGATTGGAAGGAAGAAGACCCTCTAAGGATCTTGCCCTCTATTAGGGCCAAGGAGTCTAGAGAAGAAATAGTAAGAGGAACCATCACCTCTCCTTCAACCAAGGGTACCCTAAGGATCTAGGGAAGGCGAAATTCAAGCGAAAGGATGTAAGTATCCCCTCGCCTACAGTGTAATTGTTATTGAATGTTTCTTTGGTGTCCTTGTTTTCGAAAATGGGAGTTCCTCCCTTGTAACCATTCGGCCACCACCAAGACAAGGGTCTTGGTTGCTTCTTGATGCATGAGGATACTCCTAGGAACTTAGGGTATGGATGTATGTTGTTTCCCATCATGTTGTGATAAGGAAAAGTAGGGTTAGCCATCCTACAAGTTTCGGCCAAGAGGGAATAGGCTAGGGCTTTTGGGTTGCTTGCTATCCTATGATGTACCCATGATTAGTAGTGTAGGTAAAGTGCTTGTGTAAATGTTTGTGTGAATATTTGAAGTCAAAAACCTAGCCTAGCCTACCCTACAATGTTTCGGCCAACCCTAGGTGGATTAGGGTTTAAGGTTGTATGATTTTCCCTATGATATATCCATGCTAAATAGTATAGGCAAGGTGTTTGTGTAAATGCTTGTGTGGATATTTGAAGTCAAAAACCTAGCCTAGCCATCCTACAAGTTTCGGCCAACAATAGTTTAGGGTTAGGGTTGCTTGGCTTTATTCCCATGATGCATGCTATATATGATATGTGATAATTGTATGGGATGTACCCTATGAGATATGCTTAGGGTTGCTATGATGATATGTATGTGCAAGTAATGTTTAAATGGAATATTGATTTGGAAACTAAATGTCCCTAGCATGTGATATTCGGCCAAGTATGAAATATTAGGTTTATAAAGGTTAAATTATCCTATGTGATATGATTATGTTAGGGAGATGATATGTGAATGCATGTGATGAACAAATGGAATGCTTGATTGGAAAACTTGGACTTCCCTAGTGATGACTTTCGGCCAACCCTAGATTAGGGTTAGGGTTGCTTGTTTTTCTCCCATGGTGCATGCTATAAGATGATACATAATATATATATATGTGTGGGATATTGGTAGGGGATGGTTGATGTCAAAAACCTAATTTACCCCTACCCTTAACTTTCGGCCAAAACCCTAGTTTTAGGGTTAGGAACCATTTGATTTACCCATGAAGCATGCTACCACTTCCTATAATATGAATATGATTTATGTGACCAATCTTGTCATATATAAAATATGTTAAGTGGTTGAGTTATGATCCATGTATGAGCATGCCTTATAGCCCATGGGGCACCCTTATGAAATGCATGCTTTATACTAGGCTAGTTATCATGATTATGGATGCATACATATGCATAAGAATGAGCCTTGTAGGGCATGAACGAAGAAGGCTTAGGGCCTAAAGAATGCTTCCCTAGAAGGTTGGGACTAAGAGCATACTTTATGAAAATGAAGAACATGATAACTATTTTATTTTATAAAGGCTTGTACTATAGACTCTTAAAGCGAGTCAAATGATTATGATACTAGGCTGAAGGACTTTTGAGAAGGCCTAGTAAACCCTAGTGGTTCGGGATTAACTACCTCGTTCCTACTTAGGGGCGCGCGCAAAACATGAAGTACAAGCCGGGCCCTAATGATTAAGCTATGTTCAAGTATTATGTTTATATGTTTTCAAAAGAAACCTTCCTATGAAGTTAATATGCTTAGATGTTTAACATGCTTAAACACTTACCATGCTTGAATGTGATTTATTCTCTTATCTTTCTATGATATGGATTTTGCGAGTAGGACAGGATCTTACTAAGCATTTGTGCTTACTAGTTTATGTGTTGTCTTATGCTGCAGATAAGGGTAAGAGACACTTAAACTAAAGGAAGAGGCAGGAGGGCTGAAGATGTGTGGGGTGGTGGCTCGGGAAATAAAGATCTTCATATCTACAATATTATGCTTATGTTAACATTTCTTTAGTAATGAATGTTACACTTGGATTACTCATATACTTGATTATATTATGAGTTGAACCTATCATGTTATAGGTTAGTTTTAAACAAGCATGCTTAGTACTTTGTCATTAGTACTTTGGAAAAAAAATTATACGAATGATAGTACGTGACCCCGCCCCGAGAGTAGATATAAGGGCGGGCGTTACATTAAGTTTGTCTGAACTTAGATTAGAGACTCGAATCCAGCTTGCATCTACTTGTTTTTAGCTTGTATTTACTTGCATTTCTGCCGCACCTTTGCATCTGATGCTTGTCTTCACTGAGTTGATTCTGAATTGGGCAGCTCTTTTTTGTAGTTTTCCATTTGTCTCTTTTACAGCTAGCTTCTAGCATTTGATCTCACTTGTCTTGTTCGTTTGTTATGTATTTGAACTGTTCTACATTTCTGTACACTCATGATGCATCTCTGCGCAAGACTTAATTCTTGTGCAGGTTATTATATGCATTTCTGAATTCCTGCACTTGTTCCAAATTTCTGCTTCCAATTCTAAATTTCTTTACTCATTCATTTAGAACACTTCACTAATCTCTTGCCTTCCTGATCTGAATTGATCAGCCAATCTAAATTTCCAGTTCACAGTTTAAGCACTTAGCATCAGTTTTCTTGTGGCACATAGGTTGTTCCACCGAGTATCAAGCTGTTAACAACTTCTCTTGTACCAAGTGCAGTTTAGGCAATTGTTTGGAATCAAGTTAAAGGCAATTTTCGAATGTGCTTTGGTGTTTGAAGCTGTCAGCTTTTTATCCAGATTGTTTATGAAATTCCAGCTTAAATCCTGCACATCAGTTTAGTTCTGAAATGTTGTTTCACTGAGTTGTGTTTCTGCACTTATTCATTTGCTGAAATTCTCATGAACTTTCATTTCTGCATTTAACTTGTTTGATGGATCAGTTATCGATCTGAATTCTTTCAGTCATTCTTGCTTATTACTTACCGGGAGTTTTGCTTTTCAAGCTAACGTGATCAATCCATTTCTGAGTTGTCATAAATGGTTCCTGCACTTAACATCAATTCTCCATATCAGCTTTAGATGCATGCATTTTGTATCAATTGAGCCTCGGTAATGTCTTGTATCAATTGTCTATAGAATGCTCAGCCCTTGGTTGTTTTGAATTGCAAACACTGTCAGCATTAGGATCACTTTAAAATCAGCCTGATTTCTCGAATTTTGCAAGTTGCATTAGTTGATTTAATTGCCCATGGGTTGAGTTACTGATTGCTATCACATTGTTTAGTTCATTGGGTTAAGTTTCTTCTCTTTAAATTGCGATTTCATTTTCGATTGCTACCCAAAACCCAAATTTTATTTGAAACCCAAAATTCACAAACGACACATAAATACAAGCACGAATCACACAACATCAACTAGTCCCCAGGAAAAATACGACCTGTGACCCCTTTACTACGTTTTCATATTTTGATTGCAAAAAGGGTTTCCAGCATTTTATAAATTTTAAATTCTGATGAGCCCACACATTTCGTGACAACTTAACCTAGTATTTCGGGCTCATCACGCCACCACAACGATGGCAGAGTTCGTACTACCGGCGTTGGAAGAAGTTGCTGAGCTCCGGTGTAGGGCGACGCCCGGAGACGAAGAAGAAGCAGGCTGAGCAGAAATAGGCGTGGGCCTTGTACTGTTCAGAAAGCCATCTCGGTCCCTGCTACAAATCCAATCGTGACCCATAAGTCAAGACTGGCCCAGAGCAAACTTGCACAGGCAAGGCCGAGCAAACAACGCTTCCGTTGGAAGACTATTCAAAAGAGGATGCGGAAGGCGACCACGACAGACACCGTGAAGATTGGTGATGGAGTTGCTATACACTATCATCAATAATGGAGCGTGGTGGACCCAGGTTATTTGCCCGTTCCTTTGTTCGTGTCCTGTAACGTGGCTGAGTCAGCCACGAATCTTTTTCTTTTGTCATGTCGAACAGTGTGCCTGAAAAGCACCCAAGGGTTGTCGTCTATGTGCCATACTGTTCAACAGGGGTCCACTTGGATTCCTGGTTTTGGTAAACCAACGGTGGGCTCGTGGTTTTGAGCCCGAGGTCTTGTAAAAGTGGTGTTGCCCCGCCACTTAGTCATGACTTGGTGGAGAAGAAAAGAATCCTCGCATGTGGCGATGGGGCCCAATGAGCACCCGACATGTGATGATGTCCCCTTTCTTTCTCTATATAAGTCCTATTGTAATGGGTTGCAAGGAAGACGAGCGATCGTCAATCCCATACATCCCTCTTGTTTTCTTAATAAAATCCGTTGGCCTTTCTGTGAGTCTCCCCTTATGTGCATCTTCTCTTGTTGTTCTCGGCTCTAGGTGATGGCTCCGTCCTGAGCGGAGTTCGAGAAGGAGATCCTCCCCCCTCTATATACAATATAGCATACTACAGCCCACATGGCTGGAACCCAAAAACAAGAAATAAACCAAGTAAAACATGTTGGATCGAGGTGGACCGAGGGGGTGAATTGACCCTGAAAAAGAAAATGAATCTTTTGTCTAACTTTAACAAAGATATTTGTTAGTCCAAGCAGAAATAATAAACATAAAACAAATAGAGAAAACTGAAAGAGAGAGACAATCAGATTTACTTGGTTTGCAACCGGGGAGGTTGCTAATCCAAGGATGAATATAGCTCGATTCTCTTGAATATATCTCCTTTAGGCAGAAAAGCTTCTTACACGTGGAAAACTCAGAAAAAGAAGAAAACAATACAATGAACTACTTTTCTATTGCTTAGAATTTGTTGAAATGTTGAAACTGAGCTTCAAGGGTCTATTTATAGCCCTGGTGAAAACTATCCGTTTGCTGACATGACAGTTATAGGGCGTCTGAGAGGTCTTGGGCGCCTGATACATGGCCTGAAGCTTTATCCAAAGGCAACGGTTGTAAACGGCTAGAATTAGCCTTCTTGGGCGCCTGATACCACACAGGCGCCTAAGTGCTCGGGCGCCCGAACTCCCAAGCGCCCGTGAGCTTACGAGTGCCCAGCAGGCATCTTGGTCAGCCGATGCTGACCAGTTTTCGTCTTGACTTGCTTCGCCTTCATGGGTGATTTCTGGCTAACTGGAATTAGACTCACCCAAACCCGATTATGGACTTTCGCCCCTCGAGCGCCCTTCCTCCCGGCTTCTTGTAACGCCCCAAAATTCCCATTTTTAGTTTTTAAAGTCCTTAGAATTATTTAGAAATAGTTTAGAAATATTCTAGATATTTTTAGGAATTTTTAGAGTATTTTTATGGAATTTTCCGAGTCCGTTTGGTATTTTTGGAAAAAAGGGAAAAAGAAAATAAAAAGAAAAAAAATTAATAAAACACTAAAGGGGCAGCCGGCGCTCGAACCCGCGACCACCACGAAACCAAGGGAGCGCGCGGCCAGCTGGGCTAGGTATCAAGCACAGAAAAGAAAGGAGAGACCTGTATTTAAGGAGTAGTTAGGTCGAATTGCCCCATAAGTATAAATGGAAAAAAAACCAGTTTAGTGCAGCGGGTGGATCGAACCCGCGACCACCACGAAACAGCCCGCGCGCACAACCAACCGAGCTAGGGTATCAAGCACAGAAAAGGAAGGAGAGATTTATATTTAAGCCGTAGTTAAGTTAATCCGCCCCCTTAAGTATAAATAGCTAATTAAAGAGAGAAGTTTTATTTTCTCTCAAACCCTCTCCCTTCCCCTAACCTGCGCCGACCCTCTCTTCCCTCTCCTCTCTTGGGCGACACCAACACCAAGCCAAGAGGGCCGACCGAGACCCGTCTCCAAGAGATAATCCTATATTCGGGATCCCCGCGACGAGAGGAACGCGTAGACGTAAAGAATTCTTCGAGATCTTAAGTTTTCTCCGAGCTCTAGACCTCTATCTTGGTTGTAAGTCCAAGATATCAATGTAAGTACTGCTCACCTGCAATAAGAGGCGGTTTTTCCGCGAGAATTTTCTTTAAAAGTTTTTAGAAGAGATATTTCCTTTTGTTTGAGTTTTTGCATGTGATCTTAGTTCATTATATGCTTATATATGTTGATTAATACCCTATGTGAGTTTAGGGTCCAAGAAAAGCTATGAGAAAAGAAAAGAAAAGATAAAGATAAGAAAAGAAAAGGCCAAGGCCTTAAGAAATCCTCAAAAGTCAAGACTTAGGGATTTTAGCACGCAAGGTGCTCCAGAAAAATGCCAAGGCATTTACAGATCAGAAAGAAAAGAAAGAAAAGCTATTTTATTTTATAAGGCCAGTACCCGGCGTCCAAGGGCGTCGTTAAAGAAATCCAGGTGTCCAATTCCAAGGTCTTGGCCCTGGTAGACCAAGGTCTGCTCTATTAGGATTGGTGGCTCGCTACCCCAACCTTTTAGGGAACGCGCATCAGATGGTACTTACGTCTTCAGTGGATCCAAGTGATTAGTATTTTCAAGTATATGCTTTAGCAAAGTTTCGAAAATTTAAAGAGTTTTCAAAAAGTTAAAGAATAGCTAAAGATTCCAAGTTGAGCCAAGAAAAGTAAAATGAGATTTATTATTGCTTGAGTATGCATGTTTTGAGTTATACATGTTCTTAGTTTCCTTTCAAGCATATTAGTATCTCATATGATTTTCAGTTTGATCTAGAAGCATGTTTGCATACTTCGAATTTTTGTGAGCTAGATAGTACTTACTAAGCTTTATGCTTATAGATGCATTTCCTCTTATTGCAGATAAAGATAAAGGCAAGCAATTCTGAAGGAAGACGACGAGGCGGTGCTGAGTAGAGTGTGTGTGGTGGCTGATTATGGAGAGATCTTTGAGACGAGACAATTTAGTTATTTGAATTGCAATGTTTAAGTTTATTCAAATTTCAAGTTCTTGCTTATGGAGATTATAGAGTATTTGAGTTTTGGATAGTTTTACATGCTCAATTTCTTAGAGTAAAGATTCCATGTCATTTCATTTAGCATACATATCCTTATGATTGCATTGGATGAGTAGAAGTGTAAGTAGTTAGAGATATTGATACTTTGTTAGAAAAAAAAGTGTTTGTGCCAAGATAGTATCAATTTCCTTTTGAATCAAGTTTTTATTGCTTAAAAATGTTTAGAAAAGTTGCAATCACATTTCATAATGCATTAGCAAGGTTGTAGAACATGTATTTGGCGTTATGAATGCATAGGAGTCAAGATTGGTACAAACTCTATTGTTAATGTTTATATAAACTTGTTTAGTTTATTTTCTTCCATAAAAGTCCTAAATTCAAGTTTATGGATTCGTTTGATTGGCTAAATGGTTTAGGAAACTGACATAGAGTATAGAAATGGTGTCGTAGTTTGATATGGCTCGAAACTGAATGAATGGTGGACTTAAGAAGCAGGAGCCGAAAACCTGTAATTCTGATTACAGGCGTATCAGTCGACTGCCACGTCACCAGTCGACTGGTACGGGCAGTTTGAGTTGGGTGAGGCTTGTTTCAATAAGTATCAACTACGAGTTTTGAGAAGGAAAGTGTGATATGGTATCATGCATGACTACTTAAGTTAGAATATCATTCTTAGATGAATTTAAAAAGAAAAAAAAAAGATTTCCGCATTTTACTTTTAGTCGTGCATTAGAGTTGAAAAGTAGAGGAAAGTAACGATCCGTCTGAAGGTAGAGAAGGCGGGTCGCTACAGGTGGTATCAGAGCAGTTCCCATTCTCCAGCATCACACACACATCAGCATCAACCTTGCCGTCTTCAAGTAAGAAAGCTTTAAGTTTCAGTTTTATTTGCTCCTTTATTTAATTGCAGTATAGAGAAATGCTTAAGTACTACTCACATGTGTGTAGAACAAGGAAGCATGTTTAATCCCTTAGTATCACGGAATCATGTTTAATCCCTAGAATGGATATTAGGATACTAAGTAAGAAGACAAGTTTATACCTAGAGATGTAGTAGTGATTTCTTGTTATTGTATGCATTATTAGATGGCAAGAAGAGGCCGAGCTCCTAATGCTAATAACAGAACTCCAGTTCAAGATAACAGTGAGCCTGGCACAGAACAGCCAAACCTGATGGCAGTCATTGCTCAAATGTAAGCTCAGATTACAGAACAACAGAAGACCATCGCCACACTGATGGCGAATCAGCACCCAGTGCCCCCTACACCACCCACAGCAGGAGTGGGAACTCCAGTAGTGGCCGAAGTTCCACCCGTCCCACAGGAGACCCCTGCTGTGAACCGGAGACCAGAAGCATACCTAGTCCAATGGCAGAGGCTGAAACCCGAAAGCTTCTCAGGCACGACTGAGCCCTGGGATGCCCAGGCTTGGTTCAAGACTTTAGAGAGCACAATGGAGCTTCTTGACTGGCCAGAAGTCGAGAAGGTCAAATGTGCCTCCTTCTGCCTAACTGGAGATGCTCGTATGTGGTGGGAGCGAGTCAAGAGTAAGAAGATAGTCAACCAGATGAGCTGGGCAGATTTTGAGCACGAGTTCTATGAGGAATTTTTCCACATGAAGGTTACCAACAAGCACTTCGAGGACTTCATGGAGTTCAGACAGGGTAGCCTACCAGTGGGAGAAGCAGTCGCAAAGTTCAACAGACTAGCTCGCCTCTGCCCAGAGCTAGTCAGCACAGAGAAGGAGCGAGTCAGACTGATGCTCCGCATGCTGAACCCTGAGATAGCACTCAACGTGAACAGCGGGATGCACCGACCCCAGACCAGCGAGGAGTTGGTCAGTAGTGCTCTAATCTCAGAGCACTACCTGAATAGCATCAAGGCACAGCAAGCACAGCAGAAGCCAGTCCTGATTGAGAACAAGACAATAGGAGGCCAGAAGCCTCAGCCAAATAGCCAGAACTGGAAGAACAAGAACCACAAAAGGATGCAGTGGCCTGGCAGCCAAAAAGGGAAACCAGAGAATAAGCAAGCTAGGTATCCACCTTGTCCTAAGTGTGGGAGGAACCATCCAGGAGCATGCCTTTTGGGTGTAACTGGATGCTATTCATGTGGACAAGAGGGACACAGATCCAGAGACTGCCCAAACAAGTTTAAAGTACTTCCTCAGCAGTCCGCACAGTATGGAGGCAAGCCCCAGTTACATTACATGCCTACTATGCTGGAGGGACCTCAGATCAGTCAGGGAGGGTTGGAAGCAGCACCAGTTCCAACCAATGCCAGAGTCTTTTCCCTCACGAAGGAAGAAGCTGCCACGTAACAGGTCAAATAGTTATTTTTCAGCATTTAGCTACTACACTGTTTGACACTGGGGCGACCCATTCTTTCGTATCAGTACCTTTTGCTAGTAAGTTACAGGTGCCTACAGAGAGTTGGGAGTCCAGATTCCTGACAACTCTCCCTTCAGGGGAAATCATGGAATCCACCCAGAGGCTCCGGGCTGTGCCAATCA
>JAGFNQ010001030.1:941517-999381 GCA_024364735.1 Boesenbergia rotunda
TCAGACCGAGAGCTATATGTCGATCTGATAGTCCTTGCGATGCAGGACTTCGACATCATACTGGGCATGGATTTCCTCAGTAAGTACAGCGCTTCAGTGGACTGCCGTAGAAGGAAGGTGGTTTTCAGCCCAGAAGGAGAACCACCATTCGAGTTTCAAGGAGCCCCAAGGAGGAAGACTCAGAAATTTCTCTCAGCCTTGGCAGCCCACCAGATGCTAGAGCAAGGGTGTGCTGGTTTTCTTGCACACATAGTGGACTCAGAAGCAAAGAAAGAACTCAAGCAGGAGGATGTACGGGTAGTCTGCGAATATCCAGAAGTGTTCCCAGAAGAATTACCTGGACTACCTCCCAACAGAGAAGTGGAATTCGAGATCGAGCTAGTGCCGGTACCGGTCCGGTCTCGAAGGCCCCATATCGTATGTCTCCAGCAGAGTTGAAGGAATTACAAGAGCAACTCCAGGAGCTACTAGACAAGGGCTTCATTCGCCCGAGTCATTCACCCTGGGGAGCTCCTGTACTTTTCGTCAAGAAGAAGGATGGGTCTATGCGTCTGTGCATAGACTACAGAGCTCTGAACAAGGTGACCATCAAGAACAAGTACCCCCTTCCTAGAATAGATGATTTATTTGATCAACTCAAAGGGGCTACAGTGTTCTCGAAGATAGATCTGCGTTCTGGGTATCATCAGCTAAAGGTTAAAGAAAGTGACATCCCCAGGACGGCCTTCAGGACAAGATACGGCCACTACGAATTTGTAGTAATGCCTTTTGGAGTAACCAATGCTCCAGCAGTCTTCATGGAGCTGATGAACCACATCTTCAGGGAGTATCTCGATAAATTCGTCATTGTATTTATTGATGATATTCTCATATACTCACAGACTCCAGAGGACCATGCTACACACTTGAGGATAGTGCTGCAGATCCTTCAGCAGGAGAAGCTCTATGCAAAATTCTCAAAGTGTGAGTTTTGGCTAGATCAGGTGACCTTCCTAGGTCACATTGTATCCAAAGAAGGCATTCAAGTTGATCCAGCCAAGATAGAAGCAGTCAGCAACTGGTGTAGACCCAAGAATGCCAGTGAGATCAGAAGCTTCTTAGGGCCTGGCAGGATATTACAGAAAATTGTGGAGGACTTTTCCCAGAATAGCCTCTCCACTCACAGCCTGACCAGAAAGAACAGAAGTTTGAGTGGTCAGATAAATGCGAGCCACAGTTTCCTAGAACTGAAGAAAAGATTGACCTAGTGCTCCCATCCTGACTGTTCCAGAAGTGACAAGGCCTGTGACATCTACAGTGATGCATCCAAGATGGGCCTTGGAGCTGTCCTCATGCAAGACGGTAAAGTAATAGGCATATGCCTCCAGACAGCTCAAGGACTACGAGAAGAATTATCCTACGCATGACCTTGAGCTAGCAGCTGTGGTTTTTCGCACTGAAGCTCTGGAGACACTACCTGTATGGAGTGCAGTGCAGATCTTCACAGACCATCAAGTTTGAAGTACTTCTTCACTCAGAAGGACCTGAATATGAGGCAGCGCAGGTGGCTAGAGTTGGTCAAAGATTATGACTGTGGAATCCTCTACCCACCCAGGTAAAGCTAATAAAGTGGCAGATGCACTGAGCTAGAAAATCCTGTGCAGCCACTGATGTCCTTATCATCACTGTTCTCCACCACTTCGGAAAGAAATAAAAGATTTTGAGTCGAGGTTATAGTTGGGCAATTTTCTGCATTGACCCTAGAGTCAACCCTTGCTTAAAGATATATAAGAAAAGCCAGATCAAGACCCAGAGATCCAGAAGATCAAGCAGGGGATCCAAGAGGCAGAAATTCAGAGTTTGAATATCAGATAGTGGCATACCTCTATTTTGGAGACCGCCTTTGCGTCCCCAATGATGAGGAACTAAGAAAGAATATTTTAGAAGAAGCCCACAGGTACCCCGTACTCTATGCATCCTGGTTCTACCAAGATGTACCAAGATTTAAAGCAAAGGTTCTGGTGGTCTGGACTCAAGCGAGACGTGGCCAGATATATCAGTACCTGCTTGACCTGCCAGAGGGTCAAAGCCGAGCACCAGAGACCAGGAGGAGTTCTGCAACCTCTTCCCATTCCAGAGTGGAAGTGGGAAGAAATATCCATGGACTTTATCACAGGTCTTCCAAGAACCACCCATGGACACGATGCAATTTGGGTGATAGTGGACAGATTGACCAAGTCTGCCCACTTCCTAGCCATCAAGTTATCGCATTCGGTAGAGCAATTAGCACAGCTGTACGTGAAAGAAGTGATCAGGCTTCATGGAGTTCCGAGGTCGATCGTGTCTGACAGAGATGGGCGATTCACCTCCCATTTTTGGAAGTGTGTTCAGGACGCCCTAGGCACCAAACTTCAGTTCAGCACAGCTTTCCATCCTCAGACAGATGGACAGACAGAGAGAGTAAATCAGATTTTAGAAGACATGCTCAGGGCTTGTGCATTGGACTTTAAAGGTAGTTGGTGTAAATTTCTGTGCTTAGCCGAGTTTTGCCTACAATAATAGCTATCAGGCCACCATCAGGATGGCACCTTATGAGGCATTATATGGCAGGAAATGTAGATCACCCATATGTTGGCAAGAAGCTGGTGAGAAGAAAGAAATGGAGTCAGGACTAGACAGCCAGACTGAGCTTATAGATGAGACCACTCAGGCTATCCAGACGATCCGCCAGAGGATTGAGACTGCCCAGAGTCGACAGAAAAGTTATGCTGACACACGCCGTAGGCCACTTGAATTCCAAGTTGGAGATTCAGTATTTCTTAAGGTCGCTCCCATGAAGGGAGTGGTGAGATTTGGCAAGAAGGGCAAGCTAAGTCCTCGCTACATAGGACCCTATGAGATTATAAAGAGAGTTGGGAAGGTAGCCTATGAGCTGGACTTACCAGAGGATATGTCAGCTATCCATAGTACATTTCATGTCTCTATGCTAAAGAAGTGTATTCACGACCCTAGCCAAGTGATTCAGCCTCAGTCAGTACAGATCCAAGAAGATCTTAGTTATGAGAGCAGACCGACACAGATAGTGGACAAAGCAGTTAAAAGATTAAGAAACAAAGAAGTGCCACTAGTGAAGGTCATCTGGCAGAATCAAAAGCATGAAGAGGCTACTTGGGAACGTGAGGACAGCATGAGAGAACGATATCCAGAGTTATTCTAAGTTCGAGGACGAACTTTTTATAAGGTATGAGGGATTGTAACGCCCCAAAATTCCCATTTTTAGTTTTTAAAGTCCTTAGAATTATTTAGAAATAGTTTAGAAATATTCTAGATATTTTTAGGAATTTTTAGAGTATTTTTATGGAATTTTCCGAGTCCGTTTGGTATTTTTGGAAAAAAAGGGAAAAAGAAAATAAAAAGAAAAAAAAATTAATAAAACACTAAAGGGGCAGCCGGCGCTCGAACCCACGACCACCACGAAACCAAGGGAGCGCGCGGCCAGCTGGGCTAGGTATCAAGAACAGAAACGAAAGGAGAGACCTATATTTAAGGGGTAGTTAGGTCGAATTGCCCCATAAGTATAAATGGAAAAAAACCAGTTTAGTGCAGCGGGTGGATCGAACCCGCGACCACCACGAAACAGCCCGCGCGCACAACCAGCCGAGCTAGGGTATCAAGCACAGAAAAGGAAGGAGAGATTTATATTTAAGCCGTAGTTAAGTTAATCCGCCCCCTTAAGTATAAATAGCTAATTAAAGAGAGAAGTTTTATTTTCTCTCAAACCCTCTCCCTTCCCCTAACCTGCGCCGACCCTCTCTTCCCTCTCCTCTCTTGGGCGACACCAACACCAAGCCAAGAGGGCCGACCGAGACCCGTCTCCAAGAGATAATCCTATATTCGGGATCCCCGCGACGAGAGGAACGCGTAGACGTAAAGAATTCTTCGAGATCTTAAGTTTTCTCCGAGCTCTAGACCTCTATCTTGGTTGTAAGTCCAAGATATCAATGTAAGTACTGCTCACCTGCAATAAGAGGCGGTTTTTCCGCGAGAATTTTCTTTAAAAGTTTTTAGAAGAGATATTTCCTTTTGTTTGAGTTTTTGCATGTGATCTTAGTTCATTATATGCTTATATATGTTGATTAATACCCTATGTGAGTTTAGGGTCCAAGAAAAGCTATGAGAAAAGAAAGAAAAGATAAAGATAAGAAAAGAAAAGGCCAAGGCCTTAAGAAATCCTCAAAAGTCAAGACTTAGGGATTTTAGCACGCAAGGTGCTCCAGAAAAATGCCAAGGCATTTACAGATCAGAAAGAAAAGAAAGAAAAGCTATTTTATTTTATAAGGCCAGTACCCGGCGTCCAAGGGCGTCGTTAAAGAAATCCAGGTGTCCAATTCCAAGGTCTTGGCCCTGGTAGACCAAGGTCTGCTCTATTAGGATTGGTGGCTCGCTACCCCAACCTTTTAGGGAACGCGCATCAGATGGTACTTACGTCTTCAGTGGATCCAAGTGATTAGTATTTTCAAGTATATGCTTTAGCAAAGTTTCGAAAATTTAAAGAGTTTTCAAAAAGTTAAAGAATAGCTAAAGATTCCAAGTTGAGCCAAGAAAAGTAAAATGAGATTTATTATTGCTTGAGTATGCATGTTTTGAGTTATACATGTTCTTAGTTTCCTTTCAAGCATATTAGTATCTCATATGATTTTCAGTTTGATCTAGAAGCATGTTTGCATACTTCGAATTTTTGTGAGCTAGATAGTACTTACTAAGCTTTATGCTTATAGATGCATTTCCTCTTATTGCAGATAAAGATAAAGGCAAGCAATTCTGAAGGAAGACGACGAGGCGGTGCTGAGTAGAGTGTGTGTGGTGGCTGATTATGGAGAGATCTTTGAGACGAGACAATTTAGTTATTTGAATTGCAATGTTTAAGTTTATTCAAATTTCAAGTTCTTGCTTATGGAGATTATAGAGTATTTGAGTTTTGGATAGTTTTACATGCTCAATTTCTTAGAGTAAAGATTCCATGTCATTTCATTTAGCATACATATCCTTATGATTGCATTGGATGAGTAGAAGTGTAAGTAGTTAGAGATATTGATACTTTGTTAGAAAAAAAGTGTTTGTGCCAAGATAGTATCAATTTCCTTTTGAATCAAGTTTTTATTGCTTAAAAATGTTTAGAAAAGTTGCAATCACATTTCATAATGCATTAGCAAGGTTGTAGAACATGTATTTGGCGTTATGAATGCATAGGAGTCAAGATTGGTACAAACTCTATTGTTAATGTTTATATAAACTTGTTTAGTTTATTTTCTTCCATAAAAGTCCTAAATTCAAGTTTATGGATTCGTTTGATTGGCTAAATGGTTTAGGAAACTGACATAGAGTATAGAAATGGTGTCGTAGTTTGATATGGCTCGAAACTGAATGAATGGTGGACTTAAGAAGCAGGAGCCGAAAACCTGTAATTCTGATTACAGGCGTATCAGTCGACTGCCACGTCACCAGTCGACTGGTACGGGCAGTTTGAGTTGGGTGAGGCTTGTTTCAATAAGTATCAACTACGAGTTTTGAGAAGGAAAGTGTGATATGGTATCATGCATGACTACTTAAGTTAGAATATCATTCTTAGATGAATTTAAAAAGAAAAAAAAAAGATTTCCGCATTTTACTTTTAGTCGTGCATTAGAGTTGAAAAGTAGAGGAAAGTAACGATCCGTCTGAAGGTAGAGAAGGCGGGTCGCTACACTTCTTGTCCCTCACACACCGCGCGTGTCATTCTCGCTCCATTGACGTACTCTTCTGTAGAGCTTCGCATCCCTCGGATGCACCGGGCCTATGGGCTCCCTTTCCGTGTCATCCTTCTCGACTGCTACGTCTTCCGCTCAACTTCTTGCGCTCCTATGTTCATGTACACTTAGACATAGGGATTAAACACATCAGGTCCTAACTTAAATTGGTTGATCATATCAAAACCAACCAGGGGTACTTACAATCTCTCCCTTTTTGATGTGCATCAACTTGAGTTAAGTTATGGTAAAAAAACATGCATAAATGTATTAGGATAAAAAAAATATGCATAAATGTGTATCATTGTAAGTTCCAAAAAAAAATAAAGTTTAGAGTCTACTCCTTAACTTAACATTACTTCTCCCTTATTGATCACATCAAAAAAAAACTTAAACAGTTAAGAGGAAAAAAATGTCAATGTTTCTCTAACATATTTTATTTTTAAAATCATTTGTAAAGTATATATATATATATATATATATATATATATATATTATGAATTGATAGAACATTGAAAAACACCTTAAACTAATTTTTCAGAAGCAGTTGTCCAAAAAAACATAAGATAATGCAAAAAAAAATCAACAGTTTAAAATATTTTTTGGAATCCAATATAAATTTTTACCAATAGAGTTTATTAAAAATTTAGATGGAACATAAGATCTGAGAATTTTTATAATTTGACCCCTGTGACATCTAAAATACCAATTGAGTTTTCCATAACATTTAATTTTTGAATTTTGTAAACATCTTGAACATGAATAATTGTTTTTCAAATTATCAATTTTTGTTTTTCAAATTTTCATTTTCAAATTTTAATTAACAAACATTTCTATTGGGCAGGAAAAAGATAATTATTTTTTCAAATCTTATTTTTTATTTTTTACTTTGCAGATAGATTTTAACATGACTTTTATTCCAGAGTAAAGTTGAACAGGAGGTAGAAAACATACCTTACTTACCATCTCACTTTTGAACCCGAAGCACCCCCTTCATTGCTGCTGTCCTTTGAGGTGGCTCCCTCTTCATCGATGCTCTCATCTTCTTGGTATTACGCCATCAGGGCATGTCCAGCATGTTCCTCGAGATCTGAGTCTTCCGATGAAGACTCGTCTCACGTTGCCTTTAGGTTGCATACCTTTTTCTTGGGTGCCTCTTTTCCTTTATTTTCCCCTTTGGCGTAGTTTTCCTTCATGTACCCTTCTTCGTTGCAGTTGTAACATCGGATCTTCCTTTGCTTCTTACCCTGCACCTTATTAAATTTTTTAGTCTTAAAGTATCTGGATAATTTTCTTACCATGTATGCTGCATTTTCATCACTTTCTGAAGAATCCTTTTCATGTTAGATCCTCCTCGTGCCTAAGGCGATGTTGTCCGTTTTCCTTAATCCTACACATCTGGATTCGTGAAGTATTAGAGTTGAAAAAAGTTCGTCAATGGTACTTACCTCAAGGTACTTAGAAATGTAGAAGGCGTCAATAATTGAATTCCAGTTCAGGGTCCTATGTGTACCTTTGCACATCCCGTTTGCTTACCGTTTCTCCGAGATTGTTGAGTTCTGTCATCAACTCCTAAATTTTAGCGTGAATTTGTGCAACCGACTTTCCTTCTTCCAGTCGAAGGTTGCTGAGTTGATTCCAAAGTAGATCTCTTTTTGCCAATTTGGCTTCGAAGGTATCTTCATGGAGTTCAAGGAACTTCTCCCAAAGTTCCTTCACCGATTGGTAGTTGCCAATTCGGTTGACTTCTTGTGTAGGAAGTATGGTCAGCAGATGGTATTCTGCTTTTCTGTTTGCCACGAAGTCAGCCTGTTCCTTCTTATGCCACAGGCTTTCGTCCTTGGGTTTATTGTCGGCGTCCTTTTGAGCTACAAAATCATTTTTCCTTATTAAAATTAATTCAAAATCAGTTTTAAGAAAAACACTTGCATTTTGCATTTCTAGCTCTCGAACTCCCCCTAGAACTTGGGCGGGTAGATGGTATTCTGCTTTTCTGTTTGCCACGAAGTCAGCCTGTTCCTTCTTATGCCACAGGCTTTTGTCCTTGGGTTTATTGTCGGCGTCCTTTTGAGCTACAAAACCATTTTTCATTATTAAAATTAATTCAAAATCAGTTTTAAGAAAAACACTTGCATTTTGCATTTCTAGCTCTCGAACTCCCCCTCGAACTTGGGCGGGTAGATGACTGGTCCGACCATTTTGTAGTTGCTTCAGATTGCGGCTAGTCCTTTTGGAGCGTCCTTGCTCTAATACCACTTGTTGGATTGAGGTGGACCGAGGGGGTGAATTTCTCCTGAAAAAGAAACTGAATCTTTTGTCTAACTTTGACAAAGATATTTATTAGTCCAAGCAGAAATAATAAACATAAAACAAATAGAGAAAACTAAAAGAGAGAGGCAATCAGATTTACTTGGTTTGCAACTGGGGAGTTTGCTAATCCAAGGCTGAATATAGTTAGATTCTCCTGAATATATCTCCTTTGGGCGGAGAAGCCTCTTACACGTGGAAAGCTCAGAAAAAGAAGAAGACAATACAATGAATTAGTTTGCTATTGCTTGGAATGTGTTGAAATGTTAAAACTGAGCTTTAGGGGTCAATTTATAGCCCCGGTAAAAACTATCCGTTTGCTAACATGGCAGTTATAGGGCGCCCGAGAGGTCTTGGGCGCCTGACACATGGCCCGAAGCTTTATCCAAAGGCAACGGTTGCAAATGGCTAGAATTAGCCTTCTTAGGCGCCTGATACCATACAGGCAGCTGAGTGCTCGGGCGCCTAGTGCTTAGGCGCCCGTGAGCTTATGGACGCCCAGCAGTCATCTTCGTTAGCAGATGCTGACCAGTTTCCAGCTTGACTTGCTTTGCCTTCTTACATGATTTCTGGCTAATCAGAGTTAGGCTCACCCGAACCTGATTCCGGCCTTTTGCCTCTTGAGCATCCTTCCTCCCGGCTTCTCGTCCCTCGGACACTGCACGTGTCCTTCTCGCTCTTGCAGTGTACTCTTCCGCAGAGCTCCGCATCTCTCGAATGATTCGGGCCCGTCGACTCCCTTTCCGTGTCATCCTTCTCGACCTCTACGTCTTCTGCTCGTGCGCTCCTAAGTTCCTGTACACTTAGACACAAGGATTAAATACACCAGGATCTAACTTAAATCGGTTGATCATATCAAAACCAACCAGGGGTACTTACAAAACACAACTGTAAAGTGTGTACCGGTATGATGTAAACTCCAACAAAACAAACCCCTCCAAGGGCACACAAACACAATGAGCACAAATAGACAATCCGCAGAATCAAGTTAAAAGTAATAGAAATATAAATATATAAACATAAACGCAAATGAAAACATAACGAAAATTGCTTGATGTATAGAGGGATTGGCAGATAGGGCCTCCCAAGTGACTCCTAAAGAAACATCTACCTGCTATCTGAGGAAAATAAAACATATAAAGCGGTGGTGAATCTGGGTGACTCAGCGGGTAATAGAGAGAGAATACATGGTTGTAAATAAGCAATAACAAGCATCGGGGATCAAAGGTATATAGTCTCATAGGGATATCAATGAATATAACTATATGACTTAATAAATGTATATACCAGTATCAAACTATCATGTGTGACAATATATCAGTAATCATTGCAATCATCTACAAGTCTGCTCATACAATATGAGCAACACAAGAAAAGACATAGGTCGTCAGAATTAAGGTGGATGGACTAGGGTGTGTCTTTTTAAGGGGAAACTCTCCTCCTCATAGACGGGTCATATGGCCCCTTGCCTGAGAGGCACGAGGGCGTGTTGGAGGGCACAACCCCATTGTGCCCCTTGCGACACAGTGGGCATGGGGTCATGCCTAGGTGGCACGGCCCCGCTGTGCCTCCCTCGGATGGAGAGGAATGTGGTCGTGCTGGACGACACAACCCCACCGTGCCACCCTCACAAAAGGGGGTACGAGGCCATGCCGGATGACACAACCCCACCGTGTGAGTGGGCATGAGGCCGTGTGAGCCCATGTGGGGCCCGCCAGCTTTAGCTCCATCCAACTCCATCTTCGTCCAACTCTCACTCTGGTGATCGTCTTACTCCGTTTCTTGTCCATTTTTCTCCGAATCTCTCCTTGTTAATGAAAATAACAGAAGAGCAAATCTCCAAACTATGGGAAGAAAACATGTTGATAAAAAGCTAAGTAGGGTCATAACTATGCAAATAAGAATTAGTAAAAATAATTGAATGAGCATTAAAATAAGGATAGAAATGCATCTAATCTACGCTCATCAGAAAGCATGACTAGAGGTTTCAAATCATCAATTCCTAAGCTCTCCAACCCTCATATCATGCCAAAGCGACGTCTCTGTGCCGCTGTGCCCTCTAACAACCAACGCTCCATTTTGATCTCTCTTGTGTTGTCAGTAAATTAGTTTTTGATGCTTTACATTTGTGCATTGTCTTCTAAAAGGTCGCTAACGTGCTATCGCATCTTTACATTCTATAAGTGGTCTTTCTCCGCCTCCAAAAAAGTTTTTTGATAGGAGAAATTTAATTGATTGTCCATTCATAAGCAATCCAAGATCGTCGGCCTTGGAGTAGCAGTCCAAAGAAATGTGCACCAAGTAAAATCAATGTGTTCGTGCTTTATTTTTATTCTTATTTTCAATGTACTTTGAGTTTTAAAAAAATGTTTTATAAATTAAGTCATTTTATGAGCGATATTTACCTCCTCCACCCCCTCCCTCTATGGAAAAACCTCGTTTACAATCAACCTTGTTAGTTTTAAAATATTCTAAGACTGAATATTTTAAAGTCATATTTTAAGAGTTATTTTTTATTATATTTTCATACTTGATATTTGGAATACTTGTTTAGGATCAACCTTATTAGTTTTAGATTATTTGAGTGATTTTTTTTTTTTATGAATGGTGGAGAAGAGTGGTTAAGTTAGTTTTTGTTTTTGGAATACTTGATATTTTTTTTTATGAATGGTTAAGTTAGTTTTTGTTCTTTCTAGCTTATTTTTTAATAACTTCTAATTTAAGGGAGAACTTAGGTGTAAGTATTAGTAGGAGCCCTAGAGCCAATTATGTGATGATTAACTAGGGACATTTTGTATCATATTCTATTATTAATAAAGACATGTTTGGTTATTATACTTACTTTGTATTTGTGCCAAATAACTAAATATAATAATGTCCTTGGGTAGTAGATTCTTATCTACATTATATCGATTGGTTGAATCGATAGTGAGATGATGTAGAGAACACTACTCTAAACCATTCCTAGTCAAGTATTAATATTCAAGGATAATATTAATGCATGGAGACTAGCATGTAGGTCAACTGATGACTTGAGCTCACAAGTCATGGATATGTGATATCAAGTTGACACATGGGTATACATTGGAGAATGTGTACTGAATGACCCACCATGAGAAAGTTTCATAGATTGTCATATGAGTGTCATAAAATTTCTCATGTGACTATTGGTATGAATAGTCCTTAGACCTGAAGTCACTACGATTCTCTACATAAGGAGTTATATACTTTGGTATCGTCAAGCGTCACCCATAACAGGGCAGACTATAAAGGTGATCACTGGGTATGTAATGAATTATGCGGAGGGATGTGAGCGATGTAGATGGGATCTATCCCTCCCATATGACGGGAGTGATATCTGTGGGCCCCTTGATCGAGTAGGACTACTAAAACGCATGACCATGCTCAAATGAGTCAATATGAGATATTGAGCTCATTTATTTGAGTGAGTCTACTCGGGGATCAAGAAACACAAGATTGATTGAGGATGACATGGTCTATGCCTCATTGGTCAATCTAGATATCAAGGATAGAAGGACAAGGTCATACATTATCATAGTTATGGAGGTTTAGTCGGATCTCGACTTTTCTTGTTACTTGGGTAGCAATGATGCATTGCTAGATGCCGCTCATTGCTTATGTGTCTAAAGTGGTTTATACACATTGCCAACATTACGAGAACCTATTGGGTCACACACTAAGGACACGATGCTTCGAAGATTAATTGATCTTGGTTTGACTAAGATTTGATTCAAATTGGATTAATTGAGTTAGACTCAAGTGAATCCAATTAGATTATGGGATTGAGTCTAATTTGAGTTAGACTCATCTAGATTAGACTCAACCACTTAATTATGGATAATATTCATTAAAGGGTTTAATAAATATTATTTAAGAGGAAGACTAAGAGACATTCTATTCATTAAATGAATAGAATATTAAGAGTCTCAAGGAATACCAAGAGTGTAACACCCGCCTTTTTCCACACCTTACGGTGTGGCGAGAGGCGGCGTTACGCCAACATACATATAGGCATATGAACATCGTAATGCAGCGGAATAATTTAAAACTTTATACATACATGCAACTAACACTTGAACTATGTAGACATGTCTTAACTATCATTCATAAACATAGTGACATGGTAACTTGCATGTTAACATCATATGTAACATCATGATATGAAAATCACATAAATCATCCATAAGCAACATAAGTAGTAAGTTATTCTTTAGGCATAACTATCATAAGTATAGTATGAAACTTAAGAAGACAATGCAAAACATAAGACACGTGACAAAGTATAAATATGAGAATCTTTTCCTTTTTCCCTGGCCATGTCACTGCCACACACACACTCTTGTCCCTCCTGCTGCTTCCCTTAATATCCTCTTGCTTGATCTGCGATATAAGAAAATAAAACTATAAGCACATAGGCTTAGTAAGACCCTTTCCTACTCACCAAAATCATACGTCACATAAAATAAAACATATAACGTACTTATCATAGAGAAGTTCTTGATGTAAAACCTAAGCATATGAAATACTAACATGGCATGGTTCTTGACATAAAACATAAGCATATGAAATATTTAACATGGTATGGTTCTTAACATAAAACATAAGCATATGAAACATTTAACATGACATGGTTCTTAACATAAAACATAAGCATATGAAACATTTAACATGGCATGGTACTTGACATAAACATGAGCATAAAATATACTTAACATGGATGCATAACATGAATGGATGCATGAGTCAAATGCATATAACCTAAGGATGCTTATTTGAAAATCATATTTATAAATACTTAAATATAATCATCACATCATGGGGGTCCTGGCTTGTACCACATACATACATCATATACGCGCATCCCTAAGTAAATGCGAGGTAGCTAATCTCAACCTACTAGGGTAAGGACAGTTACGGTAGTCCTAGAACCGAGGCTTTCATGAGGAGCTCATCCCTGTTGGACAGCTGCGGTAGTCCCAGAACCGGGGACAGCTGCGGTAGTCCCACACCGAGGCTTACATGAGGAGCCCATCCCTTGGACCCTTACTTCGGTCCGGTACAAGCCCATTCATAAAGTAAAATAGCTTCACATGCTTCATCATTTGTAGAACATACATAACATATTTAAAAATATAAACATGATAGCATAAAGCATACTTAGCATTTCATCATTCATAATTCATGCATAACATCATAATGCCTTAAAGGCATAAACATCATCTTCATTCATCATCTTCATTCATAAGACATGACATACATACATAATTATGCATTGAGGCATAAACATCATCTTAGTTCATAAAGCTTCCATATCTTAGTTCATCAAGCTTACATGATCATGATACATAAGGTAAGCATGCATTACATACATGGTACATATTGTTGGGACCGGGTGCATGTTGACATGGATGCGGGTTCGTAATTTTAAAAATTAATTACGTGCAGCGGAAGGTTTAGCATAAATAATTTCTCAAATTATTTAACCACATATCTAAGCATGTAATTTTATCTTGTGTAGACATGATCATATATTTAAAATTTTGCAGAAACGTAAACTAATTTACCTATTACTTCTCGTAACTCGAAGGAAGGGATGAGATCCAACCGTAAGCGTCCCTTGGAAGCTCTGCCTCTATTCGCGTCCACGCCGAGTATCTTCGGGATGACTTCGCAAAGCCACGAGTTTCGTGTTCTCGAGAACTACTAGATTCTCCGAGAACGCGACAAGAAAAACCAAGAGAGAAGTCGGAAGACTAACCACAAAAGGATGGCCGGCTGGTGCTCCTTCTTGGGGCTGGTTGGCGCACGGCAAGAAGGGGAGAAGAGAAGGAGAGAAGGAGAGGGAGAGAGTCTATGCCTTCGTCTCTTCGATTACCACCCAAGCCTTGCCTTGGGTCCTTTATATAGTGGCCTCTCAACCATCAAGCCTCTCAAATATGGAATAACTTATTCCATCATGCCAAGTTTGATTTTATATCATGGTTAAAATCATATTTTAATTCATGATAAAAATCAATCAAATCTCTTCTCTCCTATGGAATAAATTTCCTTATCATGGTAAATCAATCCATGATTGATTTTATAAAATAAACCAATCCATGGTTCATTTTAATTTCCATGAAGAAATAAACCAAACCTTGGTTTATTATATAAAAATTTATATCATCCATAATTTTATAAAACAAACCACACTTAATTTATTTTATAAATTGAACCAAAAACTTGGTTCTCTCCCTTTGTTGTGGCCGACCAAGCAAAGAGGATGGAGGCCCTCTTTGGCCGGCCCATCCAAGCCAAGCCCCAATGAATTAAATTTATTTAATTCATCTATTAAGTCTTCAAAAGACTTAGTCATTTTACGCTTCCGATGCGTCTCTGAAAAATTCAGATTCGACTTATCATTTGGCTCAACCAAATTTAATCTCTCTTGATTGGAAAATCTAATTTTTAACTCGTTTTAAATCCCTCGGATTACTCGTAGTGCGTGTGACTAAATAGGCTTTCGATTTATGTTGGCCGTCTATAATTAATCAATTAATTATAGAACGATCATGAGTGGCACCTAGTAGTACATCATTGTTGGAACCCGGATGGCTAGAGAGGGGGGGTGAATATAGCCAAACACTTTGACCTTTGGCACTTATCAAATTTTTGCACTCAGAGTTGTTAGTAGCACAGCGAAAGTAGCAGGAACATAGTATGCCGAAAAACAAAAAACAAAGACAAATCAACACAACTAGCAAGATCGCTAACAAGGAGGGTTTACAAGGTTCGGGGATAACTTGCCCCTACTCCTTGGCGTGCCCTTAAGGTGGGCGATCCCTTGATCGTCGACAGATCAAGCCCCGGTTATCACCGGATAGAAAGTAACCTCCTTCTCGATGGAGAAACCTCTCCACAGCGTTTCAATCACAGATTTAAGTTTAAGCACAATGAAACAACAAGAATGATCTTACATAGCACTTAGTAAAGACAAGAACTCAGCAAGCTCCCTCTGAGCTCCACCCAGTGACAATCTCACGCAAGAACTCTTTCCCCGTGTCTTCTCGCTGTTGGACTCGGAGCTTCTAGTTCCTTCCTCCAAATGCTCAAGCAAGGGCTGGTTGCTTCTCAGATCTCAATGGCTTGCTCAAGGTATGATGGAACCGCAAGAACACAAGCACGTCACAAGCCAAAGACTTAGCAGCAATACTGATTAGAAGCGTTGTTCAAGACTTCTCGCAACCGGCGCTTAAGTCTTCTCCACACAGCTCCAAGTCACCATCCCACAGCAGCCTCCAGCTACTCTCCTGCAACCACCAGCCACCACTAAGCCCTTCTGGACCACCTGAGCTCCCCTCAGACCAGCCCCAGACAGCAGCTCCAGCCAGCGCCAGCGCCCGTTGCAACCTGGGATGGAAAACAGACAAACCTGTTCCAAGGAAAGGCCACCATTGACTCTCCTTGAGTGTTTGAATCCTTCCCTGTCACCTGCAGCTTAATCAGAGTATTAGAGCAGCATATCAAACAACAAATCAAATATCAGATGTTAAGTGTAGAGAATCGGATACGTTCAGACGCGATCAGAGCGTCTGACAGTGCATTTTGAATTAAAGTGATCGGTCACCGGACCGATCAGAGAGCCTCCTGATCGGTCACCGGACCGATCAGAGAGCCTCCTGATCGGTCACCAGACCGATCAAGCTGGGTCCAAACCGATCAGGATCCGTCCTGATCGGTCCCCAATGCTCAATTAGAAATCGCGATTTCTTTGGGATTCTCCTGGATCAATCACCAGACTGATCCCAGGTTGTGGATCGATCACTAGACCGATCCACCCCTTTATCGGGCGATTTCTGATCTTCGCAGTCCAAACCTCCTGATCGATCACCGGACTGATCAGGAAACCTCCTGATCGGTCACCAGACCGATCAGGTCGTGACCAGACTGATCAGGCTCCGTCCTGATCGATCATAGAGAGGAACCTGCAACGCTGGATCGTTCTCCAAAACGATCTGCACAGTGATCCTGATCGGTCACCAGACCGATCAGGAGCAATTCAGCAAGGGAACTCAACCTCACTGTTTGCTCCCTGATCGGTCACCAGACCGATCAGGAGCCAAGCAATGGGTGAAACGCATACTCCCTGATCGGTCACCAGACTGATCAGTCATCGCTGGATCGGTCACTAGACCGATCCACGAAGGAGCACCGTGCCAACTCCCTGATCGGTCACCAGACCAATCCAGGGGCTCCAACCTAGCCCTCCAAGCTAGGGTTTCATCCACCTTAGCCATCCAAGCTAAGGATTTTTCACCTAACCCTCCAAGTTGGGAATTTGCACCTAACCCTCCAAGTTAGGACTTTTCATCTAGCCCTCCAAGCTAGGACTTTTCACCCAACACTTCCGGATTAGGACTTTCCAAACCTAGCCCTACAAGCTAGGACCTGACCCTCCAAGCCAGGACTTTTTCACCTAACTCTCCAAGTTGGGAATTTGCACCTAACCCTCCAAGTTAGGACTTTTCACCTAGCCCTCCAAGCTAGGACTTTTCACCTAGCCCTCCAAGCTAGGACTTTTCACCTAGCCCTCCAAGCTAGGACTTTTCACCTAGCCCTCTAAGCTAGGACTTTTCACCCAACCCTTCCAAATTAGGACTTTTCAACACCTAGCCCTCCAAGCTAGGATTTTCCACACCTAACCCTCCAGGTTAGGACTTTTCAACACCTATCCCTCCAAGCTAGGATTTTCCATACCCTGCCTGATTCCCGATCAGGACTTAATCATAATCATCATAATCAACCTAAACTAAAATCGATGTCAACACTAAAACAATAATCAGGGTCAGACTGCATCAACAATCTCCCCATTTTTGTTGTTTGACAATCCGATTTTAAGTTTAGGGATTCTCAATTAATTTCTCAACTTCCAGAATCATAGGGGAATCAAGATCCTTCCCCTACAATATAATCATCCTAAACTTAACCAACTAACACTCTCCCCCTTTGTCGAACACCGAAAAAGGGTCTAGAAGGGCTGTTAAGTTTAAACCATACTCCCCCTCAACCCTAGGGGTATCCCAAAACAACAACAATTTGAATGATATTTGATAAACATATGAACACATATGACAAACAGATATAGACATGGCAAAACAAGCATATGTATCATATGAGCATGACATCATAAGCATGAATATAGCTATGTATCAAATATGCAGATAGTACAGCATAGCATCAACAATAAGCATACGCAAGTAAAATAGACATGCAATGCAAATTCAGAAAAGTCAAGTCATAAAACATCCAGCCAAATATCAAGATGCAAGACACATGCATCAAAGTCAAAATACGTGTGGCACAAGGCCACAACAGATAAGTCATGGGGCATACAACCCAAAAGTCACACAACTAAACAGGCAAATACACTGATCACCAGGAGAGGCAACGGACACCCAAACTCAACCGTCAGCCGGGGGGGTCGTCATCGCGCATGAGATCATCCATCGTGGCATCAGCAGACCCTGGTGCAGCACTGCCTGAAGGAGCATCCCCAGGAAATGTATGGCGGCGCCACTCTGCGTACTAAGTCTGCTGCAATGCCTAGACCCCAGAGACAGTAGACTCTACGCCGGTCAATCGACGATCAAAGGAACGGAAATCCGAGCGGGACTCCTCTCGATGGAGCTCCCTCAAATGAATATCCTCCTGGAGGATCCGATCCAGCTTGGAGATCTGCCATCGTTGATTTGGGTCAGGCTCATAGTCGTACTCAGCGTCAGCAGCAGGAGCCTCATGAAGTGCAGCAGCCTCGGGTGGTGCCTGAAAATGTGGTGCTCCCCCAGGTAGGTCACCGAGTCGTCTCCCATCCTTCCAAATCAAGACCCCATCGCGCTCTCGAATAATAATGCCGGACTTGGCAAAAGCACGCCGACCCAGCCGACAATCCTGCTTGACCATGGGCACGGTTGTTGGGACCGGGTGCATGTTGACATGGATGCGGATTCGTAATTTTATAAAATAATTACGTGCAGCGGAAGATTTAGCATAAATAATTTCTCAAATTATTTTAACGACACATCTAGCATGCAACCTTATATTGTGTAGACATGATCATATATTAAAATTTTGCAGAAATTAAACTAATTTACTTAATACCTCGCATAACTCGAAGGAAGGGACGAGATCCAACCGTAGCGTCCCTTGGAAGCTCCGCCTCTATTCGCGTCCACGTCGAGTTTTCTTCGGGATGACTTCGCAAAGCCACGAGTTTCGTGCCGACAAGAACTACTAGATTCTCCAAAGGCACGACAAGAATACCAAGAGAGAGATGGAAAGACTAACCACCAAACGAAGAACGGAATCAAGATTCCGGGAAGAAGGAAGAAGTTGCGCCCGCTTCTTCTTCTTCTTCGGCAGCTGCTTGGTGGATGAAGCTCACGGCAACAAAGGGGTCCTGCTTTTAGGGCCGGCGGCACTAGAGGAGGGAGAGGGAGAGAAGGAGAGAGAGAGAGGGCTTATTTCTAGATCTCTTTTTTTTTTAATCTCCAAGCCTTGGCTTGGTTCCTTTATATAGTAGCCTCTCAATCGCCAAGTCTCATTTTTATGGAATAAATTTTCATAAGAAATTTATCATATAAATTTTTCTATGAATTATTCCATCATGCCAAGTTTTTATAATAATTTAATTTATGATAAAAACAACCATGTCTCCCTTTTCTTATGGAAAGAAATTTCGACTAGGGACAATTTCAATACTTCGTAATTGCACATGTAGAGATAATCAATAGTTGTGAATTCATCACAAATTCTCTCATGCTGTGAATTGTATTGCGGACATTCAGTGAATGAGTTTAAGATCTCAATCAAATACACAAACATGTACACTCAAATAGTGAATATTCATTTATTAAAGTAAATGATTACAATCATAAGGCGATTTCCTTAGGACACTTCTCTCATATCACTAACAACGGTCCTGCCCTTGGTGACATCAACACCAACTGATATAAGCCAGTCAGTGATGACATGACCAAATGACATGTAGACTGTGCGGCGACTGGGCTCTCTATAAGACAGAATGGACTGAAAGATCCTTTCCATGATATCAAAATCCATTCGGCGGTGCATGCCGTAGAGCATAAGACAGTGATAGGGTCGAATCTCGATCAAAGGCTTTGAGGTGATTGGAAGAATACAATTTGTGATAATCTTGAATAAGATGTAATCAACAGGAGACAGACGTAGAGCTGCAAAGGTAGAAAAATCAGGATCCAACTCATCAAGACCGGCCGGGCGGGGATGACCAAAGAAGTGCTGATAGATATCATCAGGAGTAGTGTCCGCAAAAGGGGCCAGTAAAGGATCAGGAAGCTCAGGGTAGATCGAATACAGATTCTGTGATCGTCGACCACCCAAATACTCTGCCAAAATCTCGTAAGAAAAATCAAGGTTCCTCTTGGCGACTCGAGTGGTACTGAACTCGAAGCCTCCTTGAGGTCCCTGCTGAAGGTTGTTATAGAACTCGGATACTAGGTCGTAATTGATAGTCCGTTCCAAGGAAAGAAGGAAGCCCAGGTTGTAAAAAGTGACAATCTCCATGACGGAGGGGCGGTACTCAGTTAGGAAAGGGACATCAATGGATCAGCAGGATAATAATTTGAAGGTCCTCGATTGGAAGGCCTGTTCACAGGCCGCATTTAGAAACCGGGAGCTCGAAGAGGGCTGAGGCCTTCTGGAAGGCGTAGATGAAGAAGGGGCTTTCCCCTTCGAACTGCCCTCAGCGGCTTCCTTGCCCTTGGAAGATTTTCTAGAGATTGGATAAATAATGTGACCAAGATAGGTAGACCAAATCATGACACCATGATTAAGAAAACACAGTTCAATCAGAGACACAAGGTAAACATGATCATAAGAACACAATTTAAGCATGAGGTAGAATTGATCAAGGGTAAGATATGGCACAGATGGGTCACGGCCAACACACGAAGGTCACGGCACAACACAAAACATGGTTAGCGGGAAAACGTAATCTATGAACTAATTTGAAGGGAAAACTGAGACAAAAACTTACTTAGGTGCCATTGGTGAGGTTCTTGAAATCTGAAAGGGGAAACGGGTTGCGCAGAAGAAGCTTTCGGCGCAAGAGATGAAACGCAAACCCCTTTAGCGAGAGAGAAACTCACAGGAGGAAGAAGAAAGCACTGGGAAAGCTCTCGCACGAAGTAAAGGTCGTGCAAGTGGGAGGTTTTGGCGCTAGGGGTCGGCAATGAGAGGTTTTTCGCGAAGTTATTTGGTTGGTGGATCGGTCCACCAACCAGACTTAAATGCGATTGAACGGATCACCGTTCGATCTGATAGCACCCAGACCGATCAGGCTTTAGACTGATCGGACTGACCTGGGCCTGATCGGTCGGGTGACCGATCATGCGCGCTCCTGATCGATCGGCTGATCGATCAGGACACAAACAGTAGGGTTCGGAGAGAAACCTGAGAGCCCCCTGATCGGTCTGTGGACCGATCACCATATGGAGCCAGATCGGTCCGGGGACTGATCCAGGCTGGCTCAGTAAGGTTGATCAGAATTTTGTAAAGTCACTGATGCCCCTGTAATCGGTCTGTGGACCGATCACCACAGGAGAAAGCCAGATCGGTCCGGGGACCGATCAGCCTTATACCTGATCGGTCCAGTGACCGATCAGGGTTACTGAAACTTTCAGATACGACCTGAAACTTTCAGTTTCAGATTTTTACATGATTTCCAAAGGGATATGGTGAAGGATATCGATCTTGGAGGCTGTCCCTCATCTATAATTTGATCCCCAATCAAGGATCAAAGGTCCTTAGGGTTTGAACAAGTCACTTTGCTCCACCAAAGTGGAATCAAACTCAAACAAAAATCATTCAAACAATTTGTGCCAAATCCAAGGTTCCAATCAAGTTTCCTTGATTGGAATGTCCAAGTATGATCATGGAGCCAAATACACATATGTTATGCATTGGTTTTCCCCATACTTGGTCACCGAATTGATTATTATCTCATCAACATAATTTCTCAAAGGATGCATTGACATATTGAGAAATTGAGTTGATCCTAACATCTCACCCCATTTCTAGTAAACAAAAATATTTTGGTAAACCTTATAGTTTGTGTGAGATGTCCCCAAACTTACCCCAATTATTTCCCAACAATTTCAAAATAATCATGAAGGGTTTTGAATGCATTGCGAAATTCAAGAAGCACGACACATTCCCAACTCCCTTCTTAGGAAACTAAATTCATTTTCGGGGAGTGGTTTAGTGAAAATGTCAGCTAGGTTTGATTTGGACTCTACATGTGAGAGTACAATTTCTCCCCTAGCCACATGATCTCTAATGAAGTGGTGACGCACTTCAATATGTTTGGTCCTAGAATGATGGATTGGATTGTTGGTTAGGTTAATTGTGCTAATGTTATCACATAACACTTGCACACCCTTGTAACTCAATCCATAGTCCTCTAGAGTGTGAATCATCCATAACAATTGTGATACGCTCTCTCCCATAGCAATATACTCTGCCTCGGTGGTGGAGAGAGCAACACAATGTTGCTTCCAACTTGACCAACTTACTAAGGACGAACCTAAGAATTGGCAACCCCCACTTGTGCTCTTCTGGTCCAACTTACATCCAGCATAGTCGGAATCCGTATAGCCAATTAAATCAAATAATTCGGTACGGGGGTACCATAGACCGACTCCAATTGTGCCTTTGAGATATCTCAAAATTCGCTTAACAGCGATCAAGTAAGATTCCTTGGCACACACTTGATACCTAGCGCACATACACACAGCAAATAGGATATCAGGTCGACTAGCTGTGAGGTATAGCAAACTACCAATCATGCTTCGATATTGGATCAAATCAACGGGTTTACCACTCTCATCATTGTCTAATCTTGTGTTTGTGGCCATGGGAGTGGTTACCTCTTTTGACTCACTCATGTTGAATTTCCGAAGCATTTCTAGTGTATACTTTGATTGGTGCACATGGATACCATCGCGAGTTTGCTAGATTTCAAGTCCAAGGAAGAAAGTCAACTCTCCCACTAGACACATTTCAAATTCACTCTCCATATGTCCAATGAACTCAATTAAATAGCCCTTATTGTTTGAGCCATAAATTATGTCATCGACATACACTTGGGCTACAAAGATATTGTCACCATCTCTCTGTAGAAACAGTGTAGGGTCTATTTGGCCTCTAACGAAGCCCTTCTCAATTAGGAATGTCGACAACCGCTCATACCAGGCCCGGGGTGCTTGTTTAAGGCCATAAAGTGTCTTTTTGAGCTTAAACACGTGGTTTGAAAATTCGAAATTCTCAAACCCCGGTGGTTGTTCGACGTAGACCTCTTCTCTTATTAGACCATTTAGAAAGGTCGATTTGACATCCATTTGGTATAGTTTGAAGCCACGATGTGCTACAAATGCAAGCATCAATCGAATGGATTCTAATCGTGCCACGGGAGCATAGGTCTCATCATAATCAAGGCCTTCAAATTGACTATAGCCCTTGGCTACTAAGTGTTGGGACCGGGTGCATGTTGACATAGATACGGGTTCGTAATTTTAAAAAATAATTACGTGCAGCGGAAGAATTAGCATAAATAATTTCTCAAATTATTTTAACCACGTATCTAGCATGCAACCTTATGATGTGTGGACATGATCATAAATTAAAATTTTTCCAGAAAGTAAACTAATTTACTCAATACCTCGCGTAACTCGAAGTAAGGGACGAGATCCAACCGTAGCGTCCCTTGGAAGCTCCGCTTCTATTCGCGTCCACGCCGAGTTCTCTTCGGGATGACTTCGCAAAGCCACGAGTTTCGTTCCGACAAGAACTACTAGATTCTCCAACGACACGACAAGAATATCAAGAGAGAGAGATGGAAAACTAACCACCAAACGGAATCAAGATTCCGGGAGGAAGGAAGGAAGGAGTCGCGACCTGCTTCTTCTTCTTCTTCGGCGCCTTCTTGGTGGAGTTGGCTCGCGGCAACCCTAGAGGAGTTCTCTAGGGTCGGCGCCCACTTGGGAGGGAGAGGGAGAGAAGGAGAGGAAAAGAGGCTAGGCAAAAATCCTTGATTTCCTGAATTGATTTCCAAGCCTTGCCTTTGCACCTTTATGTAGTAGTCTGTTTATCGCCTCCTTTTAACGGAATAAATTTTCATAAGAAATTTATCTTATAAATTTTTCTATGAATTATTCCGTTATGCCAAGTTTTTATTATAACTTAATTTATAATAAAAACAACCATGTCTCCCCTTTTATTATGGAATAAAATTTTACAAGAAATTTGTTATATAAATGTTTCTTATCATGGAAAAATCAATTCATAATTGATTTTATAAAATAAAATAAACCAATCTATGGTTCATTTTAATTTCCATAAAAAGAATAAATTTCTTTATCATGGTAAATCAATCCGTTATTGATTTTATAAAATAAAATAAACCAATCCAAGGTTTATTTTAATTTCTATGAAAATAAATCTCTTTATATAAATTTCTTTATATAAATTTCTTTATATAAATTTATTTATCCATAATTTTATAAAACAAATCGCGCTTGATTTATTTTATAATTTAAACCAAATAAATTGGTTTCCCTCCTTTATTGTGGCCGGCCAAACCAAAGAGGGTGGGGACCCTCTTTGGCCGGCCAAATACAAGCCGTCTCCTTACGAATTAAACTCATTTAATTCACCCAATAAGCCTTCAAAAGACTTAGCCATTTTAAGCTTCCGATGCGTCTCTGACAAATTCAGATTCGACTTATCTCTCTTGATCGGAAAATCCAATTTTTAAATCATTTTAAATCCCTCAGATTACTCGTAGTGCGTGTGACTAAATAGGCTTTCGATTTATGTTGACCGTCTATAATTAACCAATTATAGAACGATCATAAGTGGCACCTAGTAGTACATCATGATCCCCAATTAATCGAAAGATCAACGGTTGACCTCAGAAATAATTCTGAAACCCTTCAGCAGCTATAATGAGTCGTGCCCCATTCCCTTCACCATCTTATACCCACTTGGTTCAGGACCCGGTCTTTGTGTGTCAGTCCCCACTAGGTTGACTACGTCACACCTAGGCCAAGTAATGTCTTTCTCGTCCAACGAATTCTAGTTACTCTCATGTTTCTAAGAGATTCATACTCGGAGCATGTGATGCTCTGGCCAGAGGCTTCGAGTAACAATCCGACGATAGGCCTTGGGTATACATCTCCTCGCAAGGAGTGGTGAATCCTTTGTAGGCTGTTCAAACATCTTCGGGCACTTTGGCTTATACCCAATCATCCTGGGTCCACACCTCCTTGGAGATGCTTGCTTAAGATGTCAAAGTATAAGTCTTCATGACCAAGATGACTTGAACACCGCAAGTCAAAGGAACATCGCACTTAAGCTGCAGTAAGAACTTCATTGACATATCTATATGTAGATTACCATATGAAGTTTTACAGCTAGTCACTCCAATGAACTAGTTCCCTTAACTAGCATTCATGTTTATCTCCGGACATCCCAATGTCACTAGCCAGTGAGAATCAACTGATTAGAGAATAACTCATGCTAGTCTCAACAGAATTGATAGTGTCCGTATTTATCAATTCATCGACTAGGGACAATTTCAATACTTCACAATTGCACATGTAGAGATAATCACTAGTTGTGAATTCATCACAAATTCTCTCATGCTGTGAATTGTATTGCGGACATTCAGTAAATGAGTTTAAGATCTCAATCAAATACACGAACATGTATACTCAAATAGTGAATATTCATTTATTAAAGTAAATGATTACAATCATAAGGCGATTGCCTTAGGACACTTCTCTCATATTACTAACACTAAGCGTGCCTTGTTTCTAATGATTTTTTCCTTATGGTTCAATTTGTTCTTGAAGACCCATTTGGTTCCAATGATGCTGGTCTTCTTAGGTCTAGGGACTAAGTCTCAAACTTGACTCCTTTCAAATTGACCTAGTTCATCTTGCATTGCAATGATCCAATCGGGATCATTTAATGCTTCATCAATTTTTCTAGGTTCAATTTTGGAAATTAAAGCAACTTCATTAGCCTCATTCCGAAAGAATGATCTAGTCCTAACCCCATGATGGATGTCTCTAACAATTTGGTCTTGGGGATGACTAGAGGCTAATCTAGTTTGCCTTGGTGTTGGTAGTGCTTCTAGATGGGTTCACTAGACACAATTTCAGCCTCAGGATCCGGCTGATCTATGGATTGTCTAGGCTCACCATCATCGGATTCATCACCATCAACAACATTTGGACTCTCATTTAAACTTAGTCTCCTAAGTTCGAATTGGACTTCATCTTCTGGTTGACCATTGACTTTTGGAATTTCTTCAAAGACAACGTCAGAAGACTCTTCAATTAATCTGGACTTCTTGTTGTAGACTCGGTAGGCTTTGCTAACGAGGGAATACCTGACTAGTATCTCTTCATCAGCCTTTGCCATGAACTTTCCAAGATGGTCCTTGGTGTTTAGGATGAACACCTTACAACCAAACACCCTAAGGTGTTTAACCGTAGGTGGTTTCCCAAACCAAAGCTCATGGGGAGTCTTTCCTAAAAACCTATGAATGAGGACCCGGTTTTGCACATAGCAAGCTGTATTTATAGCTTCGACCCATAAGTAACTCGGGAGTGAGTACTCATTAAGCATGCTTCGTGCAGCCTCTTGTAGAACACGGTTCTTCCTCTCTACAACACCATTTTGTTGTGGTGTTCTAGGAGTAGAGAACTCATGTCTATAACCTCTATCTTGACAAAATTCTAAAAACCGTTGGTATTGAAATTCACCTCCATGATCACTTCTTATTGTTTTAATTATTAATGATTTCTCATTTTCTACCCTCCTACAAAAAGAAATGAAAACATCTAAGGTTTGGTTCTTATATTTTAAAAAGTAGGTCCATGTATATCTAATGAAATCATCAATGATCACAAAACAATATCTACTTCCATTCAATGATATGATAGTACTACAATCAAATAGATCCATGTGAAGTAAATCTAAAGCAGTAGAAGTACTTACAGTGCTTTTACCTTTATGTGCTGATTTCGTTTGCTTACCCATTTGACATGCATCACAAAGTTTATCCTTTTCGTACTTGATGCTTGGTAAGCCATGAACTAACCCCTTGTTGGCCAACTTCCGGATGTTCTTCATGTTCACATGTGCAAGTCTCCGGTGCCAAAGGGTGGACTCTTCTTCTTTTGACATGAAACACATAGCAGAAACAGTAGTAGCACTTTTAAATGAAACTTGATAAATATTGTCTACTCTTATTCCTACTAGTACCGTGTCCAATACAACAGCTATAATGAGTCGTGCCTCATTCCCTTCACCATCTTATACCCACTTGGTTCAGGACACGGTCTATGTGTGTCAGTCCCCACTAGGCTGACTACGTCACACCTAGCCCAAGTAATGACTTTCTCGTCCAACGGATTCTAGTTACTCTCATGTTTCTGAGATATTCATACTCGGAACATGTGATGCTCTGGCCAGAGGCTTCGAGTAACAATCCGACGATAGGCCTTGGGTATACATCTCCTCGCAAGGAGTGGTGAATCCTTTGTAGGTTGTTCAAACATCTTCGGGCACTTCGGCTTATACCCAATCATCCTGGGTCCACACCTCCTTGGAGATGCTTGCTTAAGATGTCAAAGTATAAGTCTTTATAACCAAGATGACTTGAACACCGCAAGTCAAAGGAACATCGCACTTAAGCTGCAGTAAGAACATCATTGACATATCTATAAGTAGATTACCATATGAAGTTTTACAGCTAGTCACTCCAATGAACTAGTTCCCTTAACTAGCATTCATGTTTATCTCCGGACATCCCAATGCCACCAGCCAGTGAGAATCAGCTGATTAGAGAATAACCCATGCTAGTCTCAACAGAATTGATAGTGTCCGTGTTTATCAATTCATCGACTAGGGACAATTTCAATACTTCACAATTGCACATGTAGAGATAATCACTAGTTGTGAATTCATCACAAATTCTCTCATGCTATGAATTATATTGCGGACATTCAGTAAATGAGATTAAGATCTCAATCAAATATAGAACATGTATACTCAAATAGTGAATATTCATTTATTAAAGCAAATGATTACAATCATAAGGCGATTGCCTTAGGACACTTCTCTCATATCACTAACACTTCTCAGATCTCAATGGCTTGCTCAAGGTATGATGGAACCGCAAGAACACAAGCACGTCACAAACCAAAGACTTAGCAGCAATACTGATTAGAAGCGTTGTTCAAGACTTCTCGCAACCGGCGCTTATGTCTTCACCACACAGCTCCAGGTCACCATCCCACATCAGCCTCCAGCTACTCTCCTGCAACCACCAGCCACCACTGAGCCCTTCTGGACCACCTGAGCTCCCCTCAGACCAGCCCCAAACAGCAGCTCCAGCCAGCGCCATCGCCCATTGCAACCTGGGATGGAAAACAGACAAACCTGCACCAAGGAAAGGCCACCATTGACTCTCCTTGAGTGTTTGAATCCTTCCCTGTCACCTGCAGCTTAATCAGAGTGTTAGAGCAGCATATCAAACAGCAAATCATATATCAGATGTTAAGCGCAGAGAATTGGATACGTTCAGATGCGATTAGAGCGTCTGACAGTGCATTTTGAATTAAAGTGATTGGTCACCGGACCGATCAGAGAGCCTCCTGATCGGTCACCAGACCGATCAGGCTGGGTCCTGACCGATCAGGATCCGTCCTGATCAGTCCCCAACGCTCAATTAGAAATCGAGATTTCTTTGGGATTCTCCTGGATCGATCACCAGACCGATCCCAGGTTGTGAATCGATCACCAAACCGATCCACCCCTTTATGGGGCGATTTCTAATCTTCACAGTCCAAACCTCCTGATCGATCACCGGACCGATCAGGAAACCTCCTGATCGGTCACCAGACCGATTAGGTCGTGACCAGACCAATCAGGCTCCGTCCTGATCGATCATAGAAAGGAACCTGCGATGCTGGATCGTTCTCCAGAACGATCTGCACAGTGATCCTGATCGGTCACTAGACCGATCAGGAGCAGTTCAGTAAGGGAACTCAACCTCACTGTTTGCTCCCTGATCGGTCACCAGACCGATCAGGAGCCAAGCAATGGGTGAAACGCATACTCCCTGATCGGTCACCAAACCGATCAGTCATCGCTGGATCGATCACCAGACTGATCCACGAAGGAGCACCGTGCCAACTCCCTAATCGGTCACCAGACCGATCCAAGGGCTCCAACCTAGCCCTCCAAGCTAGGGTTTCATCCACCTTAGCCATCCAAGCTAAGGATTTTTCACCTAACCCTCCAAGTTGGGAATTTGCACCTAACCCTCCATGTTAGGACTTTTCACCTAGCCCTCCAAGCTAGGACTTTTCACCCAACTCTTCCGGATTAGGACTTTCCAAACCTAGCCCTGCAAGCTAGGACCTGACCCTCCAAGCCAGGACTTTTTCACCTAACTCTCCAAGTTGAGAATTTGCACCTAACCCTCCAAGTTAGGACTTTTCACCTAGCCCTCTAAGTTAGGACTTTTCACCTAGCCCTCCAAGCTAGGACTTTTCACCCAACTCTTCCGAATTAGGACTTTTCAACACCTAGCCCTCCAAGCTAGGATTTTCCACACCTAACCCTCCAGGTTAGGACTTTTCAACACCTAGCCCTCCAAGCTAGGATTTTCCATACCCTGCCTGATCCCCAATCAGGACTTAATCATAATCATCATAATCAACCTAAACTAAAATCGATGTCAACACCAAAACAACAATCAGGGTCAGACTGCATCAACAATCATGATCCCCAATTAATCGAAAGATCAACGGTTGACCTCAGAAACAATTCTGAACCCTTCAGCAGCTATAATGAATCGTGCCCCATTTCCTTCACTATCTTATATCGACTTGGATTAGGACATGGTCTATGTGTATCAGTCCCCACTAGGCTGACTACGTCACACCTAGCCCAAGTAACGTTTTCTCGTCCTACGGATTCTAATTACTCTCATGTATTTAAGAGATTCATACTCTGAACATGTCATGCTCTGGCCAGAGGCTTCGAGTAACAATCCGACGATAGGCCTCGGGTATACATCTCCTCGCAAGGAGTGGTGAATCCTTTGTAGGCTGTTCTAACATCTTCGGGCACTTCGGCTTATACCCAATCATCCTAGGTCCACACCTCCTTGGAGATTCTTGCTTAAGATGTCAAAGTATAAGTCTCCATGACCAAGATGACTTGAACACCGCAAGTCAAAGGAACATCGCAATTAAGCTGCAGTAAGAACTTCACTGACATATCTATATGTAGACTACCATATGAAGTTTTACAGCCAATCACTCCAATGAACTAGTTCCCTTAACTAGCATTCATGTTTATCTCCGGACATCTCAATGTCATCAGCCAGTGAGAATCAGCTGATTAGAGAATAACCCATGCTAGTCTCAACAGAATTGATAGTGTCCGTATTTATCAATTCATCGACTAGGGACAATTTCAATACTTCACAATTGCACATGTAGAGATAATCACTAGTTGTGAGTTCATCACAAATTCTCTCATGCTGTAAATTGTATTGCGGACATTCAGTAAATGAGTTTAAGATCTCAATCAAATACATAAACATGTATACTCAAATAGTGAATATTCATTTATTAGAATAAATGATTACAATCATAAGGCGATTGCCTTAGGACACTTCTCTCATATCACTAACAAACTCCCACTTGGCCTAATGCCAATCGCTACGGTACCCAATACCACAGGCACTAACATGACCCTCAAACTTACTTTAAGGCAAGGTCTTAGTTAAAGGATCCGCTAAATTCCTTTCAGTGGGAATTTTCTCAATTTATATATCATTCCTACATATAATCTCTCTGATCAGATGATAGCGGCGAAGCACATGTTTGGATCGCTGATGAGACCTTGGTTCCTTCGCTTGTGTAATCGCTCCATTGTTGTCGCAGTAAACCGGTATTGCTTTATCAATGGTTGGAACCACACCAAGTTCTAAGACAAACTTCTTGATCCAGACTGCTTCCTTTGCTGCTTCCGAAGCTGCAATATATTCCGCTTCAGTGGTGGAATTCGCTACGGTGTCTTGCTTGGAACTCTTCCAACTTATTGTGCTTCCATTCAAAATAAATATGTATCCGGACTGAGATTTGGAGTCATCCTTATCTGTCTGGAAACTGGCATCTGTATACCCACGTATTACCATATCACCTTCTCCATATATTAGGAGCGCATCCTTAGTGTTTCTTAAGTACTTGAGGATTGTCTTGACAGCCGCCTAACGATCCATTCCTGGATCAGACTGGTATCTGCTTGTGACGCTCAGAGCATATGATACATCGGGCCTAGTACATAACATAGCATACATGATAGATCCTATCGCGGATGCATAAGGAATTTTATTCATGCAAATCCTCTCGTCTTCTGTGCGCGGACACATAGACTTCGAAAGGTTGATCCCATGCCTGATGGGAAGGTAGCCTTTCTTGGATTCCGACATGTTAAACCTTTCTAGCACTCGGTCTATATATGTAGACTGTGAAAGACCAAGCAACCGTTTTGATCTATCTCTATATATTCTAATCCCAAGGATATAGGTTGCTTCTCCCAGGTCTTTAATGGAGAAAGTTTTGGACAACCAAATTTTAACTGACTGTAAGACTGATATATCGTTTCCTATAAGTAATATGTCATCGACATATAACACTAGGAATACGACTGCACTCCCACTAACCTTCTTGTACACACAAGGTTCGTCAGGATTTTGTGAGAAATCAAACTCTTTGATTGTCTCATCAAAACGGATGTTCCAGCTCCTGGATGCTTGCTTTAGTCCATATATGGATCGTCGAAGCTTGTATACTTTGGTTTTATTAACCGATGTGAAACCTTCAGGTTGTATCATGTATATATCCTCAAGCAGGTTTCCATTAAGGAAAGCTGTTTTCACATCCATTTGTCATATCTCATAATCATAATGAGCTGCTATGGCCAGGAGCATTCGAATGGATTTAAGCATAGCTACTGGCGAATAGGTTTCGTCATAATCAATTCCTTATTTCTGACGATATCCTTTTGCCACTAATCTAGCCTTAAAGGTAACAACATTACCTTCCATGTCGATTTTCTTCTTGAAAACCCACTTGCACCCTATGGGCTTAATCCCTTCAGGTGGGTTAACCAAGTCTCATACTTGATTTTTGTACATGGAATCCATTTCCAACTTCATGGCTTCAAGCCATTTATCCCTTTCTGAATTTTTCAGAACATCTTCATAACTGATAGGTTCGTTATCGTTAATGAGTAACACGTCGTTCGATTCACTTATGAGAAATCCGTATCTCTCTGGAATATTGTGTGCCCTATCAGACCTACGAAGAAGTGGTGTTGTTTTAGGTTCAACTGATAGCTTATCATTATGAGTTATTGGTTGTAGGTCTAGACTAGGTGTCTCTGTAATGTCTATTGGAGTTTCTTGAACTTCTTCAAGTTCAATGATACTCCCACTATTTTCTTGTAAAAGAAATTCTTTTTCTAGAAATACAGCATACCTTTAAACAAACACCTTTTGTTCCAAGGGATGATAGAATTGGTAACCTTTCGTTTCCTTAGGGTATCCAATAAATAGATATTTATCAGACTTAGCATCCAATTTGTTTGATACAGTCCGCTTTACATAAGCAGGACAACCCCATATCTTTAGGTGAGATAAATGAGGTTTCTTACTATTCCACGTCTCATATGGAGTAGTAGAGACTACCTTGGTCGGGACTCTGTTTAGCAAGTAAACAGCTGTCTTAAGCACATAGCCCCAAAAGGATTTGGAAGAGTTGCATGATTCATCATGGATCTAACCATGTCCATCAAGGTTCGGTTACGCCTCTCAGATACACCATTATGCTGTGGTGTATATGGCGGAGTCCATTGAGACAATATCCCATTGTCCCTAAGATTGTAACGCCCGTTTTTTTTTCTTTCCATAAAGCGGCGTTACGTTAACATGCTTAGGGCATGTAGATATCATAAGGCAGCGGAATAACTTAATTCTTACACATACATGCCCTACTACCATTCATAACATAATGACATGGAAACTCGGCATATAGACTTCATACTTAAACATCATATCATGTCATACTTAACATCACATCATAGAGTTCCATAAGTCATTATTCAAGCATCCAAGCATATAAGTGACCAAAATAAAGTTCTAGCATAAACGAGAAGTATATGATTTCCTGGGCCAAGTCACTACCACACACATGCGTTCTTGCCCTCCTGCTGCTTCCTCATTGTCCCCTTGAATGATCTGCGGTATAAGGAAATAAGACTATAAGCACACAGGCTTAGTAAGACTCTTTCCTACTCACAAAACCATTCATCATTTCATAATTCATAATGAGCACATGAAACATTAACATACTTGGTGCTCTCCTTAGAACATAACAACTTGAATCACTTATCATATACGTGGCATGACATGAACATAAACATAAGTGAACATTCCTAGCATGGCATGAGACATGGCATAAACATAAACATAGTAAACATTTTAAGCATGACATGCTACATGGCATAAACATAAACACAATAACCATTCTCAAGATGGCATAATACATGGTTTAAACATAACATAATAAACATTCTAAGCATGGCATAATTCATGGTTTAAACATGACATAATAAACATTCTTAGCATGGCATAATTCATAGTATAAACATGACATAATAAATGTTCTTAGCATGGCATAATTCATAGTATAAACATGACATAATAGACATTCTTAGCATGACATAATTTATAGTATAAACATGACATAATAAACATTCTTAGCATGTGAGCATCTTCTTAACATAATCATGACATAGATCATTTACTCTTATGCATATTTCTTAACATGAAGCATAAGCATAAACATTATTAGCATAGCATAATGCATAACATGAATGAATGCATGAGTGAAATGCATATACATAAGGATGCTTAACTTTTAAAACATACTTTTAAATGCTTAAACATAATCATCATATCATTGGGGTCCCCGGCTTGTATCACATACATACATCATAGCGCGCATCCCTAGCAAGTCCGAGGTAGCTAGCCCCGACCTACTAGGGTAAGGACAGCATAGTAGGTAGTTCCCGAACCGAGGCGTTCTTAAGGAGCCCATCCCTGTTGCACAGCTCCGGTAGTGCCAGAACCATGGACAGCATAGTCGGTAGTCCATAACCGGGGTGTTCTTAAGGTGCCCATCCCTTGGACCCATACTTCGGTCCGGTACAAGCCCATTCATAAAGTAAAATACTTTACATGTTTCATCATTCATCAGACATTCATAGCATAACCATGTTACATAAAGCATGACTTAACACATGCTTGTCCTTTCATTGTTCATACTTATTGCATAGCATCATGATGCCTGGAAGGCATGAGCATTATCTTCATTCATAAACATGGTATGCATCTTCTTTCATAAACATGGCATGCATCTTTATTCATTTAACATGGCATACATCATTATCCATACAACATGGTATGCATCATTATTCATACAACATGACATTCATCTTCCTACATAAAACATGGCATGCATACCTAACCATCGTTCCTATTCCTAGTACTTGCATGATCATAACATAGAAGGTAAGCATTGCATCGTACATGACATGTTTTTCATAGACATTTATCCTACTACATGGAGCTTGTATAATCATGATACATAAGGTGAACATTGCATTTCTTGCCTAAGCATGATATCTATCTCAAGTATGCATAGGTAGGATTCCCATAACGTTCTACCTACCATTTAAATACATGGCATAAAACATAAGACATTCATAGTAAACCCCATTAAGCCTGGCATCCAATCATAACATACAACATAAAACATGGTGCCTAAAGTTAAGGTTATAGGTAACATGATTTCTACCACATGCTTGGACCTATATGTATATGTATATACTTCGTGATAAGCATAAACCATAATTCTTTGAACCCTAACTCCACCCCAAGCCCTAGATACATGGCTTGGCCGAAACCTAAAGGGAGGAGTTCCATCAATTCCATAAGCAGGTAAGATAACATAAGGTAAAGGAACAACCATACATTAGTTATAAGACCATGGGAGGCCATTAGGGCTCTTAATTAGGGTTATCCCTAACCTTTAGCCCTCTTTCCTTGTGCTGGCTGAAACCCTACAAGGCCATGGGTGCATGAAAAAATTCCATAAAAACCATAATCAAACATTCAACACCAACCATACCTTACCATAGGGGTCATTAGGACCCTTGCTTGAGGGAAGTCCTAACTTTTTGCCCTAGAACCTTCTTGGCCGAAACTTACAAGGGTCACAAGACCTTGTGGAAGTTCACACAATTCACTTTAAACCCCCTTTTTGAATCATGGAGATACCCAAAGTACATACATGAAAGGTTAAGCCCCTACCTAACCAAAGGGTCATGTTGAGAGTCCCAAACCCTAAGGGGTCTTTAGGGTACTCCAAAAATTCCCCAAAAATCATATTTATTCCATATTTATCATGACAACACACTAGAAAACATGATTTAGATTTTTATCATCATTATGAACCAAAAACCCATGGTGGCCGAAACCTATAAGGTTAGGTTCATGGGTTTCCTTTTGTTTTCCATCATAAAAATCACATACAAGACTTTCATATCATGTTAATCTTCAAGAAAAGCCATTATACCACAGGTGAGGGAGTCTTACCTTGGTTGATCTTGATTTTTAAACCTTAAAAGAGAAGGAAATTGCAAATCCTTTGGACACTTGAACCCCCTTGCCCTTGTATCCTTGGAAAACCTTTAGATCTTGGAGATGAGACCTTCTTGTGGAGCTTTTCCAAGGGAGAACCCTCTCCTTGGGTTTCGGCTAGAATGAGGAGGGAGGAGGAAAGAAAATGCAAATTGATGGAAGAAGAAGATAACTCCCAAACCCTCCTCTTTATAACCCATTAAGGAGGTAAATAAAGAGTCTCTCCATGACCCTTCATCTTCTTCTAAGCTTTAACCAATATCTACTTCATTCCCTCATAACATTCCCTTGCTAGGTGAGTTGGTTAGAGTATGCATGGTTGTACAAGAGGTCCAAGGTTCAATCCTTGGTCCATGCACCTTATTTTTATTTTATTTTTCCTTTTATTTTCTATTATTCTCCCCATAATTCCGAAAATCCTCTAAAAAATCCCCCCATAATTATGTTAATATTTCTCATTAAAACCCCTTTATATTTATATTAATTTTTTTACCTAAAATTCTCCAATAATTATGGTACTAAAAAGCCCATATAAGGCCCATTAGTACTTAGTTTTCTCAATTTACATGAAAAAATATGGATTTCTAGGCCACATTTTGTATTAATATTTCTAGGCCCCTCGGAAAATTATCTAAACATGCTCAATATTTTAACAAAATATTAAGAGAATTTTCCGGGTCGTTACAAAGATAATCTTGAAACTCTTGACTTAAGTATTCACCACCCCGATCGGATTGAAGTATCTTAATACTTTTGCCAAGCTGTTTCTCTACTTCATTTCTGAACTCTTTGAATTTCTCAAAAGCTTCAGATTTGTGTTTCATCAAGATCACATACCCGAATCGTGAGTTATCATCGATAAAGGTAATGAAGTAGCTATAGCCTCCTTGTGCAAGAGTTGACATTGGTCCACATACATCAGTATGTATTAGACCAAGCAATTCTCCCACTGGTTTACCTTTTTCGGAAAAGAGTAATTTGGTCATCTTGCCTTTTAAGCATGATTCGCATGTATCAAATGAACCAGGTTCAAATGATTCCAGAATTCCACATCGGTATAATTTGGTCATGCGTTTCTTGTTTACATGGCCAAGACGACAATACCACATATAGGAGTCTATTTGATTATCTATTCGAGCACGTTTGTTGCTAACTTCGATATTGAAAATGTCACCGGATAAATCTAACATGTAGATACCATTGCATAAAGTTCCTGTCCCATAAAGAACACCATTTAAAGTTATGTAACAGCAATTGTTACTAAAGTTAAATGATAACCCTTTTCATTCAAGCATGAAATAGATACAATGTTCTTTATTAACGAAGGAACAAAATAGCAATTATCCAATTCTAAGACAAGTCCAGTAGGGAGCTTTAGCAAATATGTTCCGATGGCAACAACAGCAATCTTTGCTCCATTTCCAACTCGCAAATTCGCTTCTCCCTTGACGAGTCTTCTTCTATTCCTTAGCCCCTGTATGTCATTACATATATGTGAGCTACACCCAGTATCAAGTACCCAGGTGTCCGAGCAAATAGAGTGGCATTCAATAACGAAGATACCTGAAGAGGATGGGGCATCGGATGCCTTCTTCTTCAAGGACTCAAGATAAACCTTGCAGTTTCTTCGCCAGTGGCCCTCCTTGCCACAGTGATGGCAAGTGCCTTTTGGTGCCTTTTCAATCTTTTTGGCCTTTTTCTTCCTTCCCTTATTTTGTTCTTTGTGCTTCCTCTTAGATCCTTTCTTTGAGGAACCAACTAACAGTACCATCTTCTGATCCTGCTTTACAGAAGGCTCTACAGTCTTCAGCAGGTTAAGCAACTCAGGAATGATAGTCTCCAGTTTATTCATCCGATAGTTCATCACAAACTGTGAGTAACTCTTGGGCAAACAATGCAGAATTAAGTCAATACTTAGTTCGTGATCCATTGCAAATCTGAGTGTGCCTAGTCGCTCAATGAACCCCAACATCTTTAACACAAACTGTGAAACAGAAGTGCCTTCCTGCATCTTAGAGGTGAAGAGGAGTCTGGAGACCTCAAACCTTTCGGATCTCGCCTGCTCGTCAAACAGCTCATGAAGATGGAAGACGATGGTATGAGCATCCATATGCTCATGCTGCTTTTGTAGCTCAGGTACCATAGCGGCTAGTATGATGCAACTCGCAAGTTTAGAATCGACCATATGTTTTTGGTAGGCCATTAACTAGTCTGGAGTTGCATCTTCAGGAGGATGGTTGGGAAGTTGTTCTTCAAGGACATAAGCAAGCTTTTCTGCCTTGAGGACTATCCTCAGGTTTCGAAGTCAGTCCATGAAGTTTGGCCTAGTCAGCTTATTGGTGTCCAAAATGGAACGCAAATTCAGAGAAGACATGATCAGGTGATTATCCTAGAAATACAAATTGAGATTTTGTGATGAGAATGATAAAGAATGCATCAATATACATTAATTAAATCCTATTTATTTTTCGAATTGAATAACCCTTTTTATCAATTCGGGAGATCATAGGAACATCTCCAAATTGGTTGATATCCAACCATAGATAAGAACAACCATGGCTAGAGTTCATCAAGTTATTCTTAGCTATGAAGGTAGGTAATTATACCGATTACATATTATACATATGTAATTATCACATTATGCTATCAACTAATTGAATGTTTGCATAAATCATTGGGTTGTTAACTCATTAACAAGTATGGAACAATATACATAGCACCCAACTGCACCTCTCTTTACATCGACCTTGGCTGTGACACAACAAATCGATGCTCCAAGCTTAAGGCTGACCCATTAATCAAGAAATAGTTTTAATATGGTTGGAGCTCATTCAACCGTTTAGTCAGGCTTGGATGTGTCCAACAACCAAAACTAAGGCTTGACCTCTGACTCCAACTATATTAATCGTAAACTAATTCCATGATTTGAACATGTTGAGGTTCAAGCCGGGCATGGATGTGTCCATCAACCTAAACGAGAAACAAAACTCTGGTTCTAACCATATTAATGGAAGGTGTTGGCCTTAATATTTTGTAAGGGGTTTTGGGTCTCATCCTTTTCTTTTATGCATATTCATGACATATAATTATGTCATGTTCTAACGATTTTCTTAATAAAGTATGTATGTGACTTAATTTATCAAGTCTCATTAATTGAATTAGGAACCGAATTTCCTAATTCTAATTTCATACATTATTCAAGGAATTGTTTTGGGAAACAATTTCCTGAATTATCATAATCAATTTCGGAAATAATATGTTTAAGACTTTGATTTCTCTAAATCAAATCTTATTAAATTAAGAGACAGATTCCCTTAATTCAATCACATATTATTTTCATGAAAATCTTATTTAAGGAAATATACTCTATAGGAAACAATTTTCCTAATTAATTTTGGAGACAATAATATATAAGAGCATCACCTCATAAATCAAATAAGTAAATTATCGTTTGAGAATCACCTCAAAAATTTCCAAGATTTGATCACATATTTTATTTATGGAAAATTAATATCAATAACTTAATTTGGACGGCTCCCCGAGGCTCAATCCAAAATAAGCATTTGACAATTTAAATTCAATTTAGGAAATTTAATTATAACAACTAACTTTAAATTGGATGGCTCCCCGAGGCTCAATCCAAAATAAAGAATTTTGTAAATAATTTAATTTCTAATTATAAATTTAAATGCCAATTAATATTCTTATAATTTGTCTAGACTTTCTTGAAAGAAAGTGTCCAAAATTGCGAGCTTTCCATAAATGAAAAGTTTCCAAAAATAAAAGCTTTTCAGAATAATTGTAAGTTTCTGGTACAAAGATAACATACGTTTTTCCAAAATTGAAAATTTTCCAAAATAGGAAATTTTCAAAATTGGAAAGTTTTCACAATTATCATAAAATTTCAGAAACAGAGATATTTCAAAACATTGCGAAATTTCATGAGGATTTCCAAACTTTGAATTTCCTAAATCGAAAATTTACCATAATTGGAAAGTTTCCATAATTGAAAATTTTCCAAAATTGAGATCATAATAAAGCTTTCTGCAAGACAATTATATGATTATGTCGAACACAAACCTCGGCTCTATTACCACTGTTGGGACCGGGTGCATGTTGACATGGATGCGGGTTCGTAATTTTAAAAATTAATTACGTGCAGCGGATGATTTAGCATAAATAATTTCTCAAATTATTTAACCACACATCTAAGCATGCAATTTTATCTTGTGTAGACATGATCATATATTTAAAATTTTGCAGAAACGTAAACTAATTTACGTATTACTTCGGGTAACTCGAAGGAAGGGATGAAATTCAACAGTAAGCGTCCCTTGGAAGCTCCGCCTCTATTTGCGTCCGCGCCGAGTATCTTCGGGATGATTTCGCAAAGCCACGAGTTTCGTGTTCTCGAGAACTACTAGATTCTCCGAGAATGCGACAAGAAAAACCAAGAGAGAAGTTGGAAGACTAACCACAAAAGGATGGCCGGCTGGTGCTCCTTCTTGGGGCTGGTTGGCGCATGGCAAGAAGGGGAGAAGAGAAGGAGAGAAAGAGAGGGAGAGAGCCTATGTCTTCGTCTCTTCGATTACCACCCAAGCCTTGCCTTGGGTCCTTTATATAGTGGCCTCTCAACCATCAAGCCTCTCAAATATGGAATAACTTATTCCATCATGCCAAGTTTGATTTTATATTATGGTTAAAATCATATTTTAATTCATAATAAAAATTAATCAAATCTCTTCTCTCCTATGGAATAAATTTTCTTATCATGGTAAATCAATCCATGATTGATTTTATAAAATAAACCAATCTATGGTTCATTTTAATTTCCATGAAGAAATAAACCAAACCTTGGTTTATTATATAAAAATTTATATCATCCATAATTTTATAAAACAAATCACACTTGGTTTATTTTATAAATTGAACCAAAAACTTGGTTCTCTCCCTTTGTTGTGGCCGGCCAAGCAAAGAGGATGGAGGCCCTCTTTGGCCGGCCCATCCAAGCCAAGCCCCAATGAATTAAACTTATTTAATTCATCTATTTAGTCTTCAAATGACTTAGCCATTTTACGCTTCCAATGCGTCTCTGAAAAATTCAGATTCGACTTATCGTTTGGCTCAACCAAACTTAATCTCTCTTGATTGGAAAATCCAATTTTCAACTCATTTTAAATCCCTCGGATTACTCGTAGTGCGTGTGACTAAATAGGCTTTCGATTTATGTTGTCCGTCTATAATTAATCAATTAATTATATAACGATCATGAGTGGCACCTAGTAGTACATCATGATCCCCAATTAATCGAAAGATCAACGGTTGACCTCAGAAACAATTCTGAAACCCTTTAGCAGCTATAATGAATCGTGCGCCATTCCCTTCACCATCTTATATCCACTTGGTTCAGGACATGGTCTATGTGTGTCAGTCCCCACTAGGCTGACTACGTCACACCTAACCCAAGTAACATTTTCTCATCTTACGGATTCTAATTACTCTCATGTATTTAAGAGATTCATACTCTGAACATGTCATGCTCTGGCCAGAGGCTTCGAGTAACAATCCGACGATAGGCCTCGGGTATACATCTCCTCACAAGGAGTGGTGAATCCTTTGTAGGCTGTTCAAACATCTTCGGGCACTTCTGCTTATACCCAATCATCCTGGGTCCACACCTCCTTGGAGATGCTTGCTTAAGATGTCAAAGTATAAGTCTCCATGACCAAGATGACTTGAACACCGCAAGTCAAAGGAACATCGCACTTAAGCTGCAGTAAGAACTTCACTGACATATCTATATGTAGACTACCATATGAAGTTTTACAGCCAGTCGCTCCAATGAACTAGTTCCCTTAACTAGCATTCATCTTTATCTCCGGACATCTCAATGTCACCAGCCAGTGAGAACCAGCTGATTAGAGAATAACCCATGCTAGTCTCAACAGAATTGATAGTGTCCGTATTTATCAATTCATCGACTAGGGACAATTTCAATAATTCACAATTGCACATGTAGAGATAATCACTAGTTGTGAATTCATCACAAATTCTCTCATGCTGTGAATTGTATTGCGGACATTCAGTAAATGAGTTTAAGATCTCAATCAAATACACAAACATGTATACTCAAATAGTGAATATTCATTTATTAGAATAAATGATTACAATCATAAGGCGATTGTCTTAGGACACTTCTCACATATCACTAACACATATCACGTAGCATACGTAATCATAGTATCTATCATAAAGCATGCATGAGTAGGATTCATATGAACATGATACATACTACCTTGGTTCAAGGCATTCAACATAAAACATGCATAGGTCTACTTAACCATATATCTATCATAGGCTAACCATTTTAGGTAACATAAAATTCATACCACATGCTTAAACATATATATACATCATAATAAGCCATAAACAAGTATTCTTGAAACCCTAACTGAACCTAAACCCTAATTGAGGTGCTTGGCCGAATGTTGGAAGAAGAGAGATCCTATTATTCAATTAACATGTAAGGTACCATAAGTAAAGAAAAGCCTATACATTACATACAATGCCATAGGAAACCATTAGAACCCATGATTAGGGCTATCCCTAAGTTCTAGCCCTACAACTTGACCTTGGCCGAAACCCTAGAGGGTCACAAGTACCTGGAGAAATTCATATAATTCACCATAAATATCCAATCCAATACATACAATACCATTAGAAGCCATTAGAACCCTTGATTGGATCTAACCCTAAGTCCTAGCCCTAAATCATGCCTTGGCTGAAACCCTACAAGGGTAATAAGTCCATGGAAAAATTCATATGATTCACAATTAATATCTATTATATCATAGGGAAACATAATAAACATGCTTGAAGGGTTGGATTTATTCCTAACCATGAAACATGGATGGTGGCCGAAACCCTAGAGGGTCTTAGAGTGCTACAAAAATTCCCCAAATCATAATTTATTCTTTATTTATCATGAGAAAGCATTAGGAAACATGAGTGAGGTTTTAACATCATCTTAGACCCAAAAACATGACTTGGCCGAAACTTTTAGAAACCCTAGTTTATGGTTTTCTCAATATAGATCCCAAACAACATCTTGAATCATGAAAGATAACATCAAAACTATTATACCACAGGTGAGGGAGTCTTACATTTCTTTATCTCGGTTATAAACCCTGAATAGAGAAGCAAAAGAAAACCTTCTTGACCTTAGGCCATCCCTAGCCCTTGTGGCCTTGTAGGAAGCCTTGGATCTTCAAGAGGAAGTCTTCTTGTGAAGCTTTTCCAAGGGAAAAGCCCCTTGTGGGTTTTGGCTAGAAGGAGGAAGAAGAGGGAGAGGAAGAGTTTTGGTGGAAGAAGAAAAGAGAAAGCAATAACTTAAGTGCCAAGTTACCTCTTCACTTCTCATCCCCTCTCTTTTATACTAAGTGAAGGGGCAAGTGAAGAGGCATGGTGCCTCCTCTCATGGTGACTCTTCACTTCCTTTAGCCTCAACTAAAATCCTCTTTCTTTTCCACTAGCACTCTCTTGCTAGGTGAATTGGTTAGTACATGCATGATGAGGCTTTGCCTCTACCTTAGGTCTAAGGTTCAATCCTTGGTGCATGCACTTTATTTTTATTCTTTTTTCTTTTTTTTTTTTTATTTTTTGCAAGGCCCACATAAGGCCCACCAAGAGTCATGCTAATATTCCTATTTGAAACCCATTTCTATTTATGTTAAATTCTACCTAAAATTCACTATAACCATGGTACTAGAAGAGTCCATGTAAGACCCATTAGTACTTAGTTTTTAATCCATATAAGGAATCATGCTAAGGTTCCTATGTTACTCACGAATCCATATAGGCATGATCAATATTTTCAAGAAAAATATTGAAAGGATTTTACGGGTCGTTACAAAGAGGCTTGGTATTCATTGGGTTTTATTAGCATTAAGATGATAGGAGCTCAAGGGACATAGACCCTTGATATTCATTAGATGAGTATAAATATCCCCCCCCCCCCCCCCCCCCCTTGTTAAAGGCTAGAGTGTGCATCTCTCTTCCTCTTCTTTCTTCCTCCTTGTCCATAACTCCCTAGTGGAGGTTCTTGTGCTTTGTGAACCATCCCAAGTTGCTAGCACAACTAAGGTGGTTCCTCTCCGAGGCGTAGATCGTGTTCGTGTGGATACGCATAGAGGCATGGACACTTGAACGTGCAAGAGATCCGGCGAACCAAAGGACGAGCGGGATAAGCGAAGGGTGCGCGACAAAGGTATTCCTATAAGATAGGAATTGTAGATCACTTTCTATGAGTTTTTCTTAAGCATGGATCGCTCGAGGGATCTTATTTACGCTGCAATTTTAAATGTTTTTACCTATAGATCCCTACAGTAAGGGGAATCTTGTTAGGTTTCGTATTTTCATTTATATCTTGTTGATATTTACCTAACTTAAATATATTATTAATTGGTGTACATAGATTATATTATATATATATATATATATATATATATATATATATATATATATATATATATATATATATATATAGATTGGCGCATATTCACTTACATTTCATGAGCATGATCTACTTTATCACATCCTATTTCTCTATGATTTCGTTACTTTTACTATCTTTGTTCGGAGAACTACTCTTTATTGATTTTCATTGATAGAATATGTTAGTGCCGGAAGTACCAGATCGAACCTAATTTTGATAATAGCAAAGGGTTCAAAGTGAAATTTATGTTGTGATATAAACTTAAATATATTGTTAATTGGTGTGCATAGATTATATTATATATATATATATATATATATATATATTGATTGACCACATTCACTTACATTTATAAACATCATCTACTTTATCACATCCTATTTCTCTATGATTTTGTTACTTTTACTATCTTTGTTCGGAGAACTACTCTTTATTGATTTTCATTGATAGAATATGTTGGTGCCGAAAGCACCAGATCGAACCTGATTTTGATAATGGCAAAGGGTTCAAAGTGAAGGTTATGTTGTGATCTAACGGATTTGCTAAGTGTGTAGGAAAGTTCTAATTTATCTAGGTACAAAGCCTTGACTTGCAGGGTTGGGCACGAAGTTCTGGTTAAGGGTTGAGCACGAAGTCCTAGCTGAGGGTTGGGCACCGAAGACCTGACCGCAGGTTAAGCACAAAGTCTTGGTCAAGGACTGGGCACGAGGACCTGATTCGGAAGATTAGGCAGAAGACTTAGCCGAGTGAGGACTATAGACAGAAGTAGGGACGGGTCAAGGTACGTACGTCTTGAGATCTAGGAGCTTCAGAGGCCGAGCAAAAATCCAACCGGAAGTGCCGATTGGCAAAAGGTATCTTCTCCAGAGAGGAGTAGGTGAGGACGCGTTCCCTGGAAGAGGGAATAGTAGGCGTCGATTCTACCTAGAATTTCTTTTGAAATCCAAAGTTAGAACCAGATAGCTCTAGCTGTCAATCATTCATGCATTTAATATATATTATTGTGTTCTTGGACTAACTTTGATTGCAGGCTAAGGAAACCAGCTGGCTATGATTGGGGGCGCCTGAGAGGACTTAGGCGCCCGTGAGCCAGGCACCTGAGAGGACTCAGGCGCCCAAGAAGCCAGGCGCCTAAGAGGACTCAAGTGCCCTAGTGCAGGTTTTCTCAGCGTTAGTGAAACTGAGCTGGAGGTTGCTGGTTGGCTGCTCCACGTCAGCTCCCAGGCACCCCAATGCTCTCAGGCACCCGAGAAGGGATACAGTTTGGCTGAGTCAGCGGATAACGATGCGGCCGAAGTGTCGACGTAGAGGGCGCCCCTATAGCCTCTCAGGTGCCCGAGTAGCCATATGAAAGGGGTTCCACTCCCTTTCTTCAAAACATTAATTCAAGCACTAAAAATCACTGCAACCAAGTTTTTGTGTTCAAGTTCTCTGCGCCAAAGAAGTTTGAGATCGACGACATGCCGCTTCTACAACAAAAAGATCTTCTCATCCTTTAGCAAGTGACATTGGTATAAAATTTTCATTTAATTTCTGTTCTTAAATATTCATATTTGTAATTCATTTTACGGATTATAGTATTATCCAATGAAAATAGTCAAGGATCGTGGACCTTGGAGTAGGAGTCATCGCAGATTCTGAACCAAGTAAAAAATAAAGTGATAGCCTTTTTTTGACTTGTTACTTTTCTTATTTTCGCTACATCCAATCTGACTTGTATCCGAGAATTTATAATCGATATTCACCCCCCCTCTATTGATCACATCGATCCCACAAGTGGTTTCAGAGCAAGTTGCTCAATTTCGGTGAAACCATCAGTTGAGCATTTTTTCGGATTTTCTCGTTGTTTTCAATCAGAAAAGGTATTCTTGCCTTTTTCTGATATTTCTTTTTGATTTGTTTTTCGTTCATGGATTTTCTCACTTCTCGAAGTTGGTTCAACACCACTTGGGATTTACAGTTTATATATTTCCATACCACACTGCTAATCCAAGACCAAGTCTTGGAACAAGTCTGTTGTTTCTGTCTCTCTTTAGGACTTTCCATGGCCCAACAAGAAGGATATAACATTGCCCGACCTCCTCTCTTCTCAGGAGAGGATTTTGGCTACTGGAAAAACAACATGGAAGTCCACCTAAAAACTCAACCGCATCAACCCCTTCAACAGTGCAAAGGAGCTCTGGAATAAGCTGATTGTGCTGCATGAAGGGACGTCAGATACTAGAATCAGCAAGCGGGATTTGCTCCTAACAAACTCTACAACATTAAGATGCAAGACGGCGAAACCGCTCCACAGCTTCAAGCACGTATCCAAGAGCTGATGAACAACCTGTTGGGACCTTTCTGTTTAGCTAGAGGGGGGAGGGTGAATAGCGTCTTTTCGATTTTTCTTCCTACAATGGTTAGCAAGCGCAAGCGGAAATCTCAAATCAAAACTAAACAATGCTAACACATCACCTTTACGTGGTTCGGAGATGAAAACTCCTACTCCATGGATGTTCGTAAGGTGGACGATCCTGATCCTTCAGTGGATGATTCTCCAGAACACCTCCGACTAGATCTTGTCACTCCTTATGGGTGGAGAAACCTCGCCACAAGCCTTTGGCATGACCTGGGCACTTGTAGGCTATAATAGGCTCTAACCAAGCTTGTTTCGCCAAAGAAAAGTATCCAAACATGAGCTCTCCTAAATAGAGCTCGATACTGTTTTGACCATTACCAGTCGACTGCCCCTGGGGAAGTCGACTGGTCCTTGTGAATTCAAATGTCACCGTCTTAACGATTCACATTCTGGTCGACACCAGTCGACTACCCAGTCAACTGCATCAATCGACTGGTCCTTTACCAGTCGACTAATCTCTCTGTGCTCTACCTCAGTTGACTGATGAAGCATCAATCGAGGGAGAAGAGAGATCGCAAGGGGCGGCGCTAAAACCCTAGGTTTGGTCGCCCCCCCCCCTCGCGCGGTCGTTCTTTTAAAAGATTCCCTGCATCAGTCGACTGCCCCTGGATCAGTCGACTGATGAACTAAACAGAAAGATCAGTCGACTGATGGGGGATCAGTCGACTAATGCATCAATTACCCTAGTTCCTGGATTAAACTATACCAGTTGACTGCCTCTACATCAGTCGACTGGTACCCTACCCTATTTCAGCATTTCTGACCCAACTTCAGAAATGCACCAGAAATTCGATAAATCTCCAAAAATTCTCAAATTTTGTGGAGAAATTTGTGGTACCCGTGCCTACATGGAAAAAATACATTTACTCATGTATCTATCATCAATCCCAAGATTGACACAAAACTCAAAACTATCTAAATGGTTCAATTGAACCTTGACCTAAAGTTCTAGTTTTGATCTCTCCTTGATGTACATTTTTTATCCCCAACCTTAATGCAACCTTAGCATTTATTTATATGATATTTCCACATTAAGAACTAATTTTCATGCAATATAGCTCCATTGTCATATTTTTGCACGATACTCACTTTTGATGTGTCAAATCCCTAGAATTAAGACTCAACTTTGTCTCTACATCCTTTGGCACATCCCACAATTCACCTAGTCCTTTTGAAGAAACCCTCTTGAGATCCATTGACCATGGATCCCAACTTGACTCCTAGAGAGCTCTTAGCCTTAGTCACCTCCCTAGATGACTCATCCATAATGGCAAGGCTACACATGTGTACCTCCGATACTTCTTGACCTACAACCCTTACTTTCTTAACTCTATACACCTTGTCCTTGGTTAAATTCTTCTTCTCTCCTTTAAATGACTTCTCCTTGCCAATTTTGGCCTTCCCCTTGCCATAGTCATATGACATTCTTGCATATGACTTTTCAATAGCATTTGAGCTAATAGATTGGCATCCTAGACCCAGTCTATCATTGTCGGGGTTTTGACTACCTGACATCATGCCTAAACCCTTAGATCCACTAGTGAAACTTTCTAGGGTTTTCTCTAATTTATCAAGCCTTGCCCTCAAGGCTTGATTTTCCCTCTCTAGGTTCTTAACCTTATCATCACCATGTCTATTTTGGACATTTCTAGGTCTACCCATTTGTCTAGGCATGTGTCTCCCTTTCTTTGGGTTAATTCCTTGATTCTTAGGTCTAAAAATCCTAGGTTTATCATGATACATAATTCCTTAGGGTTTTGAGATACAACATTAGCCCAATTCTTATCACTAAAACCAAAATTACGCATAGGTAAATAATTCTCATTACTTCTAGCATGCAAAGGTAAACAATTTTCATTATTTCTACCACACATAGAGGGATTTGAAAAATGCTTAGAATTAGGGATTACCTCCCTTACCCTTGTAGCTCCCCCTTGATCTGAGACTTTCTTCTTCTCCTTCTTCTCCCATTTGCTCAAATGCTCTAATTTCCTGAACTCTCCTTTCCTTGGGCATTTGATGTGGTAGTGTCCTAGCTCACCACACGTATAACACCTAATGTGCTTTTCCCCCTTCTTTTCCCTACAACCGATGTTAGATGTTAAATGAATTGACTTGGATTTAGGGTTTACCTCCTTTTTACCTAATGGACAATTGTTCTTGTAGTGTCCCTTCTTGTTGCATCCAAAGCAAATGATGTGGTCTTTTGACTTCGCTTTGGTGGAGGTGGACACTTTTTCTTGCTTGTATCAAGGGTGGTCTCTCCTCCCCCTCAATCCTTAAAGTGGAGACCTCTTCTTCTTCCCTTGATGAAGTGGATGATCTTTCACTTTCTTGTGCCACTTCACTTGACGAGATGGATGAGTCTTTTTCCCCTTTCTCCTCCTCTTGGACCAATGAGCTCATTTCCTTGGGCTCTTCTATTAATTGACCTTGTGTAGGATTTTCATGAAGTGCTACCATCTTGCTCCATAACTCGTGTGCACTTTTATATTCACCTACACCACTCATTACATCATTAGGCAAAATATTAAGTAATATTGAAATTACCTTCTCGTTTGCCTTTGATTGGGTTTGTTGCTCCTTATTCCAATATCTTGGTCTAAGCTTTTTCCCATGTTTATCTCTTGGAACATCGAATGACTCTTCTAGTGCAATCATGCATGGAATCCCAATCCATGCCAAACAAAGTCATTGTCCGCATCTTCCAATACTCGAAGCTCTCGCGATCGTAGGAGGGTGGTATGTTGATGTTATCCCCAAATCATTCTTCAATCGTCATTTTCTCTAGCTTTTTGCTCTCTCGGTGGTTAGTCCATAGATGAGCGAACCTCGCTTTGATACCACTTGTTGGGACTTTTCCATTTAGCTAGAGGGGGGGGGGTGAATAGCGACTTTTTGATTTTTCTTCCTACAATGGTTAGCAAGCGCAAGCGAAAATCTCAAATCAAAACTAAACAATGCTAACACATCACCTTTTCATTGTTCGGAGATAAAACTCGTACTCCACGGCTGTCCGTAAGGTGGACGATCTCGATCCTTCAGTGGATGATCCTCCGAAACACCTCCGGCTAGCTCTTGTCGCTCCTTGTGGGTGGAGAAACCTCGCCACAACCCTTTGACACGACCTGAGTGTTGGGGCAATCTATTGTCCGGAGTGATCATGTGTTTTGATGTTTGGGCAAAGGGTTTAAGTTAGTTTTACCCTTATGTTTGATATGTGTATTTGAGTGTGCAGGCTTGCAGGATACACATGGACTTAGCTGGACAGCTTCGGGACCGGTGAAGGATGGCATGGGAGATAAGACGTGGGTTTGCATACATCCGAGGGACCGTGGATAAAGCAGGGACGATGAGTCGAGGGAAGCGAACTTCGATGCATATATGAAGGATGGCTTGGAGGCAAGCCGAGGGCTTGTGTTCGCATCTGAGGGACGAGAGCCAAGTTGAAGAGGGCATAAAGGCAACATGTCGAGGCTGCTGGAGCAGGAACGATGAGCTGAGGGAAGCGGACTTTGAGGCATACACGAAGGATGGTATGGAGGCAAGCCGTGGCTTGTGTGCACATCTGAGGGACAAGAGCCAATGTCAAAGAGGGCTTGAAGGCAATAGATTGAGGCTACTAGATGAAGAGTCAACTGAGTCGTGAGAGTTTGAGTGCTGAGTGAATTGTACTCGTGAAATCCTAGGGTTCGAGTGCTAAGGGAAATGTACTCGGGAAAGGAAAACCTTAGGTTTAGGAGTAGACAAGTCGACTGGTGTTTGGGCAGTCGACTGCCCCTGGATCAGTTGACTAATGGCTACTAAAATTCAAACGTTAGGCTGAATCATTCAAATTTAAGTGGGACCAATTGACTGCCCCAGGGTCAGACCATTGGACTGCATTGGAAGTGTCATTTGAAGCTCCAACGGACAAGAAGGGAAAACACCTTCGACCTCGGTATTGGACCAAGGATCAAATGGAGGAAGCGGAGGCAGATAAGGAGGTAACTAGAATTGTATTAAATTTATTACCTCCATATATTGTGTCAAATGTAGGAGAATACAAGAATGCATATGAGCTATGGAGAAAGGTGATAGCTTTGCATGAAAATTCGACAAAAAGACAAGGAGAAGAGGAGCCCAAGGAAAAGGAGTCATTGGTCCAAGAGAAGGAGAAGGACCAATCGGAAGTTGAGTCAAGTTCAACATCCGAAGAGGAGGAGAAAGTTGAATTGTCCACATCTTCAAGTAAGGAAGAAATAGAAGAAGTCTCCACTTCAAGAATTGAGGGGAGGAGAGAGCATCCTCAATACCGGAGCAAGAAGAAGCTTCCACCTCCATCAAAGCAAACTCAAAGGATCACATAATTTGCTTTGGGTGCAATCAAAAGGGTCACTACAAGGACAAGTGTCCATTGGGTAAAAAAAAGGAGGTAAACCCTAAACTCAATTCAAATAGTTTGAAAACTAACATGAGTGGTAAGGATGTAGAAAAGAAGGATAAGAAGCATATAATTTGCTTCACTTATGGTGAGCATGGACACCACCACACCAAGTGCCCAAAGAAAGGAGAAATCAAGAAATTGATACACTTGAAGAAATTGGAGAAGAAGAGGAGCTCAAGTCAAGGGGGAGCTTCAAAGGAAAAAGGGAAGGTAATCTCTTATTTAAAATTAAATCCCATTTCTAATTTTTATATGCTTGTTAAGAATAATCATGGATTTAGGTATTATGATAGGAATAGGGAACAAGGTAGATAATTCTAGGAAATCATTACCCAAAGCTAGACCAAGAAAGACCTAAACTACCACGCCTAAGGGAAGGAAGGTGGTTAATGATCAAGGCACAAATTCTAAGAAGGGGAGACATATACCTAAGAAGGTGAGTAGGTCTAGGAATGCCCAAGGTGGACATGTTGACTCTAGGCTTAGAGTTCTAGAGTTGAAAAATCAAGTCTTAAGGGCAAGACTTGAAGAAATTGGGGACACCCTAGATAGATTCACTATTGGATCTAAGGGTTTAGGTATGGGGTTGAGTAGTCAAAAACGCAACAATGATAGATCGGGTCGATCTACGTTCTCCGATGCTAATGAAAAGAAATATGCTAGGGTAGCATATAACTATGGCAAGGAGGGGAAGTCCAAAAATGGCAAGGGGATGCCATGTAAAACCAAGAAGAGAGTCTTAACTAAGGACAAGGGGTTCAAAGTTAAGAAGGTTAAGGGTGGAGGCCAAAAGTCACCGGAGGTGCACCGGTGTGACCTAGTGTTTATTGAGTCACCTAGGGAGGTGGCTATGGCTAAGAGCTCAAGGGGGAGCTCTAGGAGTCAAGTTGAGGCCCATGGTCTATGGATCTCGGGAGGATTTCTCTCGAAAGTCTAGATGGGTCCATGAGTGTGCCAAATTATGTGGAGATGGATTTGGAATCTCAATCCTAGTGATTTGGCACAATGGGTTTGAGTTTCATGCGTGAAAATATGACATTGGAGTCATATAGCATGAAAATTAGTTTCTGATGTATAAATACCATATAAATCAATGCTGGGGATGCATTGTAGGTGGGTATGGGAAAAGACATCAATAGGAGGTCAAAACTAAGACTTTGGGTCAAGGTTCCATTGAATCATTTAGCTAGTTTTGGGTTTTATGTCAATCTTGGGAATGGTGATAGATACATGGTTGAATGTATTTTTCTCAAGTAGATATGAGTACCACTAACTTCTCCACAAAATTTGAGAATTTTTGGAGATTTGTGAAATTTTTAGTGCATTTCTGAAAATGGGTCAGAAATGTTGAAAATGGGATTTTTAGGGTGCCAGTCGACTGGGATAGAGGGCAGTCGATTGGTAAAGGTTGATTTTTTGTTTCAGCAGTCAAAAGGTGTCCAGATAATGTAAAACAAGTGTGTAATCTTATGGGGGGTTAGTACACTGTGTTTATGATCATTAGAGGTTAAAAGATCCAATAAGAAGGAAATTGTTGGTATCTTTTTAATGTGTGGCAAAGCGGAAGAAGTGTTGGGTTTAAGTGGGAAACCAAACACGCCTGTGCAAGAAATCCTAGGTCAAGGGGGAGCGTAGGTAAAGGGGGAGCATTGTTGCTCCGTTATTGGCGTAGGGGAACCTTGAAGAGGTTCTTAAAAAGCCTAAAAAGCTCATTTTGGTAAAAATCCTAATTCTTGGGGAGGTTAGGTGTGGGGATGTCTTGTGACAGGATCTATGCATGTTTGCATTGTATTTGCTATTTTTTCCCCTAACTTAAACATATTGCCAAACATTAAAAAGGGGGAGATTGTTGAGGCAATCTATGGTTCGGAGTGACCATGTGTTTTGATATTTGGGCAAAGGGTTTAAGTTAGTTTTACCCTTGTGTTTGATATGTGTATTTGAGTGTGCAGGCTTGCAGGATACATATGGACTTAGCTGGACGGCTTCGGAACCGGTGAAGGATGGCATGGGAGACAAGATGTGGGTTTGCATGCATCCGAGGGACCGTGGACAAAGCAGGGACGATGAGTCGAGGGAAGCGAACTTCGAGGCATACGTGAAGGATGGTATGGAGGCAAACCGAGGGCTTGTGTGTGCATCTGAGGGACGAGAGCCAAAGTCGAAGAGGGCTTAAAGGCAACAGGTCGAGGCTGCTGGAGCAGGAATGATGAGCCGAGGGAAGCAGACTTCGAGGCATACGCGAAGGATGGCATGGAGGCAAGCCGTGGGCTTGTGTGTGCATCTGAGGGACGAGAGCCAAAGTCAAAGAGGCCTTGAAGATAATAGATCGAGGATGCTGGATGAAGAGTCAGCTGAGTCATGAGGGTTCGAGTGTTGAATGAATTGTACTCAGGAAATCCTAGGGTTTGAGTGCTGAGGGAAATATACTTGGGAAAGGGAAACCTTAGGTTTAGGAGTGGACCAGTCGACTGGTGCTTAGGCAGTCGACTGATGAAGTCCACAGAAAGATCAGTCGACTAACCCTGGATCAGTCGACTGATGGCTGCTAAAATTCGAACGTTAGGCTGAAACATTCGAATTTAAGTGGGACCAGATGACTATCCCGGGACCAGTCAACTGGTAACGATCTTCTCAGCCTAGAGCACTATTTAAAGGGGCTCAGTTTTGGCTGAGAGTTCTTGACAAAATTGGCTTTGGTTAAAGGCCAATTAGTAGTCTTTGCGCTCAGAAGTGTTGTCCGGATTGTAGCGAGGTTTCTCCACCCACAAGGAGCTACTCGAGCTAGCCAGAGGTCTTCTGGGGAGCCATCCACCGACGGATCGCGATCGTCCAACTTACGGGCAGCCGTGGAGTAAGAGCTTCATCTCCGAACCACGTAAATCGGTGTATTTTCCGTAGTTGTTAGTTATAGTTTTTGTTATTCCGCTTGCGCACTAACAACTTGTAGGAAGAAAAATCGAGAAATAGCAATTCACCCCCTCTAGCAAAACGGTAAGTTCCTAACACTGAGCTCTTGTAGGCTACTAACAGACTCTAACCAAGCTTGTTTCGCCAAAGAAAAGTAGCCAAACATGAGCTCTCTTAAATAGTGCTCGATACTGTTTTGACAGTTACCAGTCGACTACCCTTGTGGCAGTCGACTGGTCCTTGCGAATTCAAATGTCACCATCTTGACGATTCGCAATCTGGTTGACACCAGTCGACTGCATTAGTCGACTGGTCCTTTACCAGTTGACTGATCTCTCTGTGCTCTACCTCAGTCGACTGATCAAGCATCAGTCGACAGCCACCTAAGGTTTCCCTTCCGGAGTACAATTCTCTCAGCACTCGATAAAGGGGTCTATGGGTACAATATTTAAAATCGCAGCGGAAAAAAATCCCTCGAGTGATCCATGCGAAAGAAAACTCATACAAAGTGATCTACAATTCCTATCTTATAAGAATACCTTTGTCACGTGCCCTTTGCTTATCCCGCTAGTCCTTTGTTTCGCCGGATCTCTTGCACGTTCAAGTGTTCGTGCCTCTATGTGTATCCACACAAACATGATCTACGCCTCGGAGAGGAACCACCTTAGTTGTGCTAGCAACTTGGGATGGTTCACAAAGCACAAGAACCTCCACTAGGGAGTTATGGACAAGGAGGAAGAAAGAAGAGGAAGAGAGATGCACTCTCTAGCCTTTGACAAGGGGGGGAGTATTTATACTCATCTAATGAATACCAAGGGTCTATACCCTTGAGCTCCTCTCATCTTAATGCTAATAAAACCCAATGAATATCAAGCCTCTTGGTATTCCTTGAGACACTTAATATTCTATTCATCTAATGAATAGAATGTCTCTTAGCCTTCCTCTTAAATAATATTTATTAAACCTTTTAATGAATATTATACATAATTAAGTGGTTGAGTCTAATCTAGATGAGACTAACTCAAATTAGACTCAATCCCATAACCTAATTGGATTCACTTGAGTCTAACTCAATTAATCCAATTCGAACCAAATCTTAGTCAAACCAAGATCAATTAATCTCCGAAGCATCGTGTCCTTAGTGTGTGACCCAATAGGTTCTCGTAACATTGGCAATGTGTTTAAACCACTTTAGACACATAAGGAATGAGCGGCATCTAGCAATGCATCATTGCTACCCAAGTAACAAGAAAGGTCGAGATCCGACTTAACCTCCATGACTAGATAATGTATGACCTTGTCCTTCTATCCTTGATATCTAGATTGGCCAATGAGGCATAGACCGTGTCATCCTCAATCAATCTTGTGTTTCTTGATCCTCGAGTAGACTCACTCAAACAAATAAGCTCAATATCTCATATTGACTCATTTGAGCATGGCCATGCGTTTTAGTAGTCTTACTCGATCAAGGAGCCCAAAGATATCACTCCCGCCATATGAGAGGGATAGATCCCATCTACATCACTCACATCCTTCCGCATAATTCATTACATACCCAGTGATCGCCTTTATAGTCCACCCTGTTACGGGTGACGTTTGACGATACCAAAGTACATAACTCCTTATGTAGGGAACCGTAGTGACTTTAGGTCTAAGGAATATTCATACCAATAGTCACATGAGAAAGTTTATGACACTCATATGTAAATCTATAAAACTTTCTCATGGCGGGTCATTTAGTACACATTCTCCAATGTATACTCATGTGTCAACTTGATATCACATATCCATGTCTTGTGAGCTCAAGTCATCAGTTGACCTACATGCTAGTCTCTATGCATTAATATTGTCCTTGAATATTAATACTTGACTAAGAATGGTTTAGAGTAGTGTTCTTTACATCATCTCACTATCGATTCAACCAATTGATATAATACAGATAAGAACCTACTACCCAAGGACATTATTATACTTAGTTATTTCGCACAAATACGTAGTAAGTATAATAACCAAATATGCCTTTATTAATAATAGAATATGATACAAAATGTCCCTAGTCAATCATCACATAATTGGCTCTAGGCCTCCTACTAACAATCTCCCACTGGCACTAGGGCCAATCACTGTAGTATCTAATACCCAGTGACATGGTATTACCATCATGCTTCTTTTGTGCCAAAGCCTTGGTCAAAGCATCTGCGATGTTAGAATAAGTGTGTACTCTGCATATCTTCTCATCTCCTCTATCGATAATCTCTCTAATGAGATGGAAGCGTCGTAGTATATGTTTGGTCCGCTGATGTGACCGAAGTTCCTTAGCCTGTGCAATAGCCCCATTGTTGTCACAATAGAGGTCTATCGGGTCCACAATGCTAGGAATCACACCAAGCTCTGCAATGAACCTCCGAATCCAAACAGCCTCTTTTGCAGCCTCAGACGCGGCAATATACTCGGCCTCTGTTGTAGAATCTGCGACTGTGCCCTGCTTCGAATCTTCCAGCTCACAGCGCCACCATTCAGTCAAAACACATACCCTGACTGCGATCTAAAATCATCCCTGTCTGTTTGGAAGCTTGCGTCATTGTAACCCTTTACAGCTAGCTCCTCAGTGCCTCCAAATATCAAGAAATATTCTTTCGTCTATCGTAAGTACTTAAGAATATTCTTGACAGCTGTCCAGTGACTTTCACCTAGGTCTGACTAGTACCTGCTCGTTATGCTCAAAGCATACGAGACATCTGGTCAAATACAAAGCATGACGTACATGATAGACCCTATAGCGGATGCATAAGGGATCTGATCCATATGGTCTCTCTCCTCCTTAGAAGAGGGACCTTGAGTCTTCGAAAGACTCACACCATGTGACATCGGTAGATATCCCTTCTTGGAATTCTGCATGGCAAAACGATTAAGTACCTTGTCAATATATGTACTCTGACTTAAGCCAAGCAATCTCTTAGATCTATCTCTATGGATCTTGATGCCTAGGATATAGGCTGCTTCACCTAAGTCTTTCATTGAGAAACAATTCCCTAGCCACGTCTTCACAGACTGTAGTGAAGGGATATCATTCCCAATGAGGAGTATGTCATCTACATACAAGATCAGGAAGATAACTGTGCTCCCACTAACCCTCTTGTAGACATAGGGTTCATCTTCATTCTTGATGAAACCAAACGCTTTGATTGCATCATCGAATCGAAGATTCCAGCTTCGAGAAGCTTGCTTTAGCCCATAAATGGACCTTTGCAATTTACATACCTTTCCAGAATGCTCTGGATCTATAAAACCCTCAGGTTGTGTCATGTACACATCCTCGAGTAAATTCCCATTTAGGAATGCGGTTTTGACATCCATCTGCCAGATCTCGTAGTCATGGTAAGCTGCAATAGCAAGCATGATCCGAATAGACTTAAGCATTGCCACTGGTGAAAAGGTTTCATCATAGTCGATACCATGAATTTGTTTGAAACCTTTAGCTACCAATCACCCTTTATAGGTATGCATGCGTCCATCCATGTTAGTCTTTCTTCTAAAGACCCACTTACACCCAATGGGTTTAATCCCCTTAGGTTGATCAACCAATGTCCATACTTGGTTAGTGTACATGGATTCCATTTCGGATTTTATGGCCTCTAGCCATTTCTCAGAATCTGGGCTTATCACAGCTTCTTGATAGGATGTAGGCTCATTCAACTCAATAAGCATAATGTCATTATGGTCAGACAAGAGAAATGGGTATCTCTCAGGCTGACGACGTATCCTATCAGATCTGCGAAGAGGTTGGTTTACTTGAACAGCTTGTTGTTCCACAACTTCTTATGCAACAATCTCATGATCCACAACATCTTGTAGAGCCTGTTCAATGTCCATTAAGGCCTTAGTACTATCTGCATCTTGAATTTCTTCAAGATGGATTTTACTCCCACTAGTTCTTCTAGAAATAAACTCCTTTTCTAGAAAAATATCATTTTTAGCGATAAACACTTTGCCTTGTGTGGGATTGTAAAAGTAATATCCCTTCGTTTCCTTGGGATATCCTACAAAATAGCACTTATCAGATTTGGGTCCTAGTTTATCTGAGACTTGACATCGAATGTAAGCCTCACAATCCCAAATCTTCATAAAAGACATCGTGGGACTCTTCCCAGTCCATATCGTATATAGTGTCTTTGTGACGACCTTTGATGGAACTCGGTTAAGTGTGAAAAGAGCCGTCTCTAGAGCAAATCCCCAGAAGGAAGTAGGAAGGTCTGTCTGACTCATCATCGATCGTACCATATCTAATAGTGTACGATTTCTCCGCTCGGACACACCATTCCATTGTGGTGTTCCAGGTGGAGTGAGTTGGGATATGATCGCACACTCTGCTAGATGGTCGAAACTCTTGGCTAAGGTATTCACCACCTCGATCTGATCGAAGCATCTTAATACTCTTGCCAAGTTGGTTTTGTACTTCACTTTTGAATTCTTTGAACTTTTCAAAGAATTCCGACTTGTGTTTCATGAGATACACATAGCTGTATCTACTGAGATCATCAGTGAAAGTGATGAAGTACTGATAGCCTCCTCTAGTTGCAACATTGAAAGGTCCACATACATCAGTATGTATGAGTCCTAACAAGTCTGTCGCTCTTTCGCCGTGTCTACTAAATGGAGTCTTGGTCATCT
>JAGFNQ010001030.1:1008432-1050344 GCA_024364735.1 Boesenbergia rotunda
TTGCTTCTCCCAGGTCTTTCATGGAGAAGTTTTGGACAACCAAATTTTAACCGACTGTAAGACTGATATATCATTTCCTATAAGCAATATGTCATCGACATATAATACTAGGAATACGACTGCACTCCCACTAACCTTCTTGTACACACAAGGTTCGTCAGGATTTTGTGAAAAATCAAACTCTTTGATTGTCTCATCAAAACGGATGTTCCAGCTACTGGATGCTTGCTTCAGTCCATATATGGATCGTCGAAGCTTGCATATTTTGGTTGTATCAACCGATGTGAAACCTTCAGGTTGTATCATGTATACATCCTCAAGCAGGTTTCATTAAGGAAAGTTGTTTTCACATCCATTTGCCATATCTCATAATCATAATGAGCTGCTATGGCTAGGAGCATCCGAATGGATTTAAGCATAGCTACTGGCGAATAGGTTTCGTCATAATCAATTCCTTGTTTCTGACGATATCCTTTTGCCACTAATCTAGCCTTAAAGGTAACAACATTACCTTCCATGTCGATTTTCTTCTTGAAAACCCACTTGCACCCTATGGGCTTAATCCCTTCAGGTGGGTTAACCAAGTCCCATACTTGATTTTCGTACATGGAATCCATTTCCAACTTCATGGCTTCAAGCCATTTGTCCATTTCTGAACTTTTCAGAACATCTTCATAACTGATAGGTTCGTCATCGCTTATGAGTAACATGTCGTTCGATTCACTTATGAGAAATCCGTATCTCTCTGGAATATTGCGTGTCCTATCAGACCTTCGAAGTGGTGGTGTTGTTTTAGGTTCATCTGATAGCTCATCATTATGAGTTATTGGTTGTGGGTCTAGACTAGGTGTCTCTTTAATGTCTATTGGAGTTTCTTGAACTTCATCAAGTTCAATGCCACTCCCACTTTTTTCTTGTAAAAGAAATTCTTTTTCCAGAAATACAGCATGCCTTGAAACAAACACCTTTTGTTCCAAGGGATAATAGAATTGGTAACCCTTTGTTTCCTTATGGTATCTAATAAATAGACATTTATCATACTTAGCATCCAGTTTGTCTGATACAGTCCGCTTCACATAAGCAGGACAAACCTATATCTTAAGGTGAGTTAAGTGAGGTTTCTTACTATTCCACATCTCATATGGAGTAGTAGAGACAACCTTAGTCGGGACTCTGTTTAGCAAGTAAACAGTTGTCTTAAGTGCATAGCCCCAAAAGGATTTTGGAAGAGTTGCATGGTTCATCATAGATCTTACCATGTCCATCAAGGTTCGGTTACGCCTCTCAGATACACCATTATATTGTGGTGTATATAGCGGAGTCCATTGAGACAATATCCCATTGTCCCTAAGATAATCTTGAAACCCTTGACTTAAATATTCACCACCCCGATCGGATCGAAGTATTTTAATACTTTTGCCAAGATGTTTCTCTACTTCATTTTTGAACTCTTTGAATTTCTCAAAAGCTTCAGATTTGTGTTTCATCAAGAACACATACCCGAATCGTGAGTGATCATCGATAAAGGTAATGAAGTAGCTATAGCCTCCTTGTGCAAGAGTTGACATTGGTCCGCATACATCAGTATATATTAGACCAAGCAATTCTCCCAATGGATTACCTTTTCCGGAAAAGGGTAATTTGGTCATCTTGCCTTTTAAGCATGATTCGCATGTATCAAATAAACCGGGTTCAAATGATTCCAAAATTCCACATCGGTGTAATTTGGTCATGCGTTTCTTACTTACATGGTCAAGAAGACAATGCCAGGTATAAGAGTCTATTCGATTATCTATTCGAGCACGTTTGTTGCTAACTTCGATATTGAAAACGTCACCAGATAAATCTAACGTGTAAATACCATTGCACAAAGTTCCAGTCCCATAAAGAACGTCATTTAAAGTTATGTAACAACAATTGTTACTAAAAGTTAAATGATGACCCTTTTTATTCAAACATGAAATAGATACAATGTTTTTTATTAATGAAGGAATAAAATAACAATTATCCAATTCTAAGACACGTCCAGTACGGAGCTTTAGCAAATATGTTCCAATGGCAACAGCAGCAATCTTTACTCCATTTCCAACTCGCAAATTTGCTTCTCCCTTGACGAGTCTTCTTCTATTCCTTAGCCCCTGTATGTCATTACATATATGTGAGCTACACCCAGTATCAAGTACCCAGGTATTTGAGGAAATAGAGTGACATTCAATAACGAAGATACCTGAAGAGGATGGGGCATCGGATGCCTTCTTCTTCAAGGACTCAAGATAAACCTTGCAGTTTCTTCGCCAGTGACCCTCCTTGCCACAGTGATGGCAAGTGTCTTTTGGTGTCTTTTCAGTCTTTTTGCCTTTTTCTTCTTTCCTTTATTCTGTTCTTTGGCCTTCCTCTTAGAACCTTTCTTTGAGGAACCAACTAACATTACTGTCTTCTGATCCTGCTTTACAGAAGGCTCTATAGTCTTTAGCAGGTTGAGAAACTCAGGAATGGTAGTCTCCAGCTTGTTCATCTGATAGTTCATCACAAATTGTGAATAACATTTGGGTAAACAATGCAGAATTAAGTCAATACTTAGTTCATGATCCATTACAAAACCGAGTGTGCTCAGTCGCTCAATATACCCCAACATCTTCAACACAAACTATGAAACAGAAGTGCCTTCCTGCATCTTAGAGGTGAAGAGGAGTCTGGAGACCTCGAACCTTTCGGATCTCTCCTGCTCATCAAATAACTCATGAAGATGGAAGATGATGGTATAAGCATCCATATGCTCATGCTGCATTTGCAGCTCAGGTACCATAGCGGCTAGCATGATGCAAGTCACAAGTTCAGAATCGGTCATATATTTCTGATAGGCCACTAACTGGTCTGGAGTTGCATTTTCTGCAGGACGGTTGGGAAGTTGATCTTCATGGACATAAGCAAGCTTCTCTGCCTTGAGGACTATCCTCAGGTTTCGAAGCCAGTCCATGAAGTTTGGCCCAGTCAGTTTATTGGTGTCTAAAATAGAACGCAAATTCAGAGAAGACATGATCAAGTGATTATCCTAGAAATACAAATTGAGCTTATGTGAGAAGAATGATAAAGAAAGCATCAACATACATTAATTAAATCCTATTTATTTATCGAATTGAATAAACCTTTTTATCAATTCGGGAGATCGTAGGAACATCTCCAAATAGGTTGATATCCAACCATAGATAAGAACAACCATGGCTGTGGCCATCAAGTTATTCTTAGCTATGAAGGTAGATAATTATACCGGTTACATATCACATATATGTAACTATCACTTTATGCTATCAACTAATTGAATGTTTGCATAAATCATTGGGTTGTTAACTCATTAACAAGTATGCAACAATATACATAGCACCCAACTGCACCTCTCTTTACATCTACCTTGGCTGTGGCACAACAAATCGATGCTCCAAGCTTAAGGCTGACCCATTAATCAAGAAATAGTTTTAATATGGTTGGAGCTCATTCAACCGTTTAGTCAGGCTTGGATGTGTCCAACAACCAAAACTATGGATTGACCTCTGACTCCAACTATATTAATCATAAACTAATTCCATGGTTTGAACATGTTGAGGTTTAAGCCGGGCATGGATGTGTCCATCAACCCAAACGAGAAACAAAACTCCGGTTCTAACCATATTAATGGAAGATGTTGGCCTTAATATTTTGTAAGGGGTTTTGGGTCTCATCCTTTCTTTTCTAAGCACATTCATGACATATAATTATGTCATGTACTAACGATTTCCTTAATAAAGTATGTATGTGACTTAATTTATCAAGTCTCATTAATTGAATTAGGAACCGGATTTCCTAATACTAATTTCATACTTTATTCAAGGAATTGTTTTGGGAAACAATTTCCCAAATTGTCATAATCAATTTCGGAAATAATATGTTTAAGACTTTGATTTCTCTAAATCAAATCTTATTAAATTAAGAGACAGATTCCCTTAATTCAATCACATATTATTTTCATGAAAATCTCTTTTATGAAAACTCTATAGGAAACCATTTTTCTAATTAATTTTGGAGACAACAATATGTAAAAGCATCACCTCTTAAATCAAATAAGGAAATTATCGTTTGAAAATCACCTCAAAATTTCCACGATTTGATTACATATTTTATTTATGGATTTATTAATTTCAATAAATTATTTTCTTTGGGTGGCTCCCCGAGGCTCAGATACCCAAAAAAAAGGAATTTGTTGTAAATCTAATTTGGTCCGCTCCCCGAGGCGTAACCAAATTAAACAAGACAATTTTATTCAAAATAGGAAATTAAATTACAACAACAAACTATAAATTGGACGGCTCCCCGAGGCTCAATCCAAAATAAAGAATTTTGTTAATAATTTAAAACCAATTTGAATTTAATTGTTAACTAATAATCCATAAATTTGTCTAGAGTTTCTAGAAAGAAAGTGTCCAAAATTGCGAGATTTCATAATGAGTTTTCAGAATAATTATAAGTTTCTGGTACAAAGAAAACATACATATTTCCAAAATTAGAAATTTTCCAAAATAGTAATTTTTCAAAATTGGAAAGTTTCCAAAAATGGGAAGTTTTCATAATTATCATAAAATTTCAAAAACTAGGATATTTCAAAAGTTTACGAAATTTCATGAGGATTTCCAAACTTTGAAATTCCTAAATCTAAAATTTATTATAATTGGAAAGTTTCCATAATTGGAAAAATTTTCCAAAATTGAGATCATGACAAAGTGTTCCGCAAAACAATTATATGATTATGTCGAACACTAGCCGGCTCTGATACCACTGTTGGGACCGGGTGCATGTTGACATGGATACGGGTTCTTAATTTTAAAATTTAATTACGTGCAGCGGAAGGTTTAGCATAAATAATTTCTCAAATTATTTTAACCACGTATCTAGCATGCAACCTTATGTTGTGGAGACATGATCATACATTTAAAATTATTGCATAAAGTAAACTAATTTACTTAATACCTCGCGTAACTCCTAGAAAGGGACGAGATCCAACCGTAGCGCCCCTTGGAAGCTTCGCCTCTATTCGGGTCCACGCCGAGTTCTCTTCGGGATGACTTTGCAAAGCCACGAGTTTTGTGCCGACAAGAACTACTAGATTCTCCAAAGGCACGACAAGAATATCAAGAGAGAGAGAAATGGAAAACTAAGCACCAAACGGAAAAACGGAATCAAGATTCCGGGAGAAAGGAAGGAGTCGCGACCCACTTCTTCTTCTTCTTCGGCACCTTCTTGGTGGAGGTGGCTCACGGCAAAGGAGGTGAGGGCAGCCGGCCCTAGAAGAGGGAGAGGGAGAGAAGGAGAGGAAGAGAGGCTAGGCAAGAATCCTTGATCACATGGATTAATTTCCAAGCCTTGCCTTTGCACCTTTATATAGTAGCCTTATTATCGCCAAGTCTCCTTTTAACGGAATAAATTTTTCATAAGAAATTTATCTTATAAATTTTTCTATGAATTATTCCGTTATGCCAAGTTTTTATTATAACTTAATTTATAATAAAAACAACCATGTCTCCCCTTTTATTACGGTATAAAATTTTACAAGAAATTTATTATATAAATTTTTCTTATCATGGAAAAATCAATTCATAATTGATTTTATAAAATAAAATAAACCAATCCATGGTTCATTTTAATTTCCATAAAAAGAATAAATTTCTATAAATTTATTTATATAAATTTCTTTATCCATAATTTTATAAAACAAATCACGGTCGATTTATTTTATAATTAAAACCAAACAATTTGGTTTCCCTTTTTATTGTGGCCGGCCAAACCAAAGAGGGTGGGGACCCTCTTTGGCCGGCCAAATCCTTGCCGTCTCCTTACGAATTAAACTCATTTAATTCGTCCAATAAGCCTTCAAAAGACTTAGCCATTTTAAGCTTCCGATGCGTCTCTGATAAATTCAGATTCGACTTATCTCTCTTGATCGGAAAATCTAATTTTCAACTCGTTTTAAATCCCTCGAATTACTCGTAGTGCGTGTGACTAAATAGGCTTTCTATTTATGTTGGCCATCTATAATCAACCAATTATAGAACGATCATGAGTGGCACCTAGTAGTACATCATGACCCCCAATTAATCGAAAGATCAACGGTTGACCTCAGATATAATTCTGAAACCCTTCAGCAGCTTTAATGAATTTTGCCTCATTCCCTTCACCATCTTATACCCACTTGGTTAAGGACATGGTCTATGTGTGTCAGTCCCCACTAGGCTGACTACGTCACACCTAGCCCAAGTAATGTCTTTCTCGTCCAACGGATTCTAATTACTCTCATGTATCTGTGATATTCATACTCAGATCATGTGATGCTCTGGCCAGAGGCTTCGAGTAATAATCCGACGATAGGCCTTGGGTATACATCTCCTCGCAAGGAGTGGTGAATCCTTTGTAGGTTGTTCAAACATCTTCGGGCACTTCGGCTTATACCCAACCATCCTGGGTCCACACCTCCATGGAGATGCTTGCTTAAGATGTCAAAGTATACGTCTCCATGACCAAGATGACTTGAACACCGCATGTCAAAGGAACATCGCACTTAAGCTGCAGTAAGAACTTCACTGACATATCTATATATAGACTACCATATGAAGTTTTACAGCTAGTCACTCCAATGAACTAGTTCCCTTAACTAGCATTCATGTTTATCTCCGGACATCCCAATGTCTCCAGCCAGTGAGAATCAGCTGATTAGAGAATAACCCATGCTAGTCTCAATAGAATTGATAGTCTCCATATTTATCAATTCATCGACTAGGGACAATTTCAATACTTCACAATTGCACATGTAGAGATAATAACTAGTTGTGAATTCATCACAAATTCTCTCATGCTGTTAATTGTATTGCGGACATTCAGTAAATGAGTTTAAGATCTCAATCAAATACACGAACATGTATACTCAAATAGTGAATATTCATTTATTAAAGTAAATGATTACAATCATAAGGCGATTGCCTTAGGACACTTCTCTCATATTACTAACAGCCACTGCCCCTGAGTGGATGTGTGTGCATATCCTCATGTAACTGACGATGGGCTCAGACTACATAGGAGCCGATGATCGTCAGTATGCAATAATGCAAGGATGGTGCATGACCCAGACACATACAACACCCACCAAATCTTCAACTAACACCTCATTGTGCTAGGTATAGGTCTGAATCCTATATCATGGGACACAAGTAACCTACTAGGTATACTAACGACATAACCAATGATCCATCAATGTCAAATGCGAGGGAACATATCACTACATCTATGCACATATATATATACACAACAACTATTGAGACTGTATGAAGCTAAAAAGGAGATAACCTCAAGGATAAGCCACAGATATCAAGTACTGGTATACTAAAGCAGGTATAGCATATAAACTTACTGTTATCTATAATAAACCATTCATTGCAATACGATAATATCTAAAAGATAAGTCAATGGTACCCGCCTCAATAGTAAGACGCTCGTATCAGAAAGAACCACCCGTCTGGTAATACGCAATGCTAAATCCAATCAATGCCCTGTATCAAAAGGCATAATGTTTATCTACCATAATATGTAATTTATAGCTAAATAAACTGTCTCAAATAATTAGGATCGTTCTAATTATCATTATTTCATCTAATTAATCATAATTAGAAGATTAACCCTTAATTATTCCAAATTACCCCGATTAGATTCCCATTAGGTTTAGGAATCTGAATTATCAAGTTTAGGTTATTAGGTTTAATCTCCAATTAAACCTAAGGAACCAACATGAATACTAATTCCACCATAACCATGACCTTACGGCGGTGGCACAATCAAAATCCAACAAAACATAACTAGTTAACCCTTCTTCTCTAATCCGAATTAGCTACATGACATCCCACAGCAGTAAAACGTCCATACACAGTTAATCCAAAACTGCCTATACATGATAGAAAGTGCACAACATAGGGAAAAATAACCACTATAGCCTTTCCCCATTCCAGGATGACGGTAACACAAGAAGAACTCACAAAAACTCCTCCAATTCGGATTCAACAAAAAAACAACCATATTAATTCCTTACCTCAACCCCCAAGCGATCCAAAGCAAATAGCATAAAGTTCTATCCCAAAATCGTGCTCCAACTGGATCTGTTTTTCAAATAATTCAAGGTAAGAAAAGATCAAACACAGGAAACATTTGCAGGGCATCTTAACCATTGCACCACATATTTGGAATCTAAATCCCAAATGTCCAGAACTCCACCACAGAGCAAACCTCTAACCTTTCAATTTGAAAAATAGCTATAGAACAAGTCCTGATCTTACACAAATTCGTGCTGCCGTCCACCAATTGTTCCCGTGCTAGTAGATCAACGCCCAATAGATGAGCTCAGTTAACTTGCTCAGCTTTGAAGATCACAACAACTCTCACAATCGCCGCCGATTGTCACTGGCATCGGCCGATCGACACAACGAAAGAGGGTGAGATGGTCCGTCGTTCTGCTGGCGTGGCTAGGGTTCACGCGGAGAAGAAGGGAAGAGGATCGGCGTGGGCTTCTCTGGCGGCTAGGTCACGCGAGGGGAGGAAGAAGAAGGAGCGGACTGTGGCTGCGGCTAGGGCATGCGATGAGGAGGAAGAAGATAGTCGGGTCGGCGCTTGCGGCTAGGGCACGAGCGAGTGGTAATGAGGAGAAAAAGGGAAACTTATAAAGGATGGGTCTTTTGCGAAAAAGTCACTCCATTTTCTCAATTTCACACTCTACCTTTAAGGTAAGGATTTTAATTATTTAACCCTCCCATTTATTAGAATCCACCTCAATAAATATTTAGGGTTAAAGTATTTACACTCGAAATTTATGAGTTTACCCGTAAACTCCCTTCACCCTGGTCCGCTAACCCTAAATCTTTCCAATATATTTTTTTCCAAAAATTTATTTTACGGGATTTTTAATTTGCCATATTTAACATTCTCCCCCCACTAATAAAAATTTGGTCCCCAAATTTTGTTAATTACCCACGGTAGATACTAACAACATCTAGGTAGTATAACTGCAGAACGATATTGATAAGTACTATTTTGTTGACTATTTCAGACTCTAAAATCCATGATTAACCCCTATTTTACATTCTTAACCTTGAATTTACCCTCGGTTGTATAGATTAGTTTTATTTTGGGCTTTATTACAAATCTTTATATATTTGAAAGATTTTGGAACTTAATTGTGAATCTATGTTTGTAGGCTTTGAAAGGCTCATGGACCGAGGTCAAGATTGGTCAGAATTAGGCTCAGATCAAGGCGATCAAGCTCTGGAGAACTGTGGGCCATCCATTCAAAAGATAAGCAGATCTGGATCATCCAGGGCAAATCAGATGGATCCCAACTGAGGAAAGGTAGATCTGACCTTCATAATGAGATCTGGAAGTTTAGGGGTAAATCAGAAAAAATCCAGCCGTTGGCTAAAGCCAAGAGGATCTAGATCATCTATTCAAAGATCAGGCTGATCTGGACCATCCGCCACTGATCTGGAGAATCCGAGCTGGGGTAAAGGTCAATCAAGAACTTGGATTGAAGGTTTCATCCAAATCAGAGATCATTCAGCCGTTGGATCAAGATCAGAGGGATCTAAATCGTCCATTCAAAGATCAGGTTAATCTGAGCCATCCGTTACAAATCTGGAAGATCCGAGCTACTGGGAGGAAAATCCTAACCCTTGATCAATATCATCAAATTTTGGTTCAGATTGGATGAGATCCAACCGTTGGATGGAGCTATGGAAATCTGGACCGTCCATTGCTAAGTATTTAAACAAATTTCTCTACATGGCAACTTTGTCGGGTCTTCACCGCTGTCTTCTTCATCTTCACATTTTTTTTCATTTTCTTTAGCAAGTTTTCTTCATCTAAGGGCGCAACCACTCGATTTCTTCATTGGATCAAGTTCTAGATCATCGGAATAAAGTCTCCATGAAGAATCCAGCTCCAATTTGCCGAAGAAACAGAGCTGAGTGAGGTTTCGTCAGCTCTGCCATTTGCTCTCTTCAGTCTCGGTTGTGCACCATTTCCATCCATATGAGCTATCTGGAGGGGTTCCCTAGAGTGCTCGGATCATCCCTAAGCCATCAGCGCAATCGGACACAGCTGGATTGGGGAGATCGAATGGGTTTTCAGATTTGAGCAGAGGTTGAGTTGGATTGATTCACAGAGATAGATTTTCAGCGATTTGTGGAGCTTACGGGTTCAAGGCTCAGTCTTGTGCGACGGCAAGAAGAATTTGAGCTAAGGAAGGGATCGAGGATTAGTTTACTTAGTGAATTTTTGTCTTTTGCTGTAATTTCGAATTTTACAGTTCATTTTTAGTTCTGAATTTCTGTATCAGTTGCCTTAGTTTCTGTTCTGGATTGTTTCTGCTTTAATTAGTAGTTCGAATCTATACTCTTAGATAGCTTGTTTAGTTAACATTTCACTTAATTTCAGTTGCTCTGCAATTTAATTCTTGTGTATCAGTTTGGTGTTCCTGTTCTTGCGTATCAACTTCCATTTCTGCAACTTTAGTTTCCAATGTTGAAATGTTTCGGTTTATCAGTCCTGAATTTGTATCAAGTGAGATCTATCTTTTGTGAATCTTATCTGACTTTAGATTAGTGCACTCGACTTAAGCTCGCATATGTTTGATTCTGCTCAACTTTGATTTTGAATTTATGCAAGTTAGCTATTTCCTTTCTGCACATCAGTAGTTTCTGGAATTTTGTTTCACTCGAGTTGTTTCTACATTTATGTGCTGCTGAATTTGCATTTGATTTGATTGCTTCAATTTCATTTGCTTCACATCAGCTTATAGTGTTGCATTTAGCATCATTTTCAACACATCAGTTTTCCTTGTTTGCGTGCCAAGTTTGCTGAATTTCTGCACTTTGTATCAAGTGGAGAATTCAGCACTGATTGGTACCAAGCTTAACACAATTCTTAGTGTACTCCTGCCCTTGATATCAGTCCCATTTGCATTTACATTGTTTCTGAGTTGTAACTTTCATTCCTGCAAGAAGTAATATCATTTCGGCAAGTTGTATCAAGTGAAAACTCATTTTCGATTAGAGGAAAATTTGTTTAGCATTTGGTTTGTTTTGAGTGGTAATACCTGAGTAAATTCTCTACATCAGTCTCAATCGAATCTAGGTTTGAATTGGTATCAGCTTGATTTCTATATTTTGCAAATTTCCATTAGTTGATTAAAGTGTTCATTAGTTGAGTTCATTAGTTGCATTTATCTTATTCGTTCATATAGTTAAGTTTCCTTTATTTTCATTGCGATTTCATTTTTAATTGAAACCAAACCCATATTTTATTTGAAACCCAAAAATATCAACGACACATAAACTCGAGCTCGAACCAAATAATCTCAACTAGCCCTAGGAAAAATACGACCTGTGGCCCCTTTACTACGTTTTCATCTTTGCTAGCAAAAAGGGTTTCCAGCTTTACACATATCTAAATATTGAGACCCACATTCGTGACACCTAGTTCGGGCTCATCAAAATTTTTGGTGCCGTTGCCGGGGAGGATACTAGTTGAGTTGTTTGTTTTTGCTTGTGTGCTTATTTCATATCTTTCTTGATTCATTTTTGCGCTTACTGCTATATTTTGTGATTTACTTTATTTGTTTCATCTTTCTATATACTTTTACTGCGATTTGTTTTGATTTTATGTCCAGGTCTGCAGGTAGTGATCTTGAAGAATTTGACCCTGAAATTGAGTGAACTTTCAGAGCAAGGAGGAGCCAAGGCATACTTTCAGAGATTATTGATATTCCTTCTCTTCAGACTATTCCTACTCATTCAGGCAGTATCATGGCAGACCACCAGAAGACTATGAAAGAACTCGCAGCACCAGACGACACTTTTCAGTATTCCAGCATTGCTTATCCAGAGCTGGCTGGTGATTTTGAGCTGAGATCTGGAATCATTCACTTGTTGCCTAAGTTTCAAGGATTATCTGGAGAAGATCCAAATAGACACCTACATGAGTTTCACGTTGTCTGCTCCACCATGAAGCCTCAGGGTATTTCAGAAGAAGATATCAAGCTGAGGGCTTTTTCCTTTTCTTTGACTGGAGCGGCAAAAGATTGGTTCTACTACTTACCTACTGGGCACGTGTCTAGCTGGATTTCTATGAAGAAGGCGTTTCTAGAGAAATATTTCCCAGCCTCCAGAACTGCAATCATCTGTAAAAGCATTTGTGGCATTCAACAAGTGGTAGGAGAAACTCTTTATGACAACTGGGAGAGATTCAACAAGCTGTGTTCTAGCTGCCTCCAGCATCAGATTAGTGAGTAGTTACTCATCTAGTATTTTTATGAGGGCTTATTGCAGATGGATAGGATCATGATCGATGCTGCAGCTGGAGGAGCCCTGGTTAACAAAACCCCAGATCAAGCTAGGGAGCTTATTTCAAACATGGCTGAGAACTCACAACAGTTTGGAAGCAGAGCCTTGTCCACCAGAGGAGTTAATGAAGTCCAGGTGGCTTCTAATGAACAAAGGGAGATTAAAAATTCTCTGGTGGAGCTCATATCATTGATAAAACAAATGTCTGTTAATAATGCAAGTCAAAATCCAAATCTTTCAACAACTCCACAAGCTAACCAAATGATGAGGGTATGCAGTATTTGCTCTAGTCAAGAGCATAATTCAGATTCATGTCCCACCCTCCAACAAGATGAGACAATAGCGGCATTGGTTAGGGGACAATTTCAAGCCTGGAATAACCCCTATTCTTCTACTTATAACCCTAGTTGGAGGGATCATCCACATCTGAAATATGAGAATTCTTTTTACCAACAATACCCCTCACAACAGCAATTTCAGCAATCACAACAGCAATTCCAGCAAACGCAGCAAAACCAACAAGTATTCCAGCCCCAAATTCAGCCGATTCAACCCCAATTTCAGCAATTTCAGCCTCAATTCCAGCCAATTCAGCAAGGGCAGCAAGGTTTCGAAGCATTTCAAACATTCCAACCTCAAAACCAGCAAGTTTTCCAGCCCTCACAGCCTTACAATCAGAATTTCCAGCCTTCGAATCTGAATTTCCAGCGTATTCAATTTCAGTCCTCACCACAGCAATTTCCACTTCAGAACTAGAATTTTCAGGGCTATAATTCTCAGCAAGTTCAACCTTCATTTCAGGCCAATTATCAGCCCTATCAACAACAATTTTAGCCCTCTTATCAGCCATCTTATCAGCCCCAATCCCAACCACAACAGGGTAATATCTTTCAGCCGACTCCTTCATCATTTAAAGGTCTATCAAGGCCCTATGCTAACCAAGGGGACTATGGAAGTTCTAGTGGAGGAAATGCACAACAACAAAGAATGGAGGAGATGCTTCAACAACTTTTACAACATCAACAAAGGAATGAGCCCGCCATGCAAAACCTCGAAAGGAAAATGGGACAATTGGCTAGTGGGATAAATCAATGTAAAGCTCAAGGATCAAGCCAATTACCTTCTCATGCTGTTCCCAATCCAAAGGGGAATGTTAGCGCTATTACTTTGAGGAGTGGGAAGGTTACTTCATCTCAAAATGGTCCAAGAGCTAAATTTTCTGAAAACGGGATAGTACCTTCATTTTCAGCACTAATCAACCCTGAAACGACTTCAAAATCACTTGGTTCCACCCCTAGTCCGAGCCTAACTCATTCTTCAAGTAATCCTGTGATTTTGGTAGAAAATAAAGAAGAAATCAGAGCCGAAACCAATTTCATAGCAGCTACACCGAATGGGACAGCAGCTCACAATTCAGCCCCTAAACTTTCAGCTCAAGAAGATGATTCGAGAGTTCCTTTGCCATTCCCTCAGTGTAAAACACAGGCTAAGAAGCAAGTGGAAGAGGAGAAAGCCAAAGAGTACAATGAGCTGGTAAAATTTTTTAGTAAAGTAGAGATTAATGTACCTTTGTTGACCATGATTAAACAGATTCCTAAGTATGTAAAATTTCTGAAAGAACTATGTGTTCACAAGAAGAAGCTTAAGGAGAATGAGTTGGTCAGCTTAGGGAAAAATATTTCAGCACTTATTCATGCCATACCTCAGAAGTGTGAAGACCCTGGAGTATTTACTGTATCTTGTGAGATAGGGAGCACCACGTTCCATGATGCCATGCTGGATTTAGGAGCTTCCATTAATATGATGCCCAGGTCAGTCTTCCAGATGCTTGGCATAGGCCCTTTACAGCCTACTGGTGTGGTGATACAGTTAGCAGACCGGAGACAAACTCACCCAGCCGGTATAATTGAAGATGTTTTGGTAAAGGTAAAGGAGCTGATATTTCCTGCAGATTTTTATATCTTGGATATGGAGGGAGATTATCTTGCACACCGTTCTCCACTTATTTTAGGAAGACCATTTCTGAAGACTGCTAGAACAAAAATAGATGTTTATGCTGGTACGCTTTCAATGGAGATTGGAGACACAGTAGTTCAGTTTAGCATTTTTGATGCTATGAAGCACCCAAGAGAGGACCACTCTATTATGAGCATGGGTATTCTTGAGGAGCTGGTTGATACTGAGTTAGAGGCTGAGGGAGTGCTACATGATTTTTCTGGAGGAGTTATTTATTCAGAGGAGGCTAAGGAAGTATTTACTGCCGAGTCTGAGGATATTTCAGAAGATATTTCATATTCATTTCCAGCTGGAGAGGATCTTCTATGTGTAGGGGATTGCACAGAGCCCCAAGGATCACTCATACCCACTGAGCAGGGCCAGATTGAACTTAAGCCACTATCAGGCCACTTGAAGTATGCGTACCTATGAGAGGAGCAGACTTTTACCGTTATTATTGTACAGCATTTGGAGTCAGAGCAGGAAGAGAAATTATTGCAAGTCCTGAGGCATTACAAGAAGGCAATTGGGTGGACATTATCAGATATACCAGGTATCAGCCCACCTATCTATATGCACAGTATATTTTTGGAAGACAATCTTAAACCCGTGAGGCAGCCACAAAGGAGACTTAATCCACTTATTTTGGACGTTGTAAAGAAAGAGGTGACTCGACTTCTACAGGCAGGTATCATTTACCCCATTTCTGACAGTCAGTGGGTTAGTCTCATACACGTGGTGCCTAAGAAATCTGGAGTGACAGTGGTGGAAGGTGGAAGCAACGAGCTAGTGCCCACCAGAGTTAAGAATTCCTGGAGAGTCTGCATTGATTACAAGAAGCTCAACAAGGTCACAAGGAAGGATCACTTCTCTTTACCCTTTATTGATCAGATGCTTGAAAGACTGGCAGAGAAGTCACATTATTGTTTTTTGGATGGTTATTCAAGCTACTTTCAAATTTGTATAGATCCAGAGGACCAAGAGAAGAATACCTTCACTTGCCCCTTTGGCACTTTTGCCTATAGACGGATGCCTTTTGGACTCTATAACGCACCAGGAACATTTTAGCGATGCATGGTAAGTATATTTGGTGAGTTGTTAGAGCATTGTATGGAGATATTCATGGATGTCTATTCAGTTTTTGGCACGTCTTTTGATTCATGTTTAGAAAATTTATCTAGGGGTTTACACCGTTGTATTGAAACTAACCTTGTTCTTAATTTTGAAAAATGCCACTTCATGGTAGAGCATGGTATTGTACTTAGACATATAGTCTCTTGGAGAGGTATAGAGTTAGATCCTGCAAAAATAAGTGTTATTTCTTCTTTATCTTACCCCGTATGCGTACGGGATGTTCGTGCTTTCCTTCGACATGCAGGTTTGTAGCGCAGATTTATTAGAGACTTCAGCTTGATTGCTTGACCCTTGACAAGACTTTTGCAGAAAGATGTTGATTTTCATTTTGATGATAAGTGCAAAGAAGCTTTTCACAAATTCAGGGAGGCTCTTACCTCAGCTCCTATTATTAAATCACCTGATTGGAATTTACCCTTTGAATTAATGTGTGATGCAACTAATTTTGCAGTGGGAGCTGTTCTAGCATAGAGGGTTGATAGAGCACCTCATGTCATCTACTATGCCTCCAAAACCCTAGATGTCGCCCAAGCAAACTACACCACCACTGAAAAGGAGCTTCTTGTCATTGTTTTTGCCTTGGATTGTTTCAGATCTTATTTATTATGCTCACATGTTATTATTTTTTCTGATCATGCAGCTCTAAAATACCTGTTGAAAAAGCCTGATGCAAAACCTAGACTGATCAGATGGATGCTCCTGCTCCAAGAATTTGACCTGCAGATCAGAGATTGAAGTGGCAAAGAAAACCTAGTTGCAGATCACTTGAGTAGAATTGAAGGAGATGGATCTTCTACCACCATTGACGATGATTTCAGAGATGAGCACCTTATTGCAGTACATGGTGAGACACCTTGGTATGCAAACCTAGTTAATTTTTTGGTAGCACGTATTTTTCCCACACACTTTTCTAAAGCTCAAAAAGATAAACTTAAAAGTGATACAAAATTCTATGTGTGGGATGATCATTATTTATGGAAGTTTTGTAGCAATCAAATAATTAGGAGATGCGTACCAGATCATGAGTTTTCTTCTGTCCTTACATTTTGCCATTCATCAGCTTGTGAGGGGCATTTTGGATCCCAAAGAACTGCTAGGAAAGTGCTAGAGTGTGGATTGTACTGGACCACCCTATTTCATGATTCATATATATTTTATAAAAATTGTGATAGATGTCAGTGAACTGGGAACATAAGAGCGAGACATGAGATGCCCCAACATGCTATACTTTACTGTGAGATCTTTGATGTTTGGGGAATAGATTTTATGGGACCTTTTCCTGCATCTTATGTATATTTGTACATTTTACTTGTTGTGGATTATGTTTCTAAATGGGTGGAGGTCATTCCCTCTAAGACTGATGATTCTTCTGTTGTTTATAGTTTTGTTAGGTCACATATTTTCTGTAGGTTTGGAATTCCAAGAGCCATAATAAGTGACCAAGGATTTCATTTTTACAATAAACACATAAAGGCATTGCTTAGCAAATACGGGGTTGTACATAAGGTTTCTACATCTTACCATCCCCAAACAAATGGACAGGCTGAAATTTCTAACAGAGAAATCAAATCCATTTTAGAGAAGACTGTTGGGCCCACTAGAAAGGATTGGAGCAAAAGGTTATATGATGCACTTTGGGCCTATAGAATGGCATTCAAGACTCCGATTAGCATGTCTCCCTACCGCTTGGTCTATGGTAAATGTAGCGACCCGCCTTCTCTACCTTAGACGGATCGTTACTTTTATCTACTTCTTGACTCTAATGCACGACTAAAAATGCGAAAATCTTTTTTTTTTCTATCTAAGAGTGATGATATTCTACCTTTAATAGTCATGCATGATACCATGTCACACTTTCTTTCTCAAAAACTCGTAAGAAAATACTTATTGAAACTTGCCTTGCCCAACTTAGCTTACGGGTATCAGTCGACTGCTATATGGCAGTCGACTAGTACCAGGCGACTGTCCTTTGGCAGTTACCTGGTGCATCGAACAGAAGCGACTGTTCGATAGGGCAGGTGACTGGTACTGTACCAGTCGACTGATACGTCTGAAAACCTGAATTTCAGATTCGAAGCCTTGTTTCAAAACTCCACCAAACATATAGTTTCACACCATACAAAGCCATAACACCATTTCTATACTCTATACTAGTTTCCTAAACATTTTATCCAATCAAAACAACTTCATAAACTCGAAATTAGGACTTTTACGAGATTTAGCAAGTCATGAAAATCTATTTAAACTTTTATACTAGAGTTTGTACCAAACTTAACTTCTAACCATTTAAATTCATTCCCCAAGGTTCTATAACATCACTAAAGCATTATGGAATATGAATGCAAATTTTCTAAGCATAATTGAGCAATAAAACTTAATTCAAAAGGGAAACTAGCACTATCTTGGCACATGCATCAATAACTCCAACAAAGTATCAATATTCTAAACTACTCACACTTCTACTCATCCAATGCAATCATAATGATATGTATGCTTAATGAAATGACATGGAATCTTTACTTGTGATCTTGAGACATGCAAAATATCTAAAACGCAATTACTTGGATAAATTCTATATAAGATAACCTAAAATAAGACTCTATAACAAATGTATTTTGAGTCTTTTATTCATCTTGTCCCAAGGACCTCTCCAAGGTCAACCACCACACACACTTTGCTCAGCACCGCCTCGTCGCCTTCCTTCAGAATCACTTGCCTTTACCTTTATCTGCAGTAAGAGGAAATGCAACTAATAAGCATAAAGCTTAGTAAGTACTATCTAGCTCACAAAATCTCGAAAAGTGCAAACATGCTTTTTAAACAATGTGAAATCACATGAGATACTTCTTTTTCTTGAAAGAAACACTAAGAAACATGTATAACTCAAAACATGCATACTCAAGCAATAATAAATCTCAACTTACTTGTTCTTGGCTTAACTTGAAACTTTAGCAATTCTTTAACTTTAAATCTCTCTTTAACTTTTAGAAAACTTTCTTAATCTTTAGAAAAACTTTGCTAAAGCATATACTTGAAAATAATAATCACTTGGATCCACTTAAGACGTAAGTACCATCTTATGCGCGTTCCCTAAAAGGTTGGGGTAGCGAGCCACCAATCCTAATAGAGCAGACCTTGGTCTACCAGGGCCAAGACCTTGGAATTGGACACCTGGATTTCTTTAACGACGCCCTTGGACGCCGGGTACTGGCCTTAGAAAATAAAATAGCTTTTCTTTCTTTTTCTTTCTTATCTTTAAATGCCTTGGCATTTTAACGAGCACCTTGTGTGCCCAAATCCCTAAGTCTTGACTTTTGGGGATTTCTTAAGGCCTTGGCCTTTTCTTTTCTCATCTTTATCTTCTCTTTTCTTCTCTTATAACTTTTCTTAGTCCCTAATCTCATATAGGGTACTTAATCAACTTATATAAGCATAAAATGAACTAAGATCACATGCAAAATCTTAAACTAAAGGTAAATGTCTCTTTTTAAAACTTTTATGGGAAATTCTTGCGGAAAAACCGCCTCTTACTGCAGGTGAGCAGTACTTACATTGATATCTTGGACATACAACCAAAATTGACGTCTAGGGCTCGGGAGAAACTTGAGATCTCAACGATTTCTTCGCGCCTACGCGTTCCTCTCGTCACGGGGATTCCGAATATCGGAAGATCTCTCGGAGGAGAGCCTTGGCCGGCCCTCTAGGGCTTGGTGTTGTTTCCGCCCAAGAGAGGAGAGGGGTCGGCGTGAGCTTGGGCGAGAATAGGTTTAGTTGAGAGAAAATAAAAATTTCTCTCTTTAAGTATCTATTTATACTATCTTTATGAAAAAAAATGTAACTACTCTATAAATATATTTCTCTCCATCTTCTGTTGTGCTTGATACCCTAGCCCAGCCGGTCACGCGCGCGCCCTTAAGGGCTGGCTCTTCCGGTGGTCGCGAGTTCGAACCCCCTGCTGCCCTTTAAAGTTTTTCCTTTTTTTAAAAATACTAAACGGACTCCAAAAATTCCATAAAAATATTCTAAAAATTCCTAAAAATATCTAAAATATTTCTAAAATATTTTTAAATAGTTCTAAGGACTTTAAGGACTTAAAATGGAAATTTTGGGACGTTACAATCCCCCATACCTTATGAAAAGTTCGTCCTCGAACTTAAAATAGTTCTGGATATTTTTCTCTCATGTCGTCTTCACGTTCCCAAGTAGCCTCCTCATGCTTTTGATTCTGCCAAATGACCTTCACTAGTGGTGTAGCGACCCGCCTTCTCTGCCTTAGACGGATCGTTACCTTTGTCTACTTCTCGACTCTAATGCATGACTAAAAATGCGGAAATCTTTTTTTTTCTTTTAAATCCCTCTAGGGATGATAGTCTAACTCTAATAGTCATGCATGATACCATGTCACACTTTCTTTTGTCAAAAACTCGTAAGAAAATACCTATTGAAACTTGCCTCGCCCAACTCAGCTTACGGGTATCAGTCGACTGATACTGTATCAGTCGACTGATAAGCCTGAAATCTGAAATTCAGGTTTCGAAACTTGTTTCAAAACTCCACCAAACCTATACTTTCGAGCCATATAAAATCATGACACCATTTCTATACTCTATACCAGTTTCCTAAACAATTTAGCCAACCAAAACGAATCCATAAACTCGAAATTAGGACTTTTACGAGATTTAGCAAGTTATGAAAAACTATTTAAACTTTAGGCTAGAGTTTGTACCAAACTTAACTTCTAACCATTTAAACTCATCATGCAAGATTCTATAACATTGCTAAAACATCATGAAATGAGAAGGCGACATTTCTAAGCATAATTGAGCAATAAAACTTGATTTAAAAGGGAAACTAGTCCTATCTTTGGCACATGCATTAATAACTCCTATAAAGTATTAATATCTCAATCTACTCACACTTCTACTCATCCAATGCAATCATAAGGATATGTATGCTAAATGAAATGGCATGGAATCTTTATTCTACGAAATTGAGCATGTAAAACTATCCAAAGCTTAAAAGTTCGCTAAACTCCATAAAGCAATAACTTGGAATTTGAATAAACTAAAACATTGTAATTCAAATAACTAAATTGTCTCGTCTTAAGGATCTCTCCAAAATCAGCCACCACACACACTTTGCTCAGCACCGCCTCGTCGCCTTCCTTCAGAATTGCTTGCCTTTACCTTTATCTGTAGTAAGAGGAAATGCAACTAATAAGCATAAAGCTTAGTAAGTACTATCTAGCTCACAAAATCTCGAAAAGTGCAAACATGCTTTTTAAACAATGTGAAATCACATGAGATACTTCTTTTTCTTGAAAGAAACACTAAGAAACATGTATAACTCAAAACATGCATACTCAAGCAATAATAAATCTCAACTTACTTGTTCTTGGCTTAACTTGAAACTTTAGCAATTCTTTAACTTTAAATCTCTCTTTAACTTTTAGAAAACTTTCTTAATCTTTAGAAAAACTTTGCTAAAGCATATACTTGAAAATAATAATCACTTGGATCCACTTAAGACGTAAGTACCATCTTATGCGCGTTCCCTAAAAGGTTGGGGTAGCGAGCCACCAATCCTAATAGAGCAGACCTTGGTCTACCAGGGCCAAGACCTTGGAATTGGACACCTGGATTTCTTTAACGACGCCCTTGGACGCTGGGTACTGGCCTTAGAAAATAAAATAGCTTTTCTTTCTTTTCTTTCTTATCTTTAAATGCCTTGGCATTTTAACGAGCACCTTGTGTGCCCAAATCCCTAAGTCTTGACTTTTGGGGATTTCTTAAGGCCTTGGTCTTTTCTTTTCTCATCTTTATCTTCTCTTTTCTTCTCTTATAACTTTTCTTAGTCACTAATCTCATATAGGGTACTTAATCAACTTATATAAGCTTAAAATGAACTAAGATCACATGCAAAATCTTAAACTAAAGGTAAATGTCTCTTTTTAAAACTTTTAAGGGAAATTCTTGCGGAAAAACCACCTCTTACTGCAGGTGAGCAGTACTTACATTGATATCTTGGACTTACAACCAAAATTGATGTCTAGGGCTCGGGAGAAACTTGAGATCTCGACGATTTCTTCGCGCCTACGCGTTCCTCTCGTCGCGGGGATTCCGAATATCGGAAGATCTCTCGGAGGAGAGCCTTGGCCGGCCCTCTAGGGCTTGGTGTTGTTTCCGCCCAAGAGAGGAGAGGGGAGAGGGGTCGGCGTGAGCTTGGGCGAGAATAGGTTTAGTTGAGAGAGAATAAAAATTTCTCTCTTTAAGTATCTATTTATACTATCTTTATGAAAAAAAATATAACTACTCTATAAATATATTTCTCTCCATCTTCTGTTGTGCTTGATACCCTAGCCCAGCCGGTCACGCGCGCGCCCTTAAGGGCTGGCTCTTCCGGTGGTCGCGAGTTCGAACCCCCTGCTGCCCTTTAAAGTTTTTCCTTTTTTTAAAAATACTAAACGGACTCGGAAAATTCCATAAAAATATTCTAAAAATTCCTAAAAATATCTAGAATATTTCTAAAACATTTTTAAATAGTTCTAAGGACTTTAAGGACTTAAAATGGAAATTTTGGGGTGTTACAGTAAAGCTTCTCATCTTCCCGTGGAAATAGAGCACAAAGTATATTGGGCGGTGAAGGCTTATAATTTCGATGCTACCAAGGTGGGAGAAGAAAGAAAATTGCAACTTCAAGAGCTTGAAGAAATTCGGCTAGAAGCATTCGAAAATTCGAGGATCTACAAAGAAAAGACCAAAAATTTCCATGACAAGCACATTGTAACGACTCGGAAAATTTTCTTAATATTTTCTTTAAAATATTAAGCATGTCTAGATAATTTTCTAAAGGATCTAGAAATATGAATACGAACCTTAGCCTAGAAACCCATAGTTTTCTCATTTAAATTGAGAAACTAAGTACTAATGGGCTTTTTAGTGTCATTATTATGGGTGGATTTTAGGTAGAAATTAATATAAAAATAAATGGATTTTAATGAGAAATATTAACATAATTATGGGGGAATTTTTATGGAATTTTTGAAATAATAGGAAATAAAATAAAAATAAAATAGAAAAAATTAGTGCATGCACCAAGGATTGAACCTTGGACCTCTAGTACAACCATGCATGCACTAACCAATTCACCTAGCAAGGGAGTGCTATGAGGGAATGAAGTGTATATTAGTTAAGGTGAAGGAAATGAAGAGTCATCAAGGGAAGAGACATCATGACTCTTCATTTACCCCTTTTTAAAATGATATAAATATGGAAAGGAAGTTACAACTTCCCTTCTCCTCTTCATTTCTTCTTCCTCCTTGCTTTGGCCGAAAAAGCAAGGTGTTCTCCCCCTTGAGAAAAGTTCCACCAAGGACTCTAATTGGAAGATCTAGGTTCTCTTCCAAGGTTACAAAGGCAAGAAGGGTTCAAGTGGCAAAGGGGATTTCCATTCTTCTTCTCTTTTAAGGTCTAAAAATCAAAGACAACCCAAGGTAAAACCTTCTCACCTGTGGTATGATTGTTCTTGATGTTTAACAAGATTTAGATGTTGTTTAATATGTAAGTTGGAGAAAAGCACATGATGTGGAGCCTAGGGTTTCGGCCAAGGCTATGGCTTGGGCCTAGGGATGATGTAAATTCTCTTTTGTGCTCTTAAATGTTCCATGATGTTATGTAAGGCATAGATTATGATCTAGGGAAATTTTTGATGCCCTAAGACCCTTTTAGGGTTTCAGCCACATCAAGTATAGGGCTAGGGGTTTATTTTAATCCCTCAAGCATGCTTAGTATGTCTTGCTATGATGTAGTATGGATGAAAATAGTGACTTATATGAATTTTTTTTATGGGCTTGCTACCCTTATAAGTTTCGGCCAAATCATGTATTAGGGCTAAGGCTTAGTGTTAAGTCCATTCAAAGGTGCAAGTGGTCTTCCATGGCAGGATATGCAAGGTATAGGATGTTAATCTTAACCTAGGCAAATTTTCTATGGATTTATACCTCCTTCAAGTTTCGGCCAAGACCCAAAACCTAGGGTTTAGATTGGGTTAAGGTCTTAAGAATGCATGTTTCTAAGTTACCATGATGCTAGTAAGTAATTAAGCATGAAGTAAGGATCTTTATGTTACAAAAATCTTAGTTATGTGTGTTGTAATATGATTTTTGTATGTTAGATTCTAGGTGATGCTTTACTCATGAACATTTAGGTCATATACCATGAATGTATGTGATTTGATGTAGGATGTAAGTTATGATAGATAGAATGATGCATGTATAATGATAAATGTTTATAATAAATTATGGTTTATGAAGGTATATGTATGTGTTAAGGTAAATGTCATGAACCCTAGTAGTATGAGTCATGTTTATATGTAGCTGACCATCCATTCTTTATGATGATCACTAGGATTATGTATGCTAGATGAAATGTATCATGTATGGAGTACAGGTTTATTTATGTATTATGATCATGCAAGTTTTACGAACCAAGATAATGTTTATGGCTAAAACACATGATTATACATGTCTGTCTTATTATGTGAATAAAGAATGATAAGTATGAATAAAGAAGATGGTTATGCCTTAAGTATGAATGAAATAAGTATGAATGATGAAGGCATAACGATGATATGAAATAAGTATGAATGATAAGTATGAATGACAAGTATGATTGATGAAGCATGCATGTTTATTTTTATGAATGGGGCTTGTACCGGACCTAAGTAAGGGTCCAAGGGATGGGCACCTTAAGAACGCCCCGGTTCTGGACTACCAAAGTTGTCCACGGTTCTGGCACTACCGAAGTTGTGCAACAGGGATGGGCACCTTAAGAACGCCCCGGTTCTAGGACTACCGACTATGCTATCCTTACCCCGGGTAGGTTGAGGCTAGCTACCTCATATCTACCTAGGGATGCGCACTTATGATGTATGTATGTGGTACAAGCCGGGGACCCCAATGATGTTATGTTTATGTTAAGCACTTAAAAGTATGGTTTTAAAAACTAAGCATCCCTATGTAGTAAATGCATTTGACTCATTCATACATCCATGTTATGCATCGCGCCAGGGTAAGTATATTTTATGTTGTGTGTTTATGCTCATAACATATGTCATGTATAAGTATGCCTTATGTTCATGTATGCTAAGAATTACATCATGTATAAGTATGCCTTATGTTCATGTATGCTAAGAGTTATGTCATGTATAAGTATGTCTTATGTTCATGTATGCTAGGGTAAGTATATTTTATGTTGTGTGTTTATGCTCATAACTTATGCCATGTATAAGTATGCCTTATGTTCAAGTATGCTAAGAATTACGTCATGTATAAGTATGCCTTATGTTCATGTATGCTAAGAGTTATGTCATGTATAAGTATGCCTTATGTCCATGTATGCTAAGAATTATGTCATGTATAAGTATGCCTTATGTTCATGTATGCTAAGAATTATGTCATATATAAGTATGCTTTATGTTCATGTATGCTAAGAACCATGCCATGTATAAGTATGTTTCATGTTCACGTAGGTGTGCTCATGTTCATGTATGTTAAGATTTATGCCATACTTGATATGTTTATGCTTATTGTCATGTAGGTATGCTTTATGTCATGTATACGTTGCTTGATATATTAAGTCATGTTCATGTATGTTCATTTATGCCATGTATAGCTATGCTTATGTTTATGCTCGAAGTTATGTTATGTCAGATGCTTGATATGTTTATGTTGAAGCAACGTATGGTTTTAGTGAGTAGGAAAGGGTTTTACTAAGCCTATGTGCTTATAGTTTATTTTCCTTGTACCACAGATCATGCAAGAAGCTATTAAGGGAAGCCGCAGGAGAGGCAGAAGCATGTGTGTGTGTGTAGCAGTGACTTGGCAAAAGATTCTTATATTCTCACATAATGCATGTCTTGGGTGAAAAAAAATGTTTTCTTAAATTTTATGCTATGTTTTATGGTTATGACTAATGGATGACTTAAGACTCATGATGCTATGTTATGGACAAGTACATACTACTTATGATGACTATGAATAAGCTATGGAATGGTTAAGTCATGATGCCATGTATAGATGTTCCATGTGTTTAGTTGCATGGTTAAAAGCATGTTTAGAAAAAAAATGATTCCGCTGCATTAAGATGTTTATGCACATGTATGTTTAGCGTAACGACGCCTCTCTCGCCACACCACGAGGTGTGGTATAAGGGCGGGCGTTACACACATCTTGAAAAAAGACTTCCAAATTGGTGACAAGATCTTATTGTATAAATGAAGGCTCAAATTGATAAGAGGTAAGTTAAGGTCAAGGTGGGAAGGTCCATTTATTGTAACTAACATTTTTTCCTATGGAGTTGTTGAAATTAAGGAGGAAGCTAATGGATTTGTGAGGAAAGTCAATGGGCACCAGCTCAAAAAGTATTTTGAAGAATTAAAGGAGCTAGAGGTGGATGGTTTGTACATAAAAGACGCTATCTACCCAACTTAAGGGGAGTTTACTTTTCTTACACCTACATTTCCTTGTATATATCATTTTCATATTTTTAGAAGTAAATGTTTCTTTTTGAAGTGAGTAGTTGATAATAAATTCTTAGGTAAAATAGAATGAATAAATAGACATTGTAAATACCATGTTATTTCTCTTAGCACTTTTGTTCTTAGTGAGTAAGAATAAATGTATCCCTCTAGGTTGTCTTCATGTCATTTTAGAATCTCTTGAAAATAAATTAAATTTGGTTGTTTAAACTTAAGGTTTGAGCTAATGGATGAAATCTTGGATGCTTGAGTACTACTTGGCTTTAGATTCTTAATTGGTGACTTGAGATGAATTATTTGTGCCTAGTGAGAATTAGCCTTATTTTTGTGATACACATATGCAATTGTACTCTAGAACTTGCTTTGGTTCTTTCAAAACCATATTTCTATGATCGGATCACATCTATAGAGGCTAATCAATTCGTTTCTCTTTTCCATATCATTTTTAACAATAATCATACTTGATACATAATCTTTTCTATTCTACTTTCTATACTTCCTACTCTTAACCATACTTTTCTATGAACTTGTTTGTTTGGGATGTTTCTTGATGTTACTTTGCCCGAGACGGACAAAAGATCAAGTGTGGGGGAGATGGCTAGTGTTTTGGAAATATTTGGTATCAAAGAGGCATTTCATGTCAAAAAAAAAATCTTGCGATTGAAGCCATAAGGTGCCAAATTGAGTTGAGTTGGTGTTAAGAATACGCAAGAAGAAGTAGTTAAGGAGGAAATCAACTGAAGCATCTAGATTCTTGATCATAAATTGAAGATCCAAGAAGCTGTGCCAAGAAAAAAAAATCTGAAATGGAAACAAATGGCACGCAAAAAGCAGTGAGAAAAAAATTTGTGCCAAAGTATCAAGTAGAGTATCATTTTTATGAAGCTTATGCATGTGAAAATGCAAGTTCTAAAGCGAGTATATCCACTGCCAATCAAAACAGGAAAAAAAAGGTGGCTGCTTGGATTTTCAGATCAGTTAAAAAAAAAGAAGAAGAAGCAGTGTAGAGACGACCAATCAGAATTCTCAAGTGGAGCACTCAAATTCTCCACCATTATGTAATGTAATTGCTGTGAAGGAAGCTGAGAGCTGCAATGTACTGAATCTGAGAGCTGTTGAATGATACAAGCTAAATTCAGAGTAAGCTGCAAAGTGCTGACTTTATTGAAGAGCTGAGACAAATTCAGTTATGAAAAAAAAAATAGTTTGGAAGATGCATCTATGGAAAAGAAGAAGAGCTGGAAATTAAAGGGAAAACACACTGAATTTCATAAGCAATTCGACTGAGACACAAGCTGATATCAATCAGCTTGTTGGAGTTTCATTTGGTACAGAATTCTGAAGCTGTAAAACTGTGAAGAGCTAAGATAACTGATTGAATGCAGAAACAAATTAAATGCAGAGTAAAAATAGCAAGTAGTAATTCCTTTGAAGCTTACGGCACTAGAAAGGATTTGAGTTGATTCTGATAGGGATTTGGGAGCTGAGCACATCATGACTGAACAAAATGAAGAACTAAAATAGAAAATAGTAGCAGATCATTTAAGCAGAGAAAAAAAAGAAGAAGAAAAACAAAGAAACATGTGGCACACAATTGAAGTGTTGGCACCATGAAATCAGTGATGATAATCTCATCCAAATCAGAGCATTGTTCGAATACATTCTGACTTTACTAGAGAGAAAGAAAAAGGAAAAAATGATGAGGAGAAAAGAGAAGGAAGCAAGGTTGGCACGCAAAGGAAAAATTGACACATTGAGACCAATAAAGAGTTCTTCATCCAAATCAAGGGCAATGCTAAATTTTTACTCCACCACACTTTTGACTTCACTAGAGGACTGTAAAGAGAAGCAAAGTGCATTAGAAATATTCTTGAGCAACCAAGTCTCCCACTTCATCAATTTTTCTATTTTCATGATTATCACTTCATTCTTACCATTTTCTATGTCTTTCACTTGTTTTTGTAGATGTGGATCCTAATCATGAATAATGACAGAGAGTAGATAACAAGCAAGCCTATGGAAGAGCAAAACGCATGTGTGTTTGAGTGAGCTCCACTTTTATCATGAACTTAGAACTCAAAAAAAGAGCCACTGACATTTTCCTTGAAAGGCGTAGTGAGTTAAATTCATCTCAATGAATCATGAAGGATGAAAATGCTAAGTTGTTAATTTAAGGACGAGATACTAATCCATAGAGCTTAGATTTTTTAGAATTGATAACATTAGGTAATTTCTTTTCACTTGCTTCTAATTGTAAGGATCGATGTCATCCGCTAGAGGGGGGGTGAATAGCTATTTGTCGAACCCCTTCTTCCTACAAGATTGTTAGCGCAGCGGAAATACAATAAAACAATAAATACAATGCTAAAAAACCGTATTTAGTTGGTATCCACCCCGGCCGGGTGACTAATCCAACAATCCGTCGGTGGATCATGTTGGATCGAGAAAATCGATAGAGGGGGGGGGGGTGAATATCGGAAATCGTTCGGATTTTCGTAAAGAGCACGTACGCAGCGGAAAAATAAACTTAAAAACACACAGCACAAAGACACAGTCGATTTACTTGGTTCGGAGCCTGTGTCGACTCCTACTCCAAGGCCCACGGTCGTTGACCATTTACTTTGGACAATTCTATATGAAGCGCAATAATAGTTTACAGAATTTAATTACAAAGTAAGTGCACTAAAATAATAATAAAGAATTGCGCTCTTCGTTACCGACGTCCGAAGTGGATTGACTTTTTCGGGGCAGTGGGACGTCGTCGGCTCGAGTTGGAATGTTTCCAGAGCAAGGCACGAGCATAGAAGAGCATTGAGGCGTTGAGAGAATAGATGTTCTGAAGCCTTGGTCGAGGGTCCTTTATATAGGGCCTGGGGGCGCCCGGGACGTCGGGGGCGCCCCCCACGTGGCCTTTGATTCGGCAAAGTCTCGGTCAGCGTCTATCCTCTGGATCCGCTTCGACCGGGGTGCCCGGAGCGCTCGGGGCGCCCAGATTGATCGGGTCAAACGTTATCTGACTTCGCTGGCTTCTGGATCGAGGCATGCGCATGGGGGCGCCCGGGACGTAGGGGGCGCCCGGGAGCACGGGGGCGCCCCGCCCAGCAGTTGTTCGAAGCCTTCTTTACTTGATTTGTTTTGTATGCACCTTGGGGGCGCCCGGGACACTCCGGGAGCCCTGGTCAGCTGTTGCCTCACTCCTTTGAGGCACTCTGAGCTGCAGACACTCGTTCCTTCGGTCCTGCATCCAGGGTTAGTCCAAAACACAACAAAACATTAAGTGGTTAGTTTATACAGCCTTAGCTGTCTTGGTTTTGACTTTGGTCTCCAAAATGGAGCCCTAGGTCGAACCGACGCCTACTGTTCCCTCGACGGGGAACGCGTCCTCACCTACTCCTCCTGGGAGAGTTTACCTAATGCCAACCGTTCCTCTGGTTGGACTTTTGCCTGACGGTCCTTTGTCAGGTCTTGGATGCCGAGCTGTCCTTTGCCCGGTGCCTAGCATTCCTTCGCTAGGGCTTGGATACTGGCAGTCCTTCGCCAATTGCCTAGCAGTCCTTCGCTAGGACTTAGATACTGGCAGTCCTTCGCCAGTTGCCTAGCAGTCCTTCGCAAGGGCTTGGATACTGGCAGACCTTCTCCAGTTGCCTAGCAGTCCTTCGCTAGGACTTGGATACTGGCAGTCCTTCGCCAGTTGCCTAGCAGTCCTTCGCTAGGGCTTGGATACTGGCATTCCTTCGTCAGTTGCCTAGCAGTCCTTCGCTAGGGCTTTGTATCCTACACACTCAGTGAATATTGTTAGATCACAAACAAACTTAACTTTGAATCCTTTGCCAATATCAAAACAAGGTTCGATATGGTGCTTCCTGTACCAACAATCTCCCCCTTTTTGATTTATGACAACACAATTCAAAGTTAAGTAAAAAACATATAATAGTTAAGCACGAGGGTTAAGACCAATAAAACATAGCAGTTCTGAACAGTCTAAAACCAATGTAATTTGAACAGAAAAAAAAATTTCTCATACTCCCCCTGAATCATTGTGTTTATAAAATACTTAACTTTGACCCTTCCTCCCCCTTTGACATATATCAAAAAGAAAACATGGGTGAACAAGGTATTTAACAGGGATTTTTGAGTTTTTCTGAGTGCTTCGTGTTTTTGACAAAGTGTTTTTCAAAAATAGAGTAAAAGTATTTTCATTAGCAAAACTTAGATAATTGTCCATTATGATAAGTTTTGCAGGCCTAAATTTTGAAAAAAAAACTTTTACTTATAAAAAAATATACTTAGGCAAAATTTTCATTTTTGAAGCCAAATTTCCAAAAAAATACATTTCAACTTTTAGAGTTTAGGAAAAATTTGTTTACTATAAAGAAAATTTTGCACATTAGACGAATTTAAAATTTGTGTATCAGAGCTTATGAGTTTTGAAAATATAAATATTTGAGAATAATGTCAAAAATTAGAATAGTTTCTAAGTAACAACATTTTCAAAGAGTGAAGAATTTATGCAAAAAAAATAGTATTAGAATCAAGTGTATATTTGCATTGAGTCCATGCATGACAAGCAAAAAAAATATATAATCAATAAGATTACTTGTTTTGAATATTTTGAAAAATACAAGTACTTTAAAAGATATTGAGCTTTTTGAGGGATGCAAGTACACTGTATCTTTGAAAAATATAAGTCACTTTGAAAGATATTATGCAATTTTTGAATATATACGTATTATTTTAAAAATATGCATTTTTGAAAAATATGCAAGTAAGGTATTTCAAAAATAATTTTATAAGCCACAAAAACATTTTAAAATAATATTTTGTAAGACAAATTACTTATGTTTTCGACACAATTTTGAAAATATAGTGTATGAAAACATATTCGTTAGAAATGTTTAATAACTCTTTTAATTTGACCTCCCCCTAAACTTGACGCAGTCCTTAGAAGCTTGTTGACTACAAGTATTCTTCCTTTGAGTTCTTAGGGTTCAGTTCAGATCAAAGGAATTTATCTAACAATTTCAAAACAAATAATTACCAAAAATATTTCAGAAATTCTTCTTTTAACTCTAACTCCCCCTAAATTTGACACATCCTAGGAGTCCTTGTAGATCATGAAGTGGACCTTCCTCTGTGTCTTTAGGGTTTATTAAAAATTAAAAGAATAATTTTGAATACTAGCATGGTAATATAATTTTTAGAAAATTCAAATTGAAATGAAGATAATTTTAAAGTATAAACCCTGTTTTCGAAAAATATTTTAAAATGATAATGGTTTTTGTAAAGCATAATTTTTGAAAAATATAGTGTTTATTTGAAAACATAATTTCATTCTCCCATTTAAAAAAGTGAATATAGAGAACTGAGAAGGGGGAATGATTTCAAAAAAATAGAAGTTTTTTTTTAAAGTAAAAAAAATAAATATCTAAGCCTGGACTGTAGACAAAAAGAAATATCCTAAGTAATCCCCAAGGTGACTTTTTGTCATACAAGAATAAACTAATTTTCAAAAAAATGTTTGTATAATGGTAAAGGAAAGACATAAATGAAATAAATTTCAGGTTAGTGAACAAAAGAAACTTGATTTTAATTACAATGATTTGAAACATTGACTCTTAGTTAAAAAGTTAAATTTGATTTTTGTGAAAATGAAAATTTAGAGGGTTAAGTTTGTTCAGTTGAATTAAATTTTAATTTTAAATTTGAATTTGATTGAATTAAATTTAATTGATTTAATTGGATTTAATTGAATTAATTAAGATTTAATTGGATTTAATTGAATTAATTAAGATTTAATTGGATTTAATTGAATTAATTAAGATTTAATTGGATTTAATTGGTTGGGTTGGACTCAACTTTTAGGTCCTAAGCATCTCACCCATTTCTAAGTGACAAAACAGGATATCCTTAACTGTTTTGTGAGATGCATATTTTAATAGAAAGATTTATTTTGAAAAGGTCATGATTAATTTTGAAAAGTTGAATTAATTTTTAAACCCAATTTAAATTTGTTTTGAAAAGAGATATTTGAATCTAAAATTAACTAAAAATTTGTGTTAGATTCGAATTTAACAAAGAGTAAATTGAATTTGAATTTCAAAAATTGGCTTCCAGGTCTTGGCGAGGCACAAGGCCTTCCTTGGCCGTAGCCTTATTGGATCATCAACCCTTTCCTAGACAAAGCCTTTTAGTGAAATTTCATCTTCAAAATTACTTTTTGGTAAATTCTGGTCTAACTAGTTTGGGTCATGGATCGGTAGTTTCGGCTAGTTTCACCAGTCTAAAGAGACCAAGTAGACTTGATCTTATTAGAATTGGTTTCCCTAACGTACTATCATCTTACCGCCACCCAATACTATGTTGTCAAATTTCAGTTAAGTTGGTTCAGTCCTTAAACTAATCAATCCTAATTCTAAGCAAAGAAAACAAAAATAAAAAGAAACACGTAACTAAAACAAACAATTGTCTAAGGTCACAATTTGAGTAATACTCCGGATTTTTGAAATCAACAAGATTATGAATTAAATTTTCTAACTTATTGACCTTATGTTTTAGGGTTTCATTTTCTTGTTTCAATTTTCTGAAATTTGATTTAATTAAGTTACATGAATCAGTCACATTATTCAAGGTAAATAACGGATTTTCAAATACTGTAAATTTACCTTTGTTGATTGTTTGTCCGGCATTCTTGGTAGCTCTTTTATCTGTGCATTCACTTTTGTAATGCCCGAACTTCTGGCACTTGAAGCATTGAATGCGACTTTTGTCCTTTCGTGCTTTTGGAACTGATTCCTTTGTCGCCGTCGGTGGCGTCGTTCGAATCTTACGAGTACGACACACACTTTGGTAGTGCCCTCTCTCCCTGCATGTGTAACAAATTACATGATTAAAATTTGAATTTACACTTTTACCTTTTGGTTCTTTATTGGGAATCTCACCCTTGATTCTTGCCGCCTCGGATCTAGGCTCATCTTTTGATTCTGTGTCTGAATCGGACTCGGGTACTGGTTGAAGCTCCTTCTCTGGTGGTTCTTTAGGGGTTTTCCCTGCACTAAAATTTACACCTTCCTCGACCATTATAGTATTTGATTGATTATTTAATTCTAATTTAGAAAAGAATTCGAAATTAGTTACCGTCTCAGTCAATTCGTCGTCTAATTCTGGTTCGATTTTGGATTCGGGTTCAGACTCTGACTCGGCTATTTGTGCTTGGACTGAAAGGGCAAGATAATTTAATTCTTCATCTGAGATCTCTTGATGAAGGTTAGCCAATTTTTCCCAGATTTCTCTAGCATATTTGCATGGACATACTAGCTCAAGTTGCTCCTTGGTTAAGCCACATTGTAGGATTGCAGTTGCCCTTGCATCAATCTCGATTTGGTTGAGGGTGTGTTCATCGAGTTTGTCCCACTCGATTGATGACTCATCTTCTATGCGAAAAGAAAATCCCGTTTGGATGATCCGCCATAAGTCCATGTGGGCCTTCTGAAGGGACTCCATTTGACATCTCCAAAACGTGAAGTTCTCGCCGGAGAATAGTGGTGGACGTGCACTGTTCCACTCTTGGTTGGCCATTTAAAATGATCTCTTGCACACAAAAGAAACAACAGAAATGTACCAAGACTTGGTCTTGGATTAGTAGTGCGGGAGAAGAAAAAAATAGCCCCCAAAAAAAATTACACGAATTTCGAGGCGAAATAATAATAAAATAATAAAAATAATTTATGATAAATTTTTGAAAATGATAATTTCGTCAATTCTGATTAATAATGAAAAAGTAAGATTTTAATGTTTGGGAAAAATTTTGCTCAAATTAAAGTAGCACGAATTTCGAGAAAAATATTAAAATAATAAAAAAAAATTTATGATAATTTTTCAAAAATTGTTAGTTTTATCAATTCAGACTTATGGTGAAAATATGAAAATTCAAAATTGAAAAAAAATTTAAATTATTTCGTAAAATCCGAAAATACTCTCAAATTGGTGGTTGCACCAAATTTGAGCTTCCCCGCTCTGATACCACTTGTTGGATCGAGATAACCAATAGAGGGGGGGTGAATATCGGAAATCGTGTGGATTTTCGTAAAGAGCACGTACGCAGCGGAAAAATAAACTTAAAAACACACAGCACAAAGACACAGTCGATTTACTTGGTTCGAAGCCTGTGTCGACTCCTACTCCAAGGCCCACGGTCGTTGACCGTTTACTTTGGGCAATTCTATATGAAGCGCAATAATAGTTTACAAAATTTAATTACAAAGTAAGTGCACTAAAATAATAATAAAGAATTGCGCTCTTCGTTACCGACGTCCGGAGTGGATTGACTTTTTCGGGGCAGCGGGACGTCGTCGGCTCGAGTTGGAATGTTTCTGGAGCAAGGCACGAGCGTAGAAGAGCATTGAGGCGTTGAGAGTATGGATGTTCTGAAGCCTTGGTCTAGGGTCCTTTATATAGGGCCTGGGGGCGCCCGGGACGTCGGGGGCGCCCCCACGTGGCCTTTGATCCGGAAAAGTCTCGGTCAGCGTCTATCCTCTGGATCCGCTTTGACCGGGGCGCCCGGAGCGCTCGTGGTGCCCGGATTGACCGGGTCAAACGTTATCTGACTTCGCTGGCTTCTGGATCGAGGCATGCGCATGGGGGCGCCCGGGACACAAGGGGCGCCCGGGACACAGGGGGCGCCCGGGAGCAACGGGGGCGCTCGGGAGCACGGGGGCGCCCGGGAGCACGGGGGCGCCCCGCCCAGCAGTTGTTCGAAGCCTTCTTTACTTGATTTGTTTTGTATGCACCTTGGGGGCGCCCGGGACACTCCGGGCGCCCTGGTCAGCTGTTGGCTCACTCCTTTAAGGCACTCTGAGCTGCAGACACTCGTTCCTTCGGTCCTGCATCCAGGGTTAGTCCAAAACATAACAAAACATTAAGTGGATAGTTTATACAGCCTTAGCTGTCTTGGTTCTGACTTTGGTCTCCAAAATGGAGCCCTAGGTCGAACCGACGCATACTGTTCCCTCGACGGGGAACGCGTCGTCACCTACTCCTCTCGGGAGAGTTTACCTGATGCCAACCGTTCCTCTGGTTGGACTTTTGCCTGACGGTCCTTTGTCAGGTCTTGGATGCCGAGCTGTCCTTCGCCCGGTGCCTAGCATTCCTTCGCTAGGGCTTGAATACTGGCAGACCTTCGCCAGTTGCCTAGCAGTCCTTCGCTAGGACTTAGATACTGGCAGTCCTTCGCCAGTTGCCTAGCAGTCCTTCGCTAGGGCTTGGATACTGGCAGTCCTTCGCCAGTTGCCTAGCAGTCCTTCGCTAAGACTTGGATACTGGCAGTCCTTCGCCAGTTGCCTAGCAGTCCTTCGCTAGGGCTTGGATACTGGCATTCCTTCGCCAGTTGCCTAGCAGTCCTTCGCTAGGGCTTTGTATCCTACACACTTAGTGAATATTGTTAGATCACAAACAAACTTAACTTTGAATCCTTTGCCAATATCAAAACAAGGTTCGATATGGTGCTTCCTGCACCAACAGATCACTCCCCGGATAACCTCTGGCTATCACGTGTCGCTCCTTGTGGGTGGAGAAACCTCGCCACAACACCTCAGACACTATCTGGGCACAAAAGACTACTAACACGCTTTATCCAAGCGGGTTTCGTCAAGAAACTCAGCCACCACGAAGTCCTCATTAAATAGGACTCGGGGCTGATTTCTCGCTACCAATCGTCTGCCCCAAGGGCAGTCGACTGGTGCCAACCAAATTCGACCGTCGACACTCCCAACGTTCGAATTTGCCAGCTCACCAGCCACCTATCAGTCGACTGCCCTCGACTGGTCCCTAGCTAAACCCCTTCCCGAGTACATTCACACAACACTCGATCCTCACGACTCGACAGACTCCTCCTCTGCAGCCTCGACTGTTGCCTTCGCGCCCTCTTCATCTTCGGCCCTCGTCCCTCGGATGCGCACGCAAACCTCCAATTTACCTCCATGCCACCCTTCACGTATGCCTCGAAGTCCACGCCCATCAGCTCATTGTCCCTGCTCTCCAAGGTCCCTCGGATGCGCACGCAAGCCTCCAGCTTGCCTCTATGCCATCCTTCACCGTACCGATGTCGTCTAGTCAGGTCCATATGAGGAACCTGTACACCCTACACACTCAACATACGCATATCAAATACAAGGGTAAACCTAACTTAAACCCTTTGCCCAAACATCAAAACCCATGGTCACTCCGGACCATCTTAGGGCCGATTGATCCAACAATCTCCCCCTTTTTGATGTTTGGCAATTCGTTTAAGTTAGGAAAGCAAGATAGTAGTAAATAGCAAAAACTATGCTAAATAAATGCATATGCAATGCAAAAATGGATCCTATCCCAAGGCATCCTACACCTAACCCTCCAAGTTAGGAATTTCTCACACCTAGCCCTCCAAGCTAGGATTTTCACCACCTAACCCTCCAAGTTAGGATTTTCCAACACCTAGCCCTCCGAGCTAGGACTTTTACCACCTAACCCTCCAAGTTAGGATTTTCCAACACCTAGCCCTCCAAGCTAGGACTTTTACCACCTATCCCTCCAAGTTAGGATTTTCCAACAAACCGGGTTTTTTAAAGCTTCTCCCAAGCTCCCCCTTACACTGGTCTTACAAAGGCCTTTTAAGAACCTCTCCAAGGTTCCCCTTACGCCAAGAAGGTAGCAGCCATGCTCCCCCCTCAAATTTAGCTCCCCCTAAACCTAGGGTTTCTTTCTAGCAAAGGTATTGGTTTCCTATTTAAACACAATATTTCTCCCCCATTGCCATACATCAAAAAGAACCCAATAATTACACAATTTTTGGTTCTTTAAATTCCCAATGACCATAAACACCGTGTACTAGTCCCCCATATACTTGTTCCTTGTCATTTGTACCCCAAACCAGCTGCTGATACCCAAATCAGCCTCTGGCAGTCGACTGGCAACAGTGTCAGTCGACTGGCAACAGTGTCAGTCGACTGATACGCCTGAAATTTGATTTTCTGGCCGAATTTCAGAAACGCGGCACAAATTTCCAAAAATTTCCAAACTTCGTGGACAACTTTGTGGAACCTATACCTACTTGGGAAAAATATATCTACCCATGTATCTATCACCATTCCTAAGTTTGACACAAAACTCAAAAATTTCAAAATGAAAATCAAAGCAACTAGGAGGCAACCTCCCCCTTAACCTGTAACGCCCGCCCTTATATCTACTCTCGGGGCGGGGTTACGTAACAATTAATCATTACTTATTTTTTTTCTATCTTCTAGCATAACATTAAAACAAATAATGCAAGGACTAAGGACTGAGCATGTTTGTTTAAACTATCAAAGTCATTCTATAACATGATAAGTTCACCAGTAATGAAACTCATAACATAATCAAGTATAAAAGACATCCAAGGGTAATCACTATCATGCCATATCAATCCTAGTCACTAACACTCATTGTCAAGGAAACATATACATAAACATGATAAAGTAGATATAGAAATATTTCTTTCCCGAGCCACCACCCCACACATCTTCAGCCTCCTGCCTCTTCCTTTAGTTTAAGTGTTCCTTACCCTTATCTGCAGCATAAGACAACACATAAACTAGTAAGCACAAATGCTTAGTAAGGATCCTGTCCTACTCGCAAGATCCATACGAAAGAATATCACATGTACACATAATAAATCATAAGCATGAGTTCATCAAAGCATACTAAACATCCAAGTTTCTAAGCATGCAGTATCAAGTACCTTAAGCATACTCTTCACATATAATAAATGTTCTCAATGAATGTTTTCAAAACAATTCCATAATGGTATTACTTAAAAATACACCCATATCATATTGGGCCCAGTTGTGTACCACATATCGCGCGTTACCTATTGCGCGTTCCCTAATGAATTAGGGTAGCGAGCCACCAATCAATTAGAGCAGGACCCTTCCGTCCTACCGGAGCCATGACCTTACGTTAACATGTACCCCGGATTTGTTTAACGACCCCCTTCCGAGTCGGGTACACAACTTAAATGTAAAATACTTATCATGCTTTTACATATATGCTAAGGAGTACTCCAAATCATTCATAAGGGGCACACCACTCTTCAAGGGTGCTCATGATCCCGTAGGGACACACCACACAACATAAAGGGTGCTCTTGATCCCATACTTAGTAGAGTATCCGTTCATGCATTTTAACATACATATCACATGCAATTTCATAAGGGTGACCCATGGGCTATAAGGCATGCTCATACATACATCATATTTCATACTAAGCATAGCACACATCATACATACATATCACATGCAATTTCATAAGGGTGCCCCATGGGCTATAAGGCATGCTCATACATACATCATATTTCATACTAAGCATAGCACACATCCTGGGGTAATCAACTTTTACAACCCTAATAGATCATGCCTTGGCCGAAAATTATGTTAAGGGGAAACTAAGTTTTTCCAATCAAGCATTCCATTTAAACATCACTTGCCTATTCATATCATCATCCCAAACATAAGCATATCCTATAGGGTAATTTAACCTTCACAAACCCTAACTTTAAGGTGTTGGCCGAATGGTGTAGGGTAGGGGAAAACTAGGGTTTTTGAATCAACATTCATACAAGCATTTACACAAACATCTTACATATATATCATGCCACTTATTAAACATAGATTACATCATATGATAATTATGCAACCCTAAACCCTAATCCCTCTAGGGTTGGTCAAAACTTGTAGGGTAGGGGAAACCCTAATTTTTGTTATCACAACTTGAAGGAATCAACATATAGGTATACCCTAAGTCCTAAGGGTTCTCCTCAAGCATCAAGAGGTAACCAATGCCTCTTCTAAGGGTGTTGGCCGAAACTTACACAAGGGTAAAACCCTAAAATTTTGTTCATAACATCATGAAGAAAACAACATATACATATACCCTAAGCTCCAAGGGTCTACTCATGTAACAAGAAGGAACCAAGACCTTCCCCTAAGGGGGTGGCCGAAACTTACAAAGGGTAAAACCCCCATTTTCGAAAACCACAAAAAGCAAAAGAATCATACACAACTATTACACTGCAGACGAGGGGATACTTAGATCCTTTCGCTTGAATTTCTCCTTCTCTTACTCCTTAGGGTACCCTTAATTGAAGTGAGAGTGAGAATTTCCTTTGCTAAAACTTCTCTAGATCCTTTGGCCCTAGTAGAGAGCAAGGTCCTTGGGTGAGATCTCCTTCCTTCCAATCCCCTAGGGTTAGAACCCTAGGGTTTACTTTTCGAAAATGAAAGGGAAGGGGAAGAGTGAAATTTCGGTGGGGAGAGTGAAGAAGAAGAAGAAGAGGAAGTTATTCCAACTTCTCTTTCTCTTATTTATACATTTCTCATGAAGAGACATGTCTCTTCACTTCCCTAGCTTTTAACAAGCATGTTTCTTATTCCCTCTACATGAAATATGGCTTGGTTTGTTGGTTATGACATAATTAGTGCAACTAGGAGGTTCAAGGTTCAATCCTTGCCTCCTCCTTTCTATTTTTCCTTTTTATCACATTTTGCACTAATCCACATCCAAGCCCATTAAGCCAAGCCCATCATGAAATTTCATAATAATAATAATGTTTCATGAATTCATAATATTTCATATGGAAAAATTTTGGGGTGTTACAATCCTCCATACCTTATAAAAAGTTCATCCCGAACTTTAAAATAATTCTGGATATTTTAATCGTATTGCCTCCTCTCGTTCCCACGTGGCTTCTTCGAATTGTTCGTTCCGCCACAGAACCTTTACTAAGGGTACTTCCTTGTTCCTTAGCTTTTTGACTTCCCGGTCTAAGATCTGAATAGGTCGGCGTTCGAACTTAGGTTCTCTTGATCTTGTACTGGTTGGGGCTCTATCATCTGATTTACATCAGAGGTACATTTCCTGAGCATTGATACATGGAAGACATTGTGGATAGCCGACATTTCTGGCGGTAACTCTAGTTCGTAGGCCACTTTGCCTACCCGTCTCAGAATCTGATACGGTCCCACATATCTCGGACTCAGCTTCCCTTTCTTCCCGAATCTCATTAAACCCTTTCATAGGGGCCACTTTCAGGAATACTGAATCCCCAACCTCAAACTCTAATGGTCTGCGTCGCTTGTCAGCGTAGCTTTTCTGCCGGCTCTGAGCAGTCTCTATCCTCTGACGGATATTCTTTATAGCCTGAGTGGTTTCGTCTATAATATCCGTCTGGAGTCCCATCTCCTTCTTTTCACCACTCTCAAGCCAGCATATAGGAGATCTGCATTTCCTTCCGTACAGCGCTTCGTACGGTGCCATCCCGATAGTAGCCTGATAACTGTTGTTATAAGCAAACTCTGCCAGGCTCAAGTATCGACACCAGCTTCCCTTGAAGTCCAAGGCACAAGCTCGTAACATGTCCTCTAATATCTGGTTTACTCTTTCAGTCTGCCCGTCAGTCTGGGGGTGAAAGGCAGTACTAAATTTCAGCTTCGTGCCAAGAGCCTTCTGCACGTGTCCCCAAAAATCTGAAGTAAATCGACCATCCCTATCAGAGATAATGGTCTTGGGAACCCCGTGCAGTCAGATAATTTCTTTGACGTACAGTTGAGCTAGCTGCTCTACTGAGTAGGTCATCCTGATAGCCAGAAAATGGGCAGACTTGGTGAGTCTGTCCACAATAACCCATATACCATCATATCCGTTCGTCGTTCTAGGTAGCCCAGAGATGAAATCCATGGAGATGTCTTCCCATTTCCACTCGGGGATAGACAGGGGTTGCAAAACTCCACCAAGCCTCTGGTGTTCTACTTTGACCCTCTGGCAGGTCAAACACATACTGACATAGTGGGCTACATCCCGCTTCATACCGGACCACCAAAATTTGCTCTTCAGATCTTGATACATCTTGGTAGACCCAGGATGCATCGCATACGGTGTTCCGTGAGCTTCCTCTAGGATTCTTGTCCGTAAGTCGGAGTCGTCGGGAACACATAATCGATCCCGCAGATATAAGACTCCGCTGTCTGAAATCCGAAATCCATCGTCCTTGCCTTTGAGAACCTCTTGCTTGATTCTCTGAAGACTCGGATCATGATTCTGCTTTTCCAGAATATCGCCGAACAATGTCGGCGCAATCATCAGGGTGGACAACTGTCCTGATATGATTTCAATCCCGTAATTCATAATTTCTTCCCCTAAGGGTTGTGACAAAGCTGATAAAGACATCAAAGCAGCACATGATTTTCTACTGAGAGCATCGGCTACCTTGTTGGCTTTTCCCGGATGGTACAAGATCTCACAGTCATAATCCTTGACCAATTCTAGCCATCTGCGCTGTCTCATATTCAGATCTCTCTGGGTGAAGAAATATCGCAGACTCTGGTGGTCTGTATAAACTTTACACTGAGTTCCATATAAATAGTGCCTCCATATTTTCAGTGCAAAGACCATCGCTGCTAACTCTAAGTCATGGGTAGGGTAGTTTCTTTCATGTTCCTTCAGTTGCCTAGAGGCATAGGCAATCACTTTCCCATTCTGCATAAGTACAGCTCCGAGTCCCAGTTTGGATGCGTCGTTGTACATATCGAAACCCGTATCGCTCTCGGGAAGAGTCAATATTAGAGCGCTAGTCAGCCTCCTTTTCAGTTCAGTAAAGCTCTTCTCACATTCCTCGGTCCATACATATTTCTTGTCTTTCTTTGTAAGAGCTGTCATAGGGGCTGCAATCCGAGAGAAGTTCTCTACGAATTTTCTGTAATAGCCTGCTAGCCCGAGGAAACTTCGAATTTCACTGGCATTCTTGGGTCTGGTCCAGTTACTCACAGCTTCGATTTTAATTGG
>JAGFNQ010001030.1:1051581-1064405 GCA_024364735.1 Boesenbergia rotunda
TTTGCCAATATCAAAACACAGGTTTGACTTGGGTGCATACTGCACCAACACCACATATCGCGCGTTACCTATTGCGCGTTCCCTAATGAATTGAGGTAGCGAGCCACCAATCAATTAGAGCAGGACCCTTCCGTCCTACCGGAGCCATGACCTTACGTTAACATGTACCCCGGATTTGTTTAACGACCCCCTTCCGAGTCGGGTACACAACTTAAAAGTAAAATACTTATCATGCTTTTACATATATGCTAAGGAGTACTCCAAATTATTCTTAAGGGACACACCACTCTTCAAGGGTGCTCATGATCCCGTAGGGACACACCACACAACATAAAGGGTGCTCTTGATCCCATACTTAGTAGAGTATCCATTCAAGCATTTTAACATACATACCACATGCAATTTCATAAGGGTGCCCCATGGGCCATAAGGCATGCTCATACATACATCATATTTCATACTAAGCATAGCACACATCATACATACATATCACATGCAATTTCATAAGGGTGCCCCATGGGCTATAAGGCATGCTCATACATACATCATATTTCATACTAAGCATAGCACACATCCTGGGGTAATCAACTTTTACAACCCTAATAGATCATGCGTTGGCCGAAGATCATGTTAAGGGGAAACTAAGTTTTTCCAATCAAGCATTCCATTTAAACATCACTTGCCTATTCATATCATCATCCCAAACATAAGCATATCCTATAGGGTATTTTAACCTTCACAAACCCTAACTTTAAAGTGTTGGCCGAATGGTGTAGGGTAGGGGAAAACTAGGGTTTTTGAATCAACATTCATACAAGCATTTACACAAACATCTTACATACATATCATGCCACTTATAAAACATAGATTACATCATATGATAATTATGCAACCCTAAACCCTAATCCCTCTAGGGTTGGCCGAAACTTGTAGGGTAGGGGAAACCCAAATTTTTTGTTATCACAACTTGAAGGAATCAACATGTAGGTATACCCTAAGTCCTAAGGGTTCTCCTCAAGCATCAAGAAGTAACCAATGCCTCTTCTAAGGGTGTTGGCCGAAACTTACACAAGGGTAAAACCCTAAAATTTTGTTCATAACATCATGAAGAAAACAACATATACATATACCCTAAGTTCCAAGGGTCTACTCATGTAATCAAGAAGGAACCAAGGCCTTCCCCTAAGGGGGTGGCGGAAACTTACAAAGGGGAAAAAGTCCTCATTTTCAAAACAATCAAGGAGACAAACATACAATAACCATTACACTGCAGGCGAGGGGATACTTACATCCTTTCGCTTGAATTTCTCCTTCTCTTACTCCTCAGGGTACCCTTAATTGAAGTGAGAGTGAGAATTTCCTTTACTAAAACTTCTCTAGATCCTTTGGCCCTAGTAGAGAGCAAGGTCCTTGGGTGAGATCTCCTTCCTTCCAATCCCCTAGGGTTAGAACCCTAGGGTTTACTTTTCGAAAATGAAAGGGAAGAGGAAGAGTGAAATTTCGGTGGGGAGAGTGAAGAAGAAGAAGAAGAGGAAGTTATTCCAACTTCTCTTTCTCTTATTTATACTTTTCTCATGAAGAGACATGTCTCTTCACTTCCCTAGCTTTTAACAAGCATGTTTCTTATTCCCTCTACATGAAATATGTCTTGGTGTGTTGGTTATGACATAATTAGTGCAACTAGGAGGTTCAAGGTTCAATCCTTGCCTCCTCCTTTTTATATTTTCTTTTTATCACATTTTGCACTAATCCACATCCAAGCCCATTAAATCAAGCCCATCATGAAATTTCATAATAATAATAATGTTTCATGAATTCATAATATTTCATAATAATAATAATATTTCATGAATTCATAATATTTCATATGGGAAAATTTTGGGGTGTTACAGGAGAAGCTTTAAAAAGCCCGTTTTGGTGGAAAGTCCTAACTTGGAGAGTTAGGTGTGTAAAAGTCCTAGCTTGGAGAGCTAGGTGTGAGAAAGTCCTAGCTTGAAGGGCTAGGTGTGTGAAAAGTCCTAGCTTGGAAGTTAGGTGTGTGAAAATTCCTAACTTGGAGGGTTAGGTGTGGAAAATCCTAACTTGGAGAGTTAGGTGTGGAAAAATCCTAACTTGAGGGTTAGGTGTGGAAAATTCTAATTTTGAGGGTTAGGTGTTGAAAAGTCCTAATTTGGAGGGTTAGGTATAGGATGCCTTGGGATAGGATCCATCCATGCATTGCATATGCATTACTTTTGCTATTGACTACTATTTTGCTTTCCCTAACTTAAACGTATTGCCAAACATCAAAAAGGGGGAGATTGTTGAGGCAATCTGTGGTCCGGAGTGATCAAGTGTTTTGATGTTTGGGCAAAGAGTTTAAGTTAGGTTTACCCTTGTGTTCTTATATGTGTATGTTGAGTGTGAAGGTTGTACATGTTACACATATGAACTTGACTGTGTTGGATCGAGAGAAAGGATAGAGGGGGGATGAATATCGTTAAACGCTTTTTGGATAAATAATAGAGCAAGTACGCAGCGGAATAAAAACAATCACGAACACAGGTAGTTTTACTTGGTTCGGAGCCTAGGTCGACTCCTATTCCAAGGCCCACGGTCGTTGACCATTTTCTGCGGGCAATTCTATAAGTGCGCAAATCAGTTTACAAGATTGAATTTACAAGTATAGCAAAGTAAACTTTAAAAAGAAAACTCTTCTTTTACCGACGCCCGGTGTAGGTTGTCTTTTCGGAGTAGCGGGACGTCGTCGGCTCTTGAGTCTTGAGTCGGGAGGTTTCCGGAGCAGAGCGCGGAAGCAGAAGAGAGTGTATGTGTTGGAAAGAATGATTGTTGAAGCCTTGGGGTCGAGGGCCCTTTTTATAGCACCTGGGGGCGCCCGGAACGTCGAGGGCGCCCCCCCCACATGTCAGTCGATCCGCTTCCGTCTCGATCATCTCTGATCCCTTAAAACTCGGGATCAAGCTTTAACGGGGGTGCCCAGAACGCTGGGGGCTCCCGGATTGACCGGGTCAACTCTCATCCATTGGCTTCTCGCTGGCTTGCTTCGCTGGCTTAACCTGGGGGCACCCGGGAGCATGGGGGCTCCCTAGAGCACGAGGGCGCCCCCCCCCCCCCCCCCATAAGCTGTCGAAGCTCACCTTGCTTTACTTTATTTTATGTTCACCTTGGGGGCGCCCGGGACACTCCGGGCGCCCTGGTCAGCTGCTGCCTCACTCATTTGAGGCTCTCTGAGCTGCAGACACTCGTTCCTTCGGTCCTGCATCCAGGGTTAGTCCAAAACAATATAATGCAATAAGATGTTAGTTTATACAGCCTTAGCTGTCTTGGTTCTGACTTTGGGCCTCCTAAATGGAGCCCTAGGTCGAACCGACGCCTACTGTTCCCTCAACGGGGAACGCGTCCTCACCTACTCCTCTCGGGAGAATATACCTGATGCCAACCGGCTCCGCCGGTTGGACTTTTGCCCAGCGGTCCTTCGCTAGGTCTCGGATACCAAGCTGTCCTTCGCCCGGTGCCTGCAGTCCTTCGCCAGGTCTTCAGTGCCAAGCTGTCCTTCGCCTGGTGCCTAGCAGTCCTTCGCTAGGTCTTCAGTACCAAGCTGCCCTTCGCTTTGTGCCTAGCAGTCCTTTGCTAGGTCTTTGTATCCTGGCATTCCTTCGCCAGGTGCCCAGCAGTCCTTCGGTAGGGCTTTGTATCCTTGCATTCCTTCGCCAGGTGCCTAGTTGTCCTTCTCTAGGGCTTTACCTGCACACTTGGGTAACTTGTTAGACACACAATATACCTTAACTTTTGAACCCTGTTGCCATTATCAAAATACAGGTTTGACTTGGGTGCTTTCTGCACCAACAATCTCCCCCTTTTTGATTTATGGCAACCCTGGTTCAAAAAGTTAAGTTAATAAAAAATGAACTTTTGTTCCCTCCCCTAGAAGGAATCTCCCTTAGATATTTTTAAAAAAATTCATGGGGTTTTTTGAAAATTAAGTTCTAAGTCTAAAGATGGATTTACTTAGAACAATTTTCAACAGAAACTATATTTTCCAAAATCATATGTACTTGTAGGAAAATTTAAGTTTTAGATAAATTTGAAAACTTAAGTTTAGGAAAGATTTTGAAAACTTAAGTTTTAGAGGAATTTTGAAACTTTTAGTTAATAAATTTGAATGTTTAAGGAAGTTTGAAAACTTAAGTACGAGTACTAAGGAAAAGTTTTGAAGCCTTAAGTTAAAAGTGCTCAAACAAAATTTTGAGAACTTTAAGTTTAAAGTACTTAATCACATTTGAAGAACTTTTAGTTTGAAGTACTTTAGGAAAAATTTAACACAAATTTTTGTTTTAAGTACTTAAAAAAATTTTAGTTTTAAGTACTTAGTTAAGTTTTGAAAACACTTTAAATGCTTTAAAAAACTTGGTATTTTTGAAAATGAGTTAAGTACTTAAAAAGCTTAGCATTTTTGAAAATGAGTTAAGTGCTTAAAAAGCTTAGCATTTTTGAAAATGAGTTAAGTACTTAAGAAAGCTTAGCATTTTTGAAAATGAATTAGGTGCTTTTTGAATAAAGGATAGAGTTTAAAATTTTGAAAAAAAAATTATATAAAAAAATTTTAAACTCTCCTTTCCTATCTCTCCCCCTTTGCCATATATCAAAAATAAATAAATATAGCAGAAATAGGATAATTAAATTGCATAAAAGCGGAATAATAAATTGCATTATTTTGCTGTACTGACCCAGTTCAGGGTATGAACTAAACCAAATTAGTTTCTTTTAGGGTCTTGTCTAACCCAATTAGCTACTTACTAACTGCTATTAAACAGTAGTTTTTACTGGGGTTAGTCAAGTTGAGTGTTCTGTTCAAGTTAGATTTTCTAAGCTTGACACTTAACTTGATTACTGTGTAGTTTGTATTTAGTGCCTCAATTACTGCAGATGCACTGACTTAAAGCATCTTGAATTAAGGCAAAGACCTAAGCATCTCAACCCATTCTAGGTTATCAATCAAAAGAACCCTAAGGTGCTTGTGAGATGCTGGCTTCTAAATCTATAGGTGCATGCAGTTCTAGGGTTAGGGCCTAGGCTAAGTCCATTTGTGAAAAAGGCCTAGTTTTGAAGGGGGTATTTTAAAAATAAAACTAAGTCGAAAAATATTTAAAATTTTTCAAAACTAAGTAAAATTTGATTTTGAAAACATTTTAAAAAATTTTAAGAACTAATTTTAAAAACATTTGAAAATTTTAAAGGCTGAAGTAAAAAAAACCAAAAAGCAAAGTAGACCTATTCTACCAAGCATAATCCTAACTGTTGGTGCAGGAAGCACCATATCGAACCTTGTTTTGATATTGGCAAAGGATTCAAAGTTAAGTTCATTTGTTATCTAACATGTCACTTGAGTGTGCAGAGTAAAAAGCCCTAGCGAAGGACTGCTAGGCACTGGCGAAGGAATGCCAGAGTGAAAAGCCCTAGCGAAGGACTGCTAGGCACTGGCGAAGGAATATCAGAGTGAAAAGCCCTAGCGAAGGACTACTAGGCACTGGCGAAGGAATGTCAGAGTGAAAAGCCCTAGCGAAGGAATGCTAGGCTCCGGGCGAAGGACAGCACGGTATCTAAGACCTGACAAAGGACCGCCAGGCAAAAGTCCAACCAAAGGAGCGGTTGGTATCAGGTACATTCTCCCGAGAGGAGTAGGTGAGGACGCGTTCCCCGTCGAGGGAACAGTAGGCGTCGGTTCGACCTAGGGTTCCATTTTGGAGACCCAAAGTCAGAACCATGACAGCTAAGGTTGTATAATCTAATATTTTATTATTTTATTGTGTTTTGGACTAACCCTGGATGCAGGACTGAAGGAACGTGTGTCTGCAGCTCAGAAAGCCTCAAAGGAATGAGGCAACAGCTGACCAGGGCGCCCAGAGTGTCCCGGGCGCCCCCAAGGTGAACACAAAACACAAGAAAGCAAGATGGGCTTCGATAGTTCAACTCTCGGGCGCCCCCGTGCTCCCGGGCGCCCCCGCTGCTCCCGGGCGCCCCCAGCGGTCCGGGCACCCCCAAGCGCAAGCATCGAAACTCAACCCAGCGAAGCTGAGGGATAAGACTTGACCCGGTCAACCCGGGCGCCCCGAGCGCTCCGGGCGCCCCGAGCGCTCCGGGCGCCCCGAGCGCTCCGAGCGCCCCGGTCAAAGCGGATCCCGAAGATGAAGGGATCAGACGCTGACCGAGACCGAGCCAAATCAATCGACACGTGGGGGGCGCCCCCGACGTCCCGGGCGCTCCCAGGCCCTATATAAAGGGCCCTCGACCCCAAGCTTCGAACAACAATTTTTTCCAACGCTTCTACGCTCTTCTGCTCCTGCACTCTGCTCCGGAAACCTCCCGACATGAGATTCAAGCGTCGACGACGTCCTCCCGCTCCGAAAATACCATCTACTCTGGACGTCGGTAACGAAGAGCTATTTTAGTTTACTGTACTAAATTCTGTAAAATCTTTTGTAAACCATTTTTGCGACATATAGAATTGCCCGCAGAAAACGGTCAACGACCGTGGGCCTTGGAGTAGGAGTCGCCCTAGGCTCCGAACCAAGTAAAACTGACTGTGTCTGTGTGTTTTCTTAATTTCCGCTGCGTACTTGCTCTAAATTTTCCGAAAATGATTTCCGATATTCACCCCCCCCCCCTCTATCAGTTCTCTCGATCCAACACTAACTGCCTTCTTAGTGAACTGAACTCAGACTCAGGTAGGGGTTTGGTGAATATGTCAGCTAAGTTAGATTTAGAGTCTACATGCTTAAGGACTATCTCACCCCTGGCTACATGATCTCTTACAAAATGGTGCTTAACTTCTATGTGTTTAGTCCTAGAATGTTGGATTAGGTTTTTAGTTAGATTAATTGAGCTTATATTGTCAATAAAAACTTGGGTTTGGGTGTAATTGAGCTGAAAGTCCTTAAGAGTGTGCATCATCCATAAAAGTTGTGCTACACATTCTCCTAAGGCAACATATTCAGCTTCAGTTGTGGATAGAGCTACACAGTGTTGTTTTGTGCTGCACCAACTTACTAGACTATTTCCTAATAGTTGGCAGCTTCCACTTGTGCTCTTTCTATCTAATTTACAACCTGCATAGTCAGAGTCCGAGTATCCTGACAAGTCGAAGGTTGAGGTCCTAGGATACCAAATCCCTACATTTAGGGTGCCCTTGACATATCTTAGTATTCTTTTTAGGGCTGCTAAGTGCCTTTCCTTAGCACAGGTTTGGTATCTAGCGCACATCCCTACACCAAAAAGAATATCAGGTCTACTGGCTGTAAGGTACAGTAGACTTCCTATCATACTTCTATAGAGTTTAAGGTCGACTGGTTTACCATCAGAGTCACTGTCTATCTTTATATTAGTGGCCATGGGGGTACTTATGCTTTTAGAGTTATCCATTTTAAATTTCTTTATTAACTCTTTAGCATATTTGGATTGATGAACATAATTTCCATCCCTAGTTTGTTTAATTTGTAAACCTAGGAAAAAGTTAAGCTCACCAACTATGCTCATTTCAAATTCATTTTTCATTATTTTAACAAATTCTTTTAGAAAGTTTGAGTTGGTGGACCCAAAGATTATGTCATCTATGTAGATTTGGGCAATAAATATATCTTTTCCTAGGGTTTTAATAAATAAGGTTGAGTCAATTTGTCCTTGTTTAAATTCTTTAGAAATTAAGTAAGTTGACAAGCGTTCATACCAGGCCCTAGGTGCTTGTTTTAGTCCATATAATGCTTTAGTAAGTTTGAACACGTGGTCAGGTCTTTCTAAGTCCTCAAACCCAGGGGGTTGTCCTACATAAACTTCTTCTTTAATGAATCCATTTAAAAAGGCTGACTTTACATCCATTTGGTATAGCTTAAATCCTTTATGGGATGCAAAGGCTAATAACATCCTAATGGACTCAAGTCTAGCTACTGGGGCATATGTTTCGTCGTAATCTAACCCTTCTACTTGGCTAAATCCCTTCGCTTCTAGGCGGGCTTTATTTCTGACTATGTCTCCTTGATCATTTAGTTTATTCCTAAAAACCCACTTAGTGTCAATGATGGATTTGCCTGCAGGTTTAGGCACTAGTTCCCAGACTTGGTTCCTCTCAAATTGGGCTAATTCTTCCTGCATAGCTATGATCCAATCAGGATCAGGTAGGGCTTCATCTATAGTCTTAGGTTTTATTTTTGAGATCATTGCTATTTGACTAAGGTTTCTATAGGAGGATCTAGTCCTGACTCCTAGAGTTGGATCACCCACAATTTGATCGGTTGGGTGACTAAGTCTGGGTTTCTTGGATTTTCTAGAACTTGGTTCAGCCTCAGGTCTAGCTGGTCGGTTTGGTTCACTATTTGATTCAACTCTTTGAGCTGGTTCAATTATTGGTTCAATAATTGGTTCATTTGATTCACTAGTTGGTTCAATGGTTAGTTCGCTTATAGGTTCAATTAAGGATTCACCAATTTGTTGATTATCTTCTTGATCAGTGTTTGATGAAGTTAGATTTGGATTTGAATTACTTTCTTCATCAAATATTAGATTGGTTGTTTCTTCGATTTTCTTGGTTTGGTTGTTGTAAATCCTATAGGCTCTACTTGTTGTTGAGTATCCTAAGAAGATGCCTGGGGTTGACTTAGACTGGAATTTTCCTAAGTAGTCTTTGGTGTTTAGGATATGGACTTTGCATCCAAAGACCCTTAGGTAGTGTAGATTTGGGAGTCTATGGTAATATAGTTCATAGGGTGTTTTGTTGTGTCGCTTGTTAATCAGGACCCTATTTTGGATGTAGCAAGCCGTACTAATTGCTTCTGCCCAATATTGGTTTGCTAAGTTAAATTCATTGATCATTGCCCTAGCAGCTTCCTGTAGTGTTCTATTTTTCCTTTCGACTTTCCCATTTTGCTGGGGGGTTCTAGGACACGAAAATTCATGTATGTATTCATTTACCTTACAGAATTTCTCGAATCATTGATTTTCAAATTCTCCCCCGTGGTCACTCCTAAGTCTTTTGATTTTAGTATCGTTTTGATTTTCAATTAATTTACAGAATTCATTAATTAGGTTTAGGGTTTCATCTTTGGTCTTTAGAAACCTAACCCAGGTAAACCTAGAGTAATCATCAACTATTACTAAGCAGTACCGGCTTCCGCTTAGTGGCTTGGCTCCATGTGAATCAAATAGGTCAAGATGCAGGAGCTCAAGTGTGGTTTGAGTTAGATCAGATTGAATTAGTTTGTGATTAGATCTGGTTTGTTTACCTTGATTGCAAGATTCACAGATTAGGTTTTCATGATTTTTAATCTTGGGAATACCTTTAATTAAGCCAAGTTGGGTGATTTTTGAAATAGTTCTTAGGTTGGTGTGACCTAGTCTCTTATGCCAGAGGTTTGATTGTTCTAACTGGGTTAACATGCATTTAGGTACTAGGGGAAGGTTTATAGTGTAATCATTATTTTTCCTAGTGCCCTTAAGTATGATTTCTGAGTCTTGTATGTTTCTAATCAGGCAGTTAGAATTGTTAAAGGTAACTATATAACCGGAATCACACAACTGACTTATGCTAAGCAAGATAAAATCGAATTGTTCAACCAAGAGTACTTTCTTAATAATAAAGTCAGATTTGAGTTCAATATTACCTGACCCAATTACCTTGAGTGTAGCATTGTTGCCAAATGCCACAGAGCCTAGGTTCTTGAACTTGAGTTTGGTGAATTTCAATTTATCTCCAGTCATGTGTCTGGAGCAACCGCTATCCAACATCCATTGGTCCAAATCTTTATGTTCCTACACATAAAGAGTTTTGTTGATTTGGATCCAATTAGAATCAGGAATAGCCTAAATTGATTTTCACAGCCTAGTCTGTCTCACCCCAAATCTAGGGTTTTCAATCACGTTAGCCTTATAGGTTTTTTGAGACAGGTTTTGATAAAAGAATTTTTGAAAAACATGATTTATTTTGAAAACCTTAATTAATTTTAAAAACAATTGAATTTATTTTAAAAATTATTTGAATCTATACATAACTGAAAATTTGTGTTAGATTTAAATTTTACAAAGACTAATTTGAATTTGAATTTCAGAGATTGGCTTCCAGGTCTTGGCGAGGCACTAGGCCTTCTTTGGTCGTAGCCTTATTGGATCATCAACCCTTTCCTTGACAAAGCCTTTCAATGAAATTTCATTTTCAAGATTATTCTTTGAAAATTTTTGATCTAACTAGTTTGGGTCTTGGATCGGTAGTTTCGGCTAGTTTCACCAATCTAAAGAGACCAAGTATACTTGATCTTATTAGAATTGGTTTCCCTAACGTACTATCATCTCACCTCCTCCCAATACTATGTTGTCAATTTTCAGTTAAGTTGGTTTGGTCCTTAAACTAACCATTCCTAAGTCTAAGCATGATAATTTACAGAAATAAAATAAACAAGCAACCAAGCAAATTGCAAGCAAGAATTGAATTTTATCTAATAATAACTATTGTTTTCAATTTGGCTCCCTCTGGACTATAGCCACGATAATGGTTTGGCAAGATGTGAATCTTGTCCTTGGGGATCCAATATTGGTTTGATCCAGTTTGTTTGTTCAGACATAGTTTTGGTACCCATGCCTGAACTTTAGGTCTGGACTGGTTCAGTACAGCAAAGTAGGATCTTTGTCGAGACTTGGTTCTATAACCTAGTCCGGATCGATTTAGAACCGATTTCTGTTTTCCAAGAATCATGTCAAGATTCTTGGAACCAGAAGTAAATCATTCTAATGCTGATCTAAGATCCTTAACCTGAATTTTCAGGGAGGAATTCTCTTTCTCAAGTTTTTCAACTTGAGTAGAGGTTCCTTCTTAAACCTTCTCAGTTAATGGTTTAGGGTCAGCTCCCTCATTCAGGAGTTTTACTTCCTGTCGGAGGGATTCGATTCGGAGTTTGGCTTTCGCCAAATCTCGAGAAAGATAAGATATTAACTCGTTTAATTGATTTCTATTAAATCCACTTACCTTGATTTCGTCATCCTCTGAGAATGTCAGTCTGCCGTCGTCCTGTTCTGATTCTGACTCGGTCTGGACTTCTTCTGAGGCGGTTAGTGCGAGTAGGTTCGATTGTGGGACCTCTTCTTCTTCGGAGGAGGAGGACTCGTCCCACGTTGCTTGAAGTGCCTTCTTCTTCCTTCTATTCTTTTTGGTCTCCTTTAGGTTCGGACACTCCGTCTTGTAGTGACCTTTCTTCTTGCACTCGTAGCAGGTCACGTTAGGCTTGTTCTTTTCGTTTGCGGGTTCAGCTGGTTCATCCTTTCTTCTACTGGCTCTTCGTTTGTTGGTTTGGTTCTTTAATTCTTTGTAGTAGTTTCTTGCCAGTCGAACCAGCTTAGGTTTATCTCCTTCTTCGTCATCTGAGTCTGAGTCTGAGTTAGACTCGGGTTCAGGTTGAGGCTTTTTCTTTGTTGTCCTTCCAGTTGTACCTGCAACAAAAGCAATACCTTTCTCGGCCAAATTGCAGTTAGTATGTTCATGTAATTCGAATTCAGAGAACAATTCATCTAATTTAACTTTTGAAAGGTCCCTTAAAACCTTGTATGCATCTACCATAGATGCCCACAACGTGTTTCTAGGGAAAGCATTTAAAGCGTACCTTATTGGTCACGGTTATCTACCTTGTGACCGATGGTGTGTAGTCCGTTCATCAGTTCCTGGATTCAGGCGTGAAGCTGAGCTGCTGTTTCGTTGTCGATCATTTTGATTGTATACAGCTTGTTCAGGAGGAGATCCCTCTTGCTGATCCGAGTGTCTGATGTTCTTTCGTGCAGCTCGATCAGTTTCCCCCACAGCTCCTTGGCACTGTTGAAGGGACCCACCTGGTTTAGCTCCTCTTTTGTTAAGCCGCATTGGAGGGTCTGGGTCACCATTGCATCCGCTTCAATCCTCCGTTTTAGAGCGGTGTCCCATTCTGTGTAAGTCTGAGGTACTCCTTCAGCATTTCTTGGAATCTCCAGTCCGAACTGGATGATTATCCACATGTCCACATGAGTTTTCAGGTGGACCTCCATTCTACTCTTCCAGTAGGAGAAGTCCTCCCCACTGAAGAGAGGTGGTCTTGCGGTGCTGAAGCCTTCTTGCATGGCCATTTTATCTGAAATGTAAACTAAGCAAAAAAAGAATATCCCAAGACTAGGTCTTGGATTAGTAGTGCGGGAAAGAAAAAAAAAATTTTGTCGAGGGGTGTTGCACCAACCTCGATCAACGAGAAGAAATTCGAACGGGAAAAAAATATTAGAAGAAATTTAAAAAAAATAAAAAATCCTAAAAATTTTCAAACTGGTGGTTGCACCAAATTTGAACTTCCCCGCTCTGATACCACTTGTTGGATCTGTTGGATCGAGAGAACCGATAGAGGGGGGTGAATATCGGAAATCGTTCGGATTTTAGGATTAGAGCAGTTACGCAGCAGAATAAAACAATCAAACGCAAACACAGTAATTTTTTACTTGGTTCGGAGCCTAGGTCGACTCCTACTCCAAGGCCCACGGTCGTTGACCGTTTACTTTGGACAATCCTATATGAGGCGCAATAATAGTTTACAAAGATTGATTTACAAATACAGCACAGTAAACTTAACAATTAAAAAGAGGCTCTTCTTTTACCGACGACCGATGTAGGTTGTCTTATTCGGAGCAGCGGGACGTCGTCGGCTCGAGTTGGGAGGTTTCCGGAGTGAGGCGCGAGAGCAGAAGAGCGTAGAAGCGTTGATTGAAAGTGTTGCTTTAGCCTTGGGATCGAGGGCCCTATATATAGGGCCTGGGGGCACCCGGGACGTCGGGGG
>JAGFNQ010001031.1:0-15877 GCA_024364735.1 Boesenbergia rotunda
TAACTAAAGTTCCAAACTTTGTTGCATCTTCAATCTTCAACCATCACATCTTAAACAAAATCCAATATTCTTGTCACCTACAAAAAAATCATATATTAATTTGTGTAAATAAAATAAAATTAAAGAAGTATAAAATAAAGAAAAAAATGTATATAATCTAGATCAAGATTTTTTCACAAGCCAAGTTAACTCTTTTGTATAGTAGAGGCGAACTCAAAATCTTATTATACTAGACATATATTCTATTCAATTTAATGAGCCTGCACACCTCAAGATAAGCACGTTTAGATTCAAGAGAAAAAGATAAACATAGAAACTTAGGGAAAAAAGAAATACAACACACATCAACAAAATTAAAAATCTAACCTCATGCACCTAGTAGAAGTCTTCTTCATTAACTGTTAACTGCAAGTATAATTGATATTCATTTTATAAGACACTAACATAGTAACATATATAATAATAGTAGTTAATTAAAAAATTGCATATCATACCAGATGACAAGGCCAAGCTATCATTTCGCCAAGTGCATTCTCAAACCTTTGTAAAAGATCATATGACCTAATCAAACTCTCTTCCAGTTCTAGGACAACTAAAACTTGTATTTCACACCAATTTGGTCTCAATGCCTGTCTTTCTACTTCAGTATTCGGATCCATGCTACGAACAACTCCTTTTGCCACAATTTTTGTCGAATCAAATAGACTTTTTATGAAGACAGAACATCTAGTCTACATGAAAATGCAAAAATAATGGAGATGTTAAAAATCAGTAACACACTAACTCAATATAATAATAAAGTAATAAAACTAGAAAAAGACTTTACCATTGGAGATAAACGAATTGGATCAGAAAATAATGGACTACTAGATGATGTTGTGTGTTATATATTGTTGCAATTTGAACCAAGGTTATGGTTTGGTTGATTGCAAATCTTTGATTCTAACTTTGCAATGTGTTGACCTTGCTTTCTAATTTGTTCATCATTTTTTCTAACTGTGTCTTTTGCTCCATCACTATTCGGTTGCATGTAATATGCCTTGGAACTTCTCCCCATAAATCAGATGGGCTGACACCATCACCAAGCATACGTACTCGACCTGGTCTATTTGGTCCAATGATTTGAGCAAATATGCCATTTTGACCAACTTGATCATCCTCCTCTTCAGAAAGTTGATTTTCTAGTTTTCATTGCAGCCTTTACCAAAAAAATGAAAAACCAAAATTTATACATAGTAATGATGAAAACAAAAATCTTTTAAAGTAATATAGTAGAAGATTATAATACAACATACTAATTTTTCTGCCACAATGTTGCTTGAGGGACTTCCATTAGCATAAGTGAAGCAGACATGGAATAATTCAACTTATGATGGGGTCGTCCCTTTTCTTTTCTCTAAAACTAGAATTAGTTAAAAGTTTATAGATTCTAATGCATATAGAATTATAAGATTAATAAGGAAAATTACTAATTTTTGTTGCACTTGAGCGAAAGATCTTCTTCCAGTTGTCTGATTCATTATCTTTTGCTTCCGAGCAATCTTATTTTTTTCACTTCTTTCCTAATATATTAAATTCAACTTGATACACAATGCTAAAGTCAACATGAAATTTTTTTAAAGGGATAAAATATTATAAAACTTTGATTTTTCTGATTTCTAGTAGACAATTAATTTCACATATTGTTCCACAAAAGCTGTGTTATATATCTCTTTCTAGCAGAAGAATTTACATTGGCAACTCAGGATCATAATACTTCTTTTTTAGTTATGACTTCCAGTTTCTCCATTTTTTCTTCTATTGAACATAGTGTCCAACTTTATGTTCCAAGAGGAAGGTCATACTTTTCCTACAAAAGCATTTAGACAATTTACCCTCATGATAAAAAATTACTTAATAAAAAAATTATAAAATAACATTTTAATTACCTTTACAACATCTAACATTTGTTTCTTATTTTCCGAGAGCATTTTATGCCAATCTTCGACGTCAATTGGACAAAATTTACCATTTCTTGTCAAAGTACTAAAAAAATCAGTAAATTTATTTCTTCTTGATCCTATAGGGCGTCCCATACCATCACATTGAATCTTAATACGTGGCAGCATGTTTCGTCGACCCCAAATTTCTTTCATAAATGTAGGGCCTCTAGTTTTTTTCTTAGCAGTAGGAGATTCAGTTTCACAATCTACATCTAGAAATAAAAGAGAAATAAATAGTTGAATAAATATAGCGAAATGAATTAATACATTCTGGAGGATAGGTTACCTTGAACAAATTCTTCGTCCATAAAATCATTTTCAGCAAATGGGTTATTGTTGAATATAATCCTTGAAGTCAAATTTGTATGATTTTATATAAGAATTGAGGTTAGTGTCTAAAACTTTCAAAACAAATGCTAAAACTTAATGCTTGATGCTATATATGAAGATATGTTTCAAATTGCAAGCTTAACTAGAAGGCAAGATGAACACCGTAAGGTTGCAAAATGAACACGGTAAACTTTCGGTGAAGGTCAGTATTCAAGAACTGAGACACGTAAAGATTGTTGCTTCACAAGCACACGAAGACAACGATATAAAGTTGTTCTTACTTCCGGCAACTTTTTGGATTAAAAACTAGCTACAATAAATTTGATATGATCCTTCTCAGGAAACTCTTTTACAATTGGTTTTCTCTAAAAACTAAAAAAAAATGAAATAACATAAGCAATGAGGTGAAGGTACAGATATCCTGAATCCAATCTGGTCAGCTCAGCTAATGACCAATCAGGCACTGCCCGCCATTGCTGCTGGAGTCATTGGAGCAAAACCCAAAGAGCGAGAAGACTCATTGGAGCCTTGCGGCAATGATTCAAACACCAAAGTCACATGCATCATCTTTTGGGAAAGCTTCAAGCTTTCCGCCTCAAGGACAGAAGATTGCAAGCTTAAGAGCAGCACGTTGAGAATGATGATGGCGACCACCATGTTGAACAAGTTTCTGCTACTGTAACTCATTGTGAATGCGGATGAATGTTTCAATAAGGAAGTACGCAGTCGAAGCATGTGTGTATATATATGTATTCAATTAAATATTTGACATGTAAAATTTTCAGAGCTCAAAGAAGCAACCAGGTAACGAGAGTTCTGGTATTTGCTTTGACTGAACTGAATTTTTCTTTTGCTCCTTATCATGAGAGGATGGAAATGGAACACGATTCCTTCCAAGTTTGAACGTTCCACTCTAGGATCATTACTTTTTACGTTTTAAAAGTTGATATTTAGACTTGTATTACTAAAAATGAACATGCAAAACTAGAAATATTCAAAAGCTTAATATACTGAAACTTAATATTTTCATATTGAAACTTAATATTCTGAAACTTAACATACCAAATTCATATTGAAACTTAATATTGTGAAATAAAATTTTCTAAAGCTTCATATATTTTCATATCTAATACCATGTGTATCAATGCCTTTATGGTTTGAAACTTTATCTATGTGGTTATTTGATACACCTTATATGTTTTGACAATCTGCACAAGTATTATTTTAACACAAAATATAAGCAAATTAATTTTTTAATTATAATCAAGAATGATCTGGCCTTTTTTTGCTAGTTATCACGTTCTCAAGTTCCCTTGCATGATAGACTTGAATAACGTATATAACATACAAAAGCAAAAGATCAATTAAAGTTATACAAAAGAAAACTATTAATCCACACATGTATAAAATAAAATTCTACCTCTTTCTTTAGAATTTCTAGTTGCGTGGTTGGCAATCAAAACCCGTGGTGGAGTATTTGCCCCATCTTGAAGTTGAAAAATGAGATTTTCTAAATTTTTTACTTTTATGAGTCATTCCTATCAAAAACAAGTTATATAGGATAATTAAAGCATGAAATAGTCATTAAACCAAATTCATATTGAAACTTAATATTTTGAAATAAAATTTTCTAAAGCTTCATATATTTTTATATCTAATACCTTGTGTATCAATACCTTTATGGTTTGAAGCTTTATCCATGTGATTATTTGATGCACCTTGTATGTTTTGTAAATCTGCACAAGTATTATTTTAACACAAAATATAAGCAAATTGAATTTTTAATTATAATGAAGAATGTTCTGATCTTTTTCGCTAGTTACCACGTTCTCAAGTTCTCTTGCATGATAGACTTGAATAAAGCATATAACATACAAAAGCAAAAGAACAAATAAGAGTTATACCAAAGAAAACTATTGATCCACACATGTATAAAATAAAATTCTACCTCTTTCTTTGGAATTTCCAGTTGCGTGGTTAGCTATCAAAATCCGTGGTGGAGTATTTGCCCCATCTTGAAGTTAAAAATGAGATTTTCTAACTTTTTTATTTTTAAGAGTTATTCCTATAAAAAACAAGTTATATAGGATAATTAAAGCATGAAATGAGCATTAAACCAAACTCATATTGAAACTTAATATTTTGAAATAAAATTTTCTAAAGCTTCATATATTTTTATATCTAATACCTTGTGTATCAATGCCTTTATGGTTTGAAGCTTTATCCATGTGGATATTTAATGCACCTTGTATGTTTTGACAATCTGCACAAGTATTATTTTAACACAAAATATAAGCAAATTGAATTTTTTAATTATAATCAAGAATGTTCTGACCTTTTTCGCTAGTTACCACGTTCTCAAGTTCCCTTGCATGATAGACTTAAATAAAGTATATAACATACTGTTGGGACCGGTAGACGAGCTAGAGGGGGGGGGGTGATTAACTCCGATTTGCTCCGTAAAGATTTGTCGTGGCGGAAGACTCGAGCAAACACTAACACTAAGGATTTACTTGGTATCCACCCCGGACGGGTGACTAATCCAAGGATCCACTCTCCTCACTCTCTCATACACTATGAAAGATCTCCTTCTTGAGGTGGAGAAACCTCTTACAAGTTTCCAATAAAATACAACAAGAATCTAAGCAAATACAAAATGAAATCTTATAAGATTTACAATGATAAGCTCAAGCTTTGCTTTCCTTGCTATCTTCAAGCTTGTGATTGCCTCTAGAACCTTGGAAATGCAAAAGCAATATCCTCCAAGGTTTCCCTTGAAATGGCACTGATGAAGAAGAAGAAGGGGAGAAGAGTTGCCGCTTCAACCTGCGTGAAAAGCCCTATATACTCGACGCCTAGGGTTTCCCAATCGATTACCCAATCGATTACCACGTCAGATTTAGCCGTTCAACGGCTATTTTTCGAACCTTAATCGATTAGCCAATCGATTAAGGACAACCTTAATCGATTGTCGAATCGATTCAGCACCTCTCTGTGCTCTCGCGTCACACTGCAGTAATCGATCACCTGATCGATTACCGAACCCCTTAATCGATTGACCAATCGATTAAGGGAAGGCTGAATCGATTACCCAATCGATTCAGCCACCTTCTGTTCTCACAACAAAACTCTCTTAATCGATTACCCAATCGATTAAGATCCTCCTTAATCAATTACCTAATCGATTACGGTCCTTCTTAATCAATTACCTAATTGATTAAGATCTTTTCTGTTCTCGTGAGATAACAACCCAATCGATCACCCAATCGATTGCTCAAACCTAACCTCAAGCTAGGGTTCCTTTGTCTAACCACGGTCAACCGAGACCCGTTATAACTTTCCCTTGCCTAGTTCCCAACTAGGACTTTTTCTTGTGCAAGCATGCGATCTCCCCGATCCACCTGGACTTCACCTAGTCCCACTAGGTGTGCCTAGTCCCACTAGGTCTTTTCCCATTCCAGCGTGCGATCTTCCCGATCCACCTGGACTTCACCTAGTCCCACTAGGTCTTTTCCCGTGCCAGCGTGTGATCCCCCTGATCCACCTGGACTTCACCTAGTCCCACTAGGTGTGCCTAGTCCCACTAGGTCTTTTTCCATGCCAGCGTGCGATCCCCTGATCCACTTGGACTTCTCCTAGTCCCACTAGGTCTTTTTCCATGCCAGCATGCGATCTCCCCGATCCACCTGAACTTCACCTAGTCCCACTAGGTGTGCCTAGTCCCACTAGGTCTTTTTCCATGTTAGCGTGCGATCTCCCCGATCCACCTGGACTTCACCTAGTCAAGTCTCCAGTCAACGTTGACCCACTTGACATCATACGACATTCAAATATCATTATCAAACATCGAAACATCCAAACTTAAGCTCACCAAGCTTACCAGACTTAAGCTCACCCGAGCCAAGTCAAACTAGGTCAACCTTGACCTAACCAAGATTGCACCAACAATCTCTCCCTTTTTGATGTTTGACAATATGTTTGCGAAAGACTAATCCCTATTAGCCTTTCAATCTCTCCCCCTTTGACACACATCAAAAACACTCTCTGAGAGTCTATGTGGTCAAAGGCATTCCCAATGAAAGTCTCATACCTTCCATTTTAACCCATGCTCATCCTTGAGCATTCATCATAATGAAGATTTCCAATCTTCATTCTTTCACTTATCCCAAAAATAAAAATTCATACTCATGATTTTAAGGAAGACCTCCCCCTCAAAATATGCTCTAACCCTCCATCATTGCATCAACAATGATTTTTGAGTTCCTAAAACTTTAGGAAATCTCAACTCGAGGTTATGAGATTTTGAGATTCAAAACTTGAATCAAAACCTCTCCTTAACCCTATAGTTATCACCAAAACTATCCGTCTTTGGATTTCACAATGAAATTTACCCAAATATACTTATGAAAGTAATTCAAGAGTTTAGGGATTGTTAGGTTACTTAAAAATGAGTTATTGGACTGAAAACAGACAGTTTCAGTCTCACCAATCGATTGGTGTTGGGAACCAATCGATTAGGCTATGCCTTAATCGATCAACAGATCGATTACACGAGCTTCTGTGCTCGCAGATAGGATCTCCCAATCGATTGACCAATCGATTGGGTACTATCCTAATTGATCACCTGATCGATTGAGAGTTTCTGATTTCTGAAAATAATTGCAGTCTGAATTTCAGAAACCCCTAAATAATTCTACAAAAGTTGAAAAATCCTAAAATTTTGTTTAGACATTATTTATGACATATACTATCAAGGAAAAATAGTTTTATATGAAAATAACCCCCTTTTTCAAAGATTGATACAACATTTGAAACCATTGAGATATTTCAATGTTTTACTCTATTTTGTATCCAATTCATCAATGATGAGTTCTATCAAAAGATATCCTTCACCAAGGTTTTCCAAGATAGTTTTGAAATAGATTTCAAAAACAATTTCCAATCATATTCCTTGGGCTAGATGCACATGACTTGTACATTAGCTTTCCCAATGATTGGAGTTCATTTATATTCATCTTCCTAACACCTCACTTGTATCTAGTGTGTCTCCAAACACATACAAGTCAACTTATGGTTTTAATGAGATGTGAAAGTCATGTTCTCCCTAAACTAAAGGTTTATGTATTTCTACCTAGGCATTATAAACTTTGATCATCCACCTAGGATGTCAATTAATGTCAATGTCCTTAATTTCAATAAAAATTGACTTAATGCATGATAATGACTATGACATGCATCATATAAGAATTTAATTAATATTACAACTAGATGATGCATGTATGACATGACATGTAATATTTTCATAATAAAATATGAATGATGGATTATGATGTCATGGCATGTGATAGGGCATACAAAACATGGCATAATAGCACAAAAGAAAATACCTAGATTTCCTATATAAGTATCAATAACTCATCGCTAAGCCATTGATAATCCTAACTTTGCCCCTAATTTCCAAGATAATGCCAAAACTCCCAACTTGGCCTATCTTTATATTCTAACCTAGTTGTGCAACTTTTATTAAGTTCAATCTTTCAAAAATATAGTGTGACACAAATTTTACTCTTCCTAGAGTAAGCAAATAACTCCTTCATTTTCAAGAGTAATAACTCCTTGAAAATGTCCTAAAGTGCCAACTTCATCAAGGTTAGGTTAACTACCCTTCCAATTTGAGTTGACACTTCCTAGACCTATCTAGGGTGTGACAAACACACTCTTAAGAATCCAAAACCTATTGGTGCTCCTTGGGTGTTCTAGGTATTCACTAGGGATAACTTCCCTTGATACCTTCCTAATGACTTTTCTAGACTTCTCCGAAGCCTTAGTCATGTTAGTCTTGTCTTGGTCAACTCTAGGGATGGCTTCCCTTGTGGCCTTGACTTGACTTCTTGCCCTAGATTGAGTTCCATACCTATATGGAACTCTATGATAGGATGGACCGTCATCCTTAGTTTTAAGTTTGTATCCCAAACCATTCTTGCTCCTAGAGGATCCTTGATTTCCTAACTCTAGGTTTTGAATTTTGATCCCTTAAGTAGATTTTCTATTTTCTTGAGGGATTTTTCTAATTTATCAAGTTTTGACCTCAAAACTTGATTTTGAATCATTACCTCATCAAGGCTTTGTTTTCTAATATAGCCATGGAAATTGTTCCTCTTGGCCTTGTGTTGGGTAGGTCTACCGTGGAAAGTTCTACTTTGCTCTCTATCTTTAGATGGGGTAGTCCTAGCATGGAAAGCTCTATAGTTTTCCTTAGGTTTTTCATGCCTCCTATTTTCATGATAAATAGCATTAAAATGATAATAATTATTTCTAGCATGCATATTATCATGAGGAAAATAAGTACCATTACCTAATGGTACCTTAGTCTTAATCTTAGATGCTCCCCCTTGATTTGAGCTCCTCATTTTAGCCTTGGTCGGATTCTTCCCCTTTGGACATTTGTTCCAATAATGTCCCTTTTGTTTGCATGAGAAGCACACAATGTGCTTCTTATCCTTCTTTGCCACGGGGCCGACCTCCTTTGGCTTCTTCTTGGTCTTGGGTGCCACTAGCACCTTCTTCTTGACCAATTTTGGACACTTACTCTTATAGTGCCCTTTTTCCCTACACTCAAAACAAATAATATGATCTTTATTTTTATCAATTGAAATTTTTATACCTTCATGGGGTGTAGGGGTGGCACTCGATTCTTCTTCTTCTTTATTGACCTCGGATGATGATGTTGAAGCTTCTCTTTGATCCGATGTCAATGCCACATTTTGCTCCCCCTCAATCCTTGAAGTGGAGGCTTCTTGAACTTCATCTTCGGATGTTGAGCATCTCTCAACTTCCGAATTATCTTCCTCCGATGAATCTTCCTCTTCGGATTTGTCTTGATTTGGTACAGTGGAGGGATCTTCATGAAGCTGTGCCAATTTGCTCCAAAGCTCTTTGGCATCTTTGAATTCTCCAATCTTGTCCAAGATGTTGCTCGGCAAAAGATTGACCAATAACTTGGTCACTTTGTTGTTGGCTTCGCATCTCTTGATTTGCTCCTCATTCCATTTGCTTTTCTTGAGAAGCTTTCCTTTGGTGCTTGTTGGAGCTTCAAAACCCTCCATTAGAGCAAACCATTGCTCTATATCCATCATGAAGTAATTTTCAATCTTTGACTTCCAAAGATTGAAATTTGCCTTGTCGAATGGTGGAGGTGCCCGGGTGTCGTAGCCAAATTCCATTTTTGAAGTTGAACCCTCTTGATGATGACTTCTTGAAATTAGGGTTTCTTCCAACTTCTTCTTCTTCCTCTAGCTCTTGCCCTCTTGGCGATGAGTCTAAAGAAGAGCAATCTTGCTCTGATACCACTTGTTGGGACCGGTAGACGAGCTAGAGGGGGGGGGGGTAATTAGCTCCGTGAAGATTTGTCGCGGCGGAAGACTCGAGCAAACGCTAACACTAAGGATTTACTTGGTATCCACCCCGGACGGGTGACTAATCCAAGGATCCACTCTCCTCACTCTCTCATAGACTATGAAAGATCTCCTTCTTGAGGTGGAGAAATCTCTTACAAGCTTCCAATAAGATACAACAAGAATCTAAGCAAATACAAAATGAAATCTTACAAGATTCACAATGATAAGCTCAAGCTTTGCTTTCCTTGCTATCTTCAAACTTGTGATTGCCTCTAGAACCTTGGAAATGCAGCAGCAATACTCTCCAAGGCTTCCTTTGAAATGACACTGATGAAGGAGAAGAAGGGGAGAAGAGTTGCCGCTTCAACCTGCGTGAAAAGCCCTATATACTCGACGCCTAGGGTTTCCCAATCGATTACCCAATCGATTACCACGTCAGATTTAGCCGTTCAATGGCTATTTTTCAAACCTTAATCGATTAGCCAATCGATTAAGGACAACCTTAATCGATTCAGCACCTCTCTGTGCTCTCGCGTCACACTGCAGTAATCGATCACCTGATCGATTACCGAACCCCTTAATATATCGATTGACCAACCGATTAAGGGAAGGCTGAATCGATTACCCAATCGATTCAGCCACCTTCTGTTCTCACAACAAAACTCTCTTAATCGATTACCCAATCGATTAAGATCCTCCTTAATCAATTACCTAATCGATTACGGTCCTTCTTAATCAATTACCTAATTGATTAAGATTCTTTCTGTTCTCGCGAGATAACAACCCAATCGATCACCCAATCGATTGCTCAAACCTAACCTCAAGCTAGGGTACCTTTGTCTAACCACGGTCAACCGAGACCCGTTTGGACTTTCCCTTGCCTAGTTCCCAACTAGGACTTTTTCTTGTGCCAGCATGCGATCTCCCCTATCCACCTGGACTTCACCTAGTCCCACTAGGTGTGCCTAGTCCCACTAGGTATTTTTCCATGCCAGCGTGCGATCTCCCCGATCCACTTGGACTTCACCTAGTCAAGTCTCCAGTCAACCTTGACCCACTTGACATCATACAACATTCAAACATCATTATTAAATATCGAAACATCCAAACTTAAACTCACCAAGCTTACCAGACTTAAGCTCACCCGAGCCAAGTCAAACTAGATTAACCTTGACCTAGGTCAACCTTGACCTAACCAAGATTGCACCAACACATACAAAAGCAAAAGATCAAATAAGAGTTATACAAAAGAAAACTATATATTGATCCACACATGCATAAAATAAAATTCTACCTCTTTCTTTAGAATTTCTAGTTGCGTGGTTGGCAATCAAAACCCGTGGTGGAGTATTTGCCCAATCTTGAAGTTAAAAATGAGATTTTCTAACTTTTTTACTTTTAAAAGTCATTCCTATCAAAAACAAGTTATATAGGATAATTAAAGCATGAATAAATATTATACCAAATAATAAGCATTTGAATATTTAGCGTATCTTGTATGTATTTGGCAATCGTATTTTGAGATTATATATTTGCCTTATCTTGAGGCTTTCCAATAGTTTGACTCTCACAAGTCATTCCTATTAAGAGCAAAAGTTACAATTTACAAATAAATAAAATAAAATGTCATATTAACCATAGTGAAAAATGTCCATAGTGATAAACATAAAAAAAGCATGGACAAAATCTCACTTAATATCCCTAGACATGATAAATAAAATGTCCATAGTAAAAACATAAAAAAGCTAGAAGTTGATTGAGTTACATATCTTTAATCTCATCATGTATCAACTTCAATTTCAACTCCTACAGCATCATCCCAAACCCATATAACTTCTTCTTGTTCATTGTCGTTTTCAGGATTACAAATACAACTTTAAAGGTATGTATTAACATCTGTCATGGGTTACATTTTATACTGTGCTCGTGCATCAGTGGTGATAATTACATGCTAATTACAATCAACTGGATCTTCCACATAAAAAACTTGCATGGCCTAGGATGCTAATATATAAGGTTCATTATGGCGCTTCACATTTGTAAAATTGGCTAATAGAAAACTTTCCTTGTCCAATTTAATTTAGTCGTTTGCCTTTGGAGACCCAATCACATTCAAATAAAACAACTCTTCGACCTCCCCCGTATCTGACTCAATCACATTTTGTAAAATCCAGTAATAATCAAGTTCGCTTGATACTAGATTCTGATCTCTAATACTTGAATAACCTGAAGTAGTAGCCCGAACAATTACACCACAATTCTATGTTTTCGTCTTGCGTTCCACTTCTTTTGTATGAAACCTAAATCCATTGGAAAGAAATTTTTCATATCGCATCCCTATAAAATTTGAGCCTCTGCCAAGTGATTTCAGATCATTTATTTTTGAATCAGCTTGTGAAGGATTTGTATTTTCAATCTATCATAAGAAAAATTGATAAATTATGAATAAAAATCATAATATATAACTTTAATGGCAATTATAACATATACTTACATGTTTGGCAAACCAAGACGCAAAAGACTCACTATGTATACGTTCAATTTGGTGAGGTGGAAGACCAGAATGACTAAGATTCAAAATTTGACGGTGCTCACTGCAAATTAAGAATGATGATTTGACAAACATAGATGATTATATATATTTAAACACGATGAAATATATAATAACATACTCTATATAAGGTTGTACATGATGACAGTTGAATACCACATATTGATGTGCCTTATTTAATGTCTCATCATCAAACTTAGTTGCAATGACCTTTCCAAGTGCATAACCAGAGACTATAAACACGCCCAATGCAAATGTTGAGCCGATAGTTGTATGATCATTTCTTGTTGATTGATTGAATCTTGTCTTTACATAATCAGCTAAATATAAAGAACAGAATGTCAAACATTCCTCAGCTAAATAACCCTCAGCAATGCATCCTTCTGGCCTACTTCTATTTCGAACATAAGACTTCAATGTCCCCAAGTACCTTATATCAAAAATATAAGTTTTGTATTATTTAGTGAAAATAATAATTCAAATAAAATAATATCAATAAGATTTTCCTATTACCTTTCAATTGGATATATCCAACGATAGTAAACTGGTCCAGCAAGTTGTACTTCAGTAGTCAAATGTACAGCCAAATGAATCATTATGTTAAAAAATGAGAGAGAAAAAAACTTCTCAAGTTGACAGAGTATCACCCCAATATCTTTCCTTAGACGAACCACATCACTAGGTGAAATTACTTTACAATATAGCTCTCTAAAATACCTACACAATTTAATCAAAGGATTCCTAACTGATTTAAACAAAATTTTACGTAGTACTACGGGCAACAACTGCTGCATCAAAATATGGTTGTCATAACTTTTTAAACCAATTAATTTTGCTGGTTTCATTTGAACACACCGTGAAATGTTGGATGCATAGCCATCTGGAACTTTAACTTTTTTCAAAACCTTGCAAAATATAGCCTTTTCTTTTTTTTCCCCATTAAATAACATGCTGGAGGCAAGTATACTTTACTTGGTCCCTTCTCAATAGGATGAAGTGCCGATCTTATCCCAATTTCATACAAATCACGACGTGATTTAATATTATCTTTAGTTTTCCCTTCCATATTCAACAATGCCCCACAAATTGATTCGCACACATTCTTTTTAATATGCATAAAATCAAGATTGTGACGTATCACATTATCTTTCCAATATGGTAAATCAAAGAAAATACTCAGCTTTTTCCAATTGAATGGTAGTTCTGGATTATCATCAACTGTTTTTCCAAATGTCAATTTAAAAATTTTAAACTCATTGATCACTGTGCCTCTCGAATGTATTGGTGGTGGTCTTCCATACTCTTTTGTGCCATCGAAATATTGAGCATCTTTACGAAACTCATGATCACTGTTCAAAAATTTACGATGACCCATATAGCAATATTTTTGTTATTTTTTAACCACCGTGAATGTGTAGCTTTGTGACACACTGGGCATGCAAATTTACCTTTGGGGCTTCATCCAGATAGGGTTACATATCTAGGAAAATCACTTATTGTCCATAGTAATGTGGCATGTAATTGAAAATTTTGCTTGGTTGATGCATCATATGTCTCCAATCCTATCTCCCACAAATCCTTCAAATATGCAATAAGGGGCTGCAAATAGATGTCAATATTATTTCCAGGAGCAAAAGGACTAGGTATTAACAATGATAACATAAAGTATGGTTGTTTCATACACACCCATGGTGGAAGATTATGAGACAGTAAAATGACTGGCCATGTACTATATATGCACCACACTCATATTTTTGAATGGATTAAATCTATTTGAAGCTAATCCCAGCCTTATGTTTCGGAGATCCTTTGCAAATTTTGGGTGATTATGGTCAAATGTTTGCCAAGATGGGGAATCAGCTGGGTGTCGCATGTAACCATCTTTCGTGCGAGATTCAGAATGTCATCTCATATGGATTGTCGTTTTGTAGGACATGAACAAACGTTGTAACCTAGGCTTTATTGAAAAATACCATAAAACCTTGCATGCAACTTTCCTCTTGCCACCAATATGATCATCTTCAGATGTTTCCCATCTAGGCTCGTTGCATGTTTTGCATCGAACTCTTTCTTCATCCAACCTGCAGTATAAAGTGCAATCATTAGGGCAAACATCGATCTTTTCATAACCAAGTCCTAATTACTTCATTAATTTCTCTGCATCATAGTATGACTTTGGCAAATCTTTCATAGCATTTGGAAATGCTTCTCTCAACAAATCCAAAAGCATATTGAACATTTTATTGGTCATTTTCCCAAGACATTTTAAGTGAAGCAAGCGAATGATGAATGCAAGTTTTGAGAATTTCTTGCATCCGGGATATAACTCTTTTTGTGAATCATCAATTAATTTATAGAATTTCTCGGCCTCTCCAATTGGAATATTTTTAACCTGTTCAAATCCTGTTATATTGATTGTACTACCATTGTGTTGTGGGACCCCAAAAGCTTCATGAACTAGTCCCTCCTTATCATCTACATCATCATTAGATGGAACATAACTAGATATTGAGGATGCACTACATGCTATCTCTCCATGAGCCACCCAATGAGTATAACCTTTGATAAATCCATCAACTGTCAAATGATCATAAGCATCCTCTCTTGAAACACATATGCCAATCTTACACCTTACACAAGGACATGCAATTGTTCCATTTATGTTTGCATTAGAAAAATGTAAAATCTAAGAAATTCTCAAATCCTTTTCTATATTCCTCAGTTTATCTTGGCAAAAACATCCAACTTTTATCCATCACAAGTCCAGTAAAAAGATCTACTAAAACTAGTTCAAAAAATAAATATTCAGTCAAAATCTCAAAGATTCAATTACCAACATAGAAACTAAAAATATATTTATGAACAACTCAAAAATATTGAATGTTTCATAAGCTATAAATAAGTGATCAAATAGGTTCAATCATTATGATAAACTTGATAAGTCAATAGGATAACATGATTTCAATAAATCAACGGATGTATAGGTATAGTTGTAAAAAACATAGAAAATTTTATTATCCTTATGGTTCTAGAAAACAAAGAAATCGCGTCATCAAAGAAGTTTAAGGTACATGGTGAGGTTCAAGAGATTGAAGCATTGGAAGTTCTTAGCTTCATGGTGCAAAAAGATGGTTGCGCAAAATGGTTGCAATACATTGCAAGTCAATAAATCTTACAAGGGACAGTAGCAATACATTTATCAAAGCAAGATGGTTGCACAAATGAGAATTCATTGGAAGTTCTTATAGTTCTAGAAATCAAAGAAATCCCCAGCTACGACGTATTTGCAGGAATTTTTTCTCCAATTGGGGCGCGAACCCTGGGACGCTGGGGTTCTAGACCGCCCACTGCGAGCGCTTCCCGATTTACCCTGGCGGCCGATGGGAAACTTCCGTGTGGCTGGGCTGGTCGCCCGAGGTTGGTTGGAAAAACCTCGTTAATCATTTTTTTTAGAAATCAAAGAAATTATGTCATCAAAGAAGTTAACATTCAATCATCCTTATAGTTATAGAAAACAAAGAAATCATGTCATCAAAGAAGTTTAAGGTACATGGTGAGATTCAAGAGATTGAAGCATTAGAAGTTCTTAGCTTCATGGTACTAAAAGATGGTTGCTC
>JAGFNQ010001031.1:33901-234947 GCA_024364735.1 Boesenbergia rotunda
GGACGAATTAAATGAGTTTAATTCGTGATAGTTTTGGCTTGGTGTGGCCGGCCAAAGAGGGTGCCCACCCTCTTTGGTTTGGCCGGCCACAATAAAGGAGAGAAATCAATTTATTTGGTTTAAATTATAAAATAAATCAAGCGCGATTTGTTTTATAAAATTATGGATAAATAAATTTATATAAAGAAATTTATATAAAGAAATTTATATAAAGAGATTTATTTTCATGGAAATTAAAATAAACCTTGGATTGGTTTATTTTATTTTATAAAATCAATTATGAATTGATTTTTCCATGATAAGAAAATTTTATATAATAAATTTATTCTTTTTATGGAAATTAAAATGAACCATTGATTGGTTTATTTTATTTTATAAAATCAATTATGAATTGATTTTTTCCATGATAAGAAAAATTTATATAATAAATTTATTCTTTTTATGGAAATTAAAATGAACCATGGATTGGTTTATTTTATTTTATAAAATCAATTATGAATTGATTTTTTCCATGATAAGAAAATTTTATATAATAAATTTATTCTTTTTATGGAAATTAAAATGAACCATGGATTGGTTTATTTTATTTTATAAAATCAATTATGAATTGATTTTTCCATGATGAGAAAAATTTATATAATAAATTTTTGTAAAATTTTTTTCCATAATAAAAGGGGAGATGTGTTTGTTTTATTATAAAGTTAGTTATAATAAAACTTGGCATAACGGAATAATTCATAAGAAAATTTATAAGATAAATTTCTTATGAAAATTTATTCCGTTAAAGGGGAGACTTGGCAATCGAGAGGCTACTATATAAAGGAACCAAGGCAAGGCTTGAATTCCAATTAAGAGATAAAGTAGCAAGCTCTCTCTCTCTCTTATTCTCTCCCTCTCTCTCTCTAGGGTCGGCACCCCTTTCTCTCTCTAGGGTCGGCGCCCTTTTCTCTCTCTAGGGCCGGCGCCCTCTCTCCTCCCCTAGGGCCGGCGCACTGCCTAGGGTTGCCGTGAGCCTCCTCCACCAAGAAGAAGCCGAAGAAGAAGAAGAAGCGGATCGCGACTCCTTCCTTCCTCCCGGAATACGGATTCCGTTCTTCGTTTGGTGGTTAGCTTTCATCTCTCTCTCTTGATATTCTTGTCGTGCCTTTGGAGAATCTAGTAGTTCTTGTCGGCACGAAACTCATGGCTTTGCGAAGTCATCCCGAAGAGAACTCGGCGTGGACGCGAATAGAGGCGGAGCTTCCAAGGGACGCTACGGTTGGATCTCGTCCCTTACTTCAAGTTACGCGAGGTATCAAGTAAATTAGTTTACTTTCCGCAAAATTTTAATTTTTGATCATGTCTACACAACATAAGGTTGCATGCTAGATACGTGGTTAAAATAATTTGAGAAATTATTTATGCTAAATCTTCCGCTGCACGTAATTAAATTTTAAAATTACGAACCCGTATCCATGTCAACATGCACCCGGTCCCAACAGCTAGTAGACCCGACATACTATTTGTCGTGGGTATGTATGCAAGATATCAATCTTGTGCCAAGGAATCACATCTATGTGCAATCAAACAGATTCTTCACTATCTTAAAGGAACTCATCGATTGAGACACATTCCTTACTTGAACAAAATGGTTCCAAATCGATTTCATGATCGATTAAAGCAACCAATCGATCACTGCATGATCCCAATCGATTAAAGTTCAACATGAAATAATCCTAACCATTCATCTGAGATCCGTTCTATTCAACAGCTATATGGTAATCGATTGGAGCTTTCACCAATCGTTAGTGATGCCAAAAAGGAAGCAAAGAAGTCGTTTAAGAGCAGGTAGTGAAGCGAAAAGAGTTGTCACGGTTACATTTCACATTCTCATCATCTCTGTGCTCAAGTTTTCTTCTCAAGCTCTCAACACCATCTTCAAGCAACCAAGAGAAGGGGATTCAAGCTCAAAAATTATAATATTTCTTTTCTTCTTCTTGTTGTTGTTTCTTTTTTTGAGAGCTTTCAAGGTTGTTGTAAAAGGGTTTCTCTACCTTCGGTGTTGTTCCGAGAATGAGGTTTCATAGTGAAATATGTGATCGCTGGTGTAGACCCTTAGATTAGCCACCTCAAGGAGGTGGAGGCCAAGTAATTCAAGGCATTAATATTGTATTTGGGGCACTTAGCTTCTAGTTTCCGCTGCGAAGAAAACTAACCAACTTGAAGAGAGCTATCCCCCCCTCTAGCTCTACTAGTCCTAACACCTGGCGTTTCCCCTTACTCGTCCCAATGACGTAGTTTTTCAATCGACGTATATGAGCCTTCCTTGCCTTGTGGGAATCTTCTTCTGTCGGGCCTCCTGAGATCATTCCCACATGGTCCGATGGAGGTCCTCAATCCGGAGCCTTGCCTTTCTCAGGATCTCGCTCAGGGGAAGTAGATCGGTGGGGTACCACCTCTCAGTTTCTTCCTCTCGTGGGTGATCAAGACCACCTCCTGGATCTATCCTTCCCTAGTTGTTGTCGACGAGGAGACAGGCTTCAGTGAGGAGACCTTTGTCGGTACCACGAATTGCTCCACTTTTTTGCGTGGCTTAGCGTCCGCATCCTTGAACCTCCTCTTTGGAGTGTAGCATTCGTCCGTGGAGTGGGTGTTACTACAATGAAAGTCACAGTACTTCTCCGACGGTTCAGGTCCCTTGGTGTCCACCGTTTCTACCAGCTTCTTCCAGTTGTTCCAGTAATCCTTACCGGAGTGAGGATCCTTTGCCCGGGTAGGAGCGGGTGGCTCCCTCCTCTCGGACCATACCGAGATTTGGATAGGGACTCCTGTCGAATCCTTTCGATGGGCGTACTGCACCTCTTCCACATTAACGTAGTTGATCGACCGCCCCAATAAATCATCAAAATTGGTTGGTAGCTTTTTTACTAGTGATCGGAAGAAATCCCATTCAGAGAGTCCCTACGTAAAACCATTAATGATAATCTCTAAAGTAACACTCAACATATCTTGCGCCACCCGATTGAATCGTTGAATATAATCTTTTAATGACTCTTTGTTTTTCTGCTTTAGAACGAAGAGATTCAATGCCGTCTTTTGATATCGCCGGCTGCTAGCGAAGTGATGCAGGAAAATAGTTTTAAATTCTAGAAAGGAGTTTATCGAATTTTACGGCAACCTCTAAAACCATCTTGTGTCGCTCTCGATAGCAGGTTCAAAAACACCCGTCAATTCACGTCATCTGTATATTGGTGTAACAAGGTTGCCTTTTCAAATTTACAGATGTGATTTTCTAGATTCATTTTTCCATCATAATCAACAATTCCCGAACCACGAAATTGCTTGGGCATGAGATCATTTACAATGTCCTGAGCGAAAGTCATGGATATGGACTTCAGGAGGACCTTTGCAGGCTCGCTCTTTCCTTGTCCTTCTTCATACCGCAAAACACTAGAGGCAGCGGATAGGGATGGCAATGGGGCAGGCCGGGGATGGGTTTGCCATCTCCATCCCCGTCCCCATCCCCACCTCCACTTAATCGGGGAATCCCCGTCCCCGAACCCACGGGGATTAAACATTTATCCCCATCCCTGCCACAGAGATATCTCCAATAATAATAAATTAATAATAATTATTAATTTAGGATTCGTATTAGATTTTCATAAATTTTTAATATTATTGAAATTATTTTAATAATTATTATTAATTTATTATTATTAGAGATATCGGGACAGGTTCGGGGATGGGGATAGCATCCCCATATCTGCCCTAGTCTGTTTCGGGGATTTTAAAAAATCCCCGAATCCAAATCCAAATTCGATAATACCTCCCCAAACCCGCCCCGTTTCGGAGTTTCCCTACGGGTATCCAAATCCGCAGAGAAAATTGCCATCCCTAGCAGCGGAATGTACTTTCTCCTTCTCTCCTATGGAGTCTGGTCGGTGTCCGGGAGCAACATTTATCGGCGCCTCGACGGTGAGATGGATCTTCAGTTTCGATTATGCGAGGCAAACACCATTGGAGCCCTGGCCTGCGTCGGCATCGCTTGCTGAGATGCGGCCTATTCAATTTGATGTATTCCAGCACTCCTCGAACGGTGTTGGCGACTAAGCAGTTTAACTCGTCCCATGTCAAAATGATGGGTTGCCCTCCCGATTCCGCCATCGCAGTGTCTCTTTTGGTGCTTAGACTAGGATTCTCATAGACGACGCCAAATTTGTTCCGGAAGTGAACGACGAGAATGGCGAATCACCACAGCGCAGCTTGGAGGGACGACGAGGGAGAACACTTGCACCTGCGAGATTAACACAAGCATAAAGGGGATACACTGGAAGAAGTTTCGGTGGAGCCCTCTTGGATGCACAAGTGAGAAATCTCTCTTGTAAAGAGAAAACTAGAAAGAAAAGTATCAGAGTTTCTTTTTCACAGAGACCGAGAGACTTTACCTGGGTGCCGAAGCACCTTATATACTCGATGTCTATCCTTCGCACGCCTCCCCTCCCCCGTAACTGTCACTCTTACTCTCACGTTTAATGGTCCATGGTTGTTCGACAGTCATTCTCCTCTCAGGAAGGCCAGTAACGGCCACCACGCCCACTAAGTCCATTATTATCATGTATTATAGGTAATAATTGTCTGCAGGACTTCCTATTCTGAAGGGGAGGTGCTTGAAGTTGTCTCTGGAAGAATGGTTTCAAGTGCACTATAATTATAGCTCTTTGGGCTCCACTTTCTGAACTGGTCTTGGGACTCTTCTTCTTGGTCTAGTCTCGGGCATTCTCTACTCTCCCGAGCTGGTCCTGGAACTCTTCGTCCCGGTCCGGTCTTGGGGACCTTCTCACGGGGCTAACCTCGGGCATTCTAGCATGACCTATCATGCCACGTAATTTTCTCGTACCACGTATCCTCCCTAAATTTTTTATCCCGATCAAAAACAATTATTAATTTTTAAGTTTGTGCGGCTCTATGGATAGTAGAATACAGGAGCAGATTGTTAATATTGATTATCACCATTAACATATCAGATGTTGCATTGAGTTTGACCCTAAGAAACAGGAGGGACTTTTATTTGTCTCCAGTATTATTGATGCAGTTCGTGGACCAAGAAGGAAAACGGTTCCTATTAAGCATGGCATATATTGTATGTCCTATATCAAATATTAATAAGAATAAGAATAATTTACGTGTAAAGTAAAGTGGTTATCTGCGCAGTAATGTTCGGAAAAGAGAAACTGAAGCTTTCACAATTAACGTACCAGCCCTTTTGGATTTCCATGAGCATGACCTCTATCTCAACTTTTATATCCCGACTTCTTTGTGGTTCGATTGAGTTCTAGCCAGCTCCCCCTTTAGCTATTAATGCAGCTTCTGGTCGAGCTCTTCCTTCTCAGTACTGAACGCCCAGATGTTGGACTGCACCCGAGCCATATCGGCGTGCATCCCCTCAATCAGACGCACCTCCGCCTTAGCCTTGCACAAACGCTCGAAGATTTCACGGTCCTCAGCGTCTGTCTCGACCTCCACTACAAGAATATATACTTTTAATGACATTTAAAAGTACCATCATAAATTACTTATCTTGACATTTTTGATATAATGACATTAAGTTAAAATGTCCTCTATAGTGATGTCGTCTAAAGCCTTATAACAATTCTTAATGTCACTATAGAATAACAATATTCACAACACTAATATCATAAATAATTATTATAGTGACAAAAAAATACTATCACTATAAGATTTGTAATGACATTTATACATGTTTTTTTTATTATAGTAATGATGGCAAATTTATATGTCCTTTAAATTTATCAAGATAATTATAAGTGTCTTGAATTTTATTTATAGTCATAAAAATGTCACTAATGATAGTTTATAAAGTTAATTTAAAATGTCTCATTATGTAATTTATAGTAACACATATAAATGTTTGCTACATTAGTTTATAAGGACATTTAAAATTATCATTAATAGTTATTTATTATGACCTTTTGAAATGTAATCATATGAGTTTTACAATGATATTTTTATCTACATAATTTGGTGTTCTATTGTGACATAAAAATATCATATATTAATAAATATCTCACCCATTTTTAATATTTTCATGATATAATATTTACGCATATAACTAAATAACATAAATACAAATAAAAATTTTAAATTGAAATTAAAGTGCTAATCAATAATTGCCATTTTTTTTGCAATACAAGATTATCAAATTTGTCACCTCAAAAACTATCTATGCATTAATCACAATCACAAATATACCCAATGTATTTAGTTTAAGAACTAGCAAAAAATTAACTCTTAAAGCAAAACATAACCAAACTTCCAAATTTTGCTACATCTTCAATCTTCAACCATCACATCTTAAACAAAATCCAATATTCTTGTCACATACAAAAAAAAAATCATATATTAATTTGTGTAAATAAAATAAAATTAAAGAAGTATAAAATAAAGAAAAAAATGTATATAATCTAGATCTAGATTAACTGTTTTGTATAGTAGAGACGAGCTCATAATCTTATTATACTAGACATATATTCTATTCAATTTAATGAGCCTGCACACATCAGGATAAGCACGTTTAGATTCAAGATAAAAAGATAAACATAGAAACTTGGGAAAAAAAGAAAGACAACACATATCAACAAAATTAAAATCCAACCTCATGCTCCTAGTAGAAGTTTTCTTCATTAATTGTTAACTGCAAATATAATTGATATTCATTTTATAAGACACTAACATAATGACATATATAATAATAGTAGTTAATTAAAAAATTACATATCATACCAGATGACAAGGCCAAGCTATCATTCCTCCAAGTGCATCCTTAAACCTTTGTAAATGATCATATGACCTAATCAAACTCTCTTTCCGTTCTTGGGCAACTAGAACTTGTATTTCACACCAATTTGGTCTCAACGCCTATCTTCCTACTTCAGTATTCGGATCCATGGTACGAATAACTTCTTTTTTGCCACAATTTTTGTTGAATCAAATAGATTTTTTTATCAAGATAGAACATCCAGTCTACATGAAAATGCAAAAATAATGGAGATGTTAAATATCAGTAACGCATTAACTCAATATAATAATAAAGTAATAAACCTAGAAAAAGACTTTACCGTTGGAGATAAACGAATTGGATCAAAAAATAATGGACTACTAGATAATGTTGTGTTGTGTATATTGTTGTAATTTGAACCAAGGTTATGGTTTGGTTGATTGCAAATCTTTGATTCTAACATTACAATGTGTTGGTCTTGCTTTCTAATTTGTTCATCCATTTTTTCTAACTGTGCCTTTTGCTCCATCACTATTCGGTTGTATGTAATACGGCTTGGAACTTCTCCCCATAAATCAGATGGGCTAATACCATCACCAAGCATACGTACTCGGCTTGGTCTATCTGGTCCAATGATTTGAGCAAATATGTCATTTTGACCAACTTGATCATCTCATCTGCAGAAAGTTGATTTTCTAGTTCTTTCATTGCAGCCTTTACCAAAAAATGAAAAACCAAAATTTATACATAGTAATGATGAAAACAAAAATCATTTAAAGTAATATAGTAGAATATTATAATACAACATACCAATTTTTCTGCCACAATGTTGCTTGAGGGACTTCCATTAGCATGAGTGAAGTAGGCATGGAATAATTCAACTCGTGATGGGTGTCGTCCCTTTTCTTTTCTCTAAAATTAGAATTGGTTAAAAGTTTATAGATTCTAATGCATATAGAATTATAAGATTAATAAGAAATATTACCAATTTTTGTTGCACTTGAGCGAAAGATCTTCTTCCAGTTGTCTGATTCATTATCATTTGCTCCGAGCAATCTTATTTTTTCACTTCTTTCCTAATATATTAAATTCATTTTGATACACAATGCTAAAGTCAACATGAAAATTTTTCTAAAGGGATAAAATATTATAAACCTTTGATTTTTCTGATTTCCACTGGACAACTAATTTCACATATTGTTCTATAAAAGCTCTGTTATCTCTATCTTGCAGAAGAACTTGCATTGACAACTCAGGATCATAATAGTTCTTTTTTAGTTCTGACTTCTGGTTTCTGTATTTTTTTGCTATTGAACGTAGTGTCCAACTTTTTGTTCCAAGAGGAAGGTCATATATACTTTTCCTACAAAAGCATTTAGACAATTTACACTCATGATAAAAAATTACTTAATAAAAAAATTATAAAATAATTTTTCAATTACCTTTACAACATCTAACATTTGTTTCTTATTTTCCAAGAGCATTTTATGCCAATCTTCGACGTCAATTGTGTTGGGGCAATCTATGATTCGGAGTGACCATGTGTTTTGATGTTTGGGCAAAGGGTTTAAGTTAGGGTCACCCTTGTGTTTGATATGTGTATATGAGTGTGCAGGTCTTGCAGGATACACATGGACTTAGCTAGACGGCTTCGGGACCGATGAAGGATGGCATGGGAGGCAAGCCGTGGGCTTGCATGCATCCGAGGGACCATGGACAAAGCAGGGACGATGAGCCGAGGGAAGCGGACTTCGAGGCATATGTGAAGGATGGCATGGAGGTAAGTCGAGGGCTTGTGTGCGCATCTGAGGGACGAGAGCCAAAGTCGAGGAGGGCTTGAAGGCAACAGGCCGAGGCTGCTGGAGCAGGAACGATGAGCCGAAGGAAGCGGACTTCAAGGCATACACAAAGGTTGGCATGGAGGCAAGCCGTGGGCTTGTGTGCGCATCTGAGGGACGAGAGCCAAAGTCGAAGAGGGCTTGAAGGCAACAGATCGAGGCTGCTGGATGAAGAGTCAGCTGAGTCGTGAGGGTGCGAGTGCTAAGGGAAATGTACTCGGGAAATCCTAGGGTTTGAGTGCTGAGAGAAATGTACTCAGGAAGGGAAACCTTAGGTTTAGAAGTGGACCAGTCGACTGGTGCTAGGGTAGTCGACTGATAAAGTCTACAGAAAGATCAGTCGACTGCCTATGGACCAGTCGACTGATGGCAACTTAAATTTTAACGTTAGGCTGTAACGTTCGAATCTAAGTGGGACCTGTCGACTGACCATGGACCAATCGACTGGTAACGGTCATTTCAGCCTAGAACACTATTTAAAGGGGCTCGGGTTTGGCTGAAAGTTCTTGACGAAATTGGCTTTGGTTAAAGGCCAATTAGTAGTCTTTGTGCTCAGAAATGTTGTCCGGATTGTGGTGAGGTTTCTCCACCCACAAGGAGCTGCACGAGCTAGCCCGAGGTCTTCCGGGGAGTCATCCACCGACGGATCGGGATCGCCCACCTTACAGGCAGCCGTGGAGTAGGAGCTTCATCTCCGAACCACTTAAATTGGTTTTGTCTTCGTAGTTGTTAGTTTTTATTACTTGTCATTCCGCTTGCGCACTAACAACGCGTAGGAAGAAAACCACGATTAAAGTGGGTGATCGAGAAAGTTGCTATTCACCCCACCTCTAGCTAAACAACAAGGTCCTAACAAATTGGACAAAATTTACCATTTCTTGCCAAGGTGTTGCGACCGGGTGCATGTCGACGAGGATACGAGTTCGTAAAATTTTAAATTTTTACGTGCAGCGGAAGAATTTGCATAAAATAATTTCCTAAATTATTTTAACTTCGTATCTAGCATGCAACCTTATAGTGTATCGACATAATCATACAATAATATTTTACGGAAAAGTAAACTAATTTACTTTTATACCTTGCGTAACTCGAAGAAAGGGACGAGATCCAACCGTAGCGTCCCTTGGAAGCTTCGCATCTATTCGCGTCCACGCCGAGTTCTCTTCGGGATGACTTCGCAAAGTCACGAATTTTGTGCCGACGAGAACTACTAGATTCTCTATAGGCACAACTTGAAAAATCAAGAGAGGAAAGATAGGAAACTAACCAAGAAGAAAACGGAATCGAATTCCGGGAAGAGAGGAGTCGCTATCCGCTTCTTCTTCTTCTTGTTCGGGTTCTCCTTCTTCTTGTTAGCTCACGCCAACCTTGCTTGGTGTTGATAGGGTGCGTCGGCCCTAGCAACCAAGAGGGAGCCGGCCCTAAATAAATGAAGGGTGCCGGCCCTAATGAAGGAGAAGGAAGAATAGAGGAGAGATTAAGAGAGAGAGAGGGAGAGAATAATTAATCTCTTAATTGGAATTAAGGGCTAGCCTTTGGTTCCTTTATATAGTAGCAACTCCTTTGCTAAGTCTCCCTCTAAACCGAATTAACGGAATTAGTTATAAGAAATTTATCTTATAAATTTTCTTATTGCTTATTCCGTTTAAGCCTAGTCTTATTATAACTAATTTATAATAAAACAAATTAATTATCATAAGAAAATTTATCCTATAAATTCTCTTATGAATTTTATTATAACTAACTTTATAATAAAACTAATTAATTATCATAAGAAATTTATCCTATAAATTCTTATGAATTATTCCGTTTAAACCAAGTTTTATTATAACTAATTTATAATAAAACAAATTCTTCTTCTCTTTAAATTATAGAATAAATTTTATAAGAAATTTATAAACTTTCTTATTATGGAAAAATCAATTCATAATTGATTTTATAAAATTAAAATAAACCAATTCATGGATTATTTTAATCTTCCATAAAAGAATAAATTTCTATAAATTTATTTATATAAATTTCTTTATACAAATTTATTTATCCATAATTTATAAAATAAATCGCGCTGGATTTATCTTATTAATTAAACCAAAATTAATTGGTTTTCTCCTCTTATTGTGGCCGGCCACCAAAGGGGGGTTTTGGCACCCTCTTTGGCCGGCCAAACCAACCCGAACCGCCGCGAATTAAACTCATTTAATTCGCCCAAAAAGCCTTCAAAAGACTTAGCCATTTTTAGCTTCCATTGCGCCTCTGACTAACTCAGATTCGACTTATTTCTCTTGATCGGAAAATCCAATTTTCAACTCGTTTTAAATCCCTCGGATTACTCGTAGTGCGTGTGACTAAATAGGCTTTCGATTTATGTTGGCCGTCTATAATTAACTAATTATAGAACGATCATGAGTGACACCTAGTAGTACATCATGATCCCCAATTAATCGAAAGATCAATGGTTTGACCTCAGAAGAAATTATTCTGAAACCCTTAAGCAGCTCTAATGAATCGTGCCCCATTCCCTTCACCATCTTATACCCACTTGGTTCAGGACACGGTCAATGGTGTCAGTCCCCACTAGGCTGACTACGTCACACCTAGCCCAAGTAATGTCTTACTCGTCCTTTGGATTTCTAATTACTCTCATGTATTTTAGAGACTCTCACTCTAAACATGATATGCTCTGGCCAGAGGATTTGAGTAACAATCCGACGATAGGCCTGGGTATACATCTCATCGCAAGGAGTGGTGAATCCTTTGTAGGCTGTTCAAACATCTTCGGGCACTTCGGCTTATACCCGATCATCCTGGGTCCACACCTCCTTGGAGATGCTTGCTTAAGATGTCAAAGTATAAGTCTCTATGACCAAGATGACTTGAACACCGCAAGTCAAAGGAACATCGCACTTAAGCCGCAGTAAGATCTTCATTGACATATCTACATGTAGATTCCCATATGAAGTCTTACAGCTAGTCACTCCAATGAACTAGTTCCCTTAACTAGCATCCATGTTTATCTCTGGACATCCCAATGTCACCAGCCAGTGAGAATCAGCTGAATAGAGAATAACTCATGCTAGTCTCAACAGAACTGATAATGTCCGTATTTATCAATTCATCGACTAGGGATATTTCCAACACTTCACATTTGCACATTTAGAGATAATCACTAGTTGTGATCCCATCACAAATTCTCTTATGCTGTGAACTGTATGGCGGACATTCAGTAGATGAGTTTAAGATCCCAATCAAATACACAAACATGTATACTCAAATAGTGAATTATCATTTATTGAAATAAATGTTTACAATCATAAGGCGATTGCCTTAGGACACTTCTCTCATATCACTAACACAAGGTACCCAAAAAATTAATAAATTTATTTCTTCTTAATCCTATAGGGCGTCCCATACCATCACATTGAATCTTAATACGTGGCAGCGTGCTTGGTCGACCCCAAATTTCTTTCATAAATGTAGGACCTCTAGTTTTCTTCTTAGCAGTAGGAGATTCAATTTCACAATCTACATCTAGAAATAAAAGAGAAATAAATAGTTGAATAAATAAAGCAAAATGAATTAATACGTACATTCTGGAGGATAGGTTTCTTGATCAAATTCTTCGTCCATAAAATCATTTTCAACAAGTGGGTTATTGTTGAATATAATCCTTGAAGTCAAATCTGTATGATTTTATATAAGAATTGAGGTTAGTGTCTAAAACTTTCAAAACAAATGCTAAAACTTAATGTTTGATGCTATATGAAGATATGTTTCAAATTGCAAGCTTAACTAGAAGGCAAGATGAATACCAATTGTCTATAGGGTTTTTCGAAAGAGGAGCTACCAAAGAAGTTAACTACCCAATGTAGAGGCAGATGAAAACCAATTCAAATCAACAGATACTGATTCTTATTCATTGGAGTAAAAACAGAGCTTCCACATCCCAACCAACTTCTCCTTGTATGTGGCAATCATATTTTGAGATTGTGTATTTACCTTATCTCGAGGCTTTCCAATAGTTTAACTCTCACAAGTTATTCCCATTAAGAGCAAAAGTTACAATTTACAGATAAATAAAATAAAATATCATATTAACTAGTGAAAAATAAAATATCATATTAACTAGTGAAAACGTTCATAGTGATAAACACAAAAAAAAGCATGGACAAAATCTCACTTAATATCCTTAGACATGATAAATAAAATGTCCATAGTGAAAACATAAAAAAGCTAGAAGTTGATTGAGTTACATATCCTTAATCTCATCACGTATCAACATCAATTTCAACTCCTACAGCATCATCCCGAACCCAAATAACATCTTCTTGTTCATTGTCGTTTTCAGGATTACAAATACAACTTTGAAGGTATGTATCAACATCTGCCATAGGTTGCATTTTATATTGTGCTCGTGCATCGGTGGTGATAATTACATGCCAATTACAATCAACTAGATCTTCCACATAAAAAACTTGCATGACCCGGGATGCTAATATATAAGACTCATTATGACGCTTCACATTTGTAAAATTGGCTAATAGAAAACCATCCTCGTCCAATTTTAGACGTTTGCCTTTAGAGACCCAATCACATTCAAATAAAACAACTGTTCGACCTCCCCCATAATCTAACTCAATTACATTTTACAAAATCCCATAATAATCAAGTTCGCTTGATACTGGATTCTGATCTCTAATACTTGAATAACTTGAAGCAGTAGCCCGAACAATTACACCATAATTCTGCATTTTTCTCTTGTGTTCCACTTCTTTTGTATGAAACCTCAATCCATTGGAAAGGAATTTTTCATATCGTATCCCTATAAAATTCGGGCCTCTGCCAAGTGATTTCAGATCATTTATTTTTGAATCAGCTTGTGAAGGATTTGTATTTTCAATCTATCACAAGAAAAATTGATAAATTATGAATAAAAAACATAATATATAACTTTAATGACAATTATAACATATACTTATAAGTTTGGTAAACCAAGACACAAAAGACTCACTATGCATACGTTCAATTTGGTGAGGTGGAAGACCGGAATAATTAAGATTCAAAATCCGACGGTACTCACTGCAAATTAAGAACGATGATTTGACAAACATCGATGATTATATATTTAAACACGATGAAATATATAATAACATATTCTATATAAGGTTGGACATGACGACAGTTGAATAACACTTATTGATATGCCTTCTTTAATGTCTCATCATCAAACTTAGTTGCAATGGTCTTTCCAAGTGCATAACCAAAGGCTATAAACACGTCCAATGCAAATTTTGAGCCGATAGTTGTATCATCATTTCTTGTTAATTGATTGAATCTTATCTCTACATAATCAGCTAAATATAAAGAACAGAATGTCAAACATTCCTCAGCCAAATAACCCTCAGCAATGGATCCTTCTAGCCTACTTCTATTTCGAACATAAGACTTCAATGTCCCCAAGTACCTTATATCAAAAATATAGGTTTTGTATTATTTAGTGAAAATAATAATTTAAATAAAATAATATCAATAAGATTTTTCTATTACCTTTCAATTGGATACATCTAACGATAGTAAACTGGTCCAGCAAGTTATACTTCAGTAGCCAAATGTACAGTCAAATGAATCATTATGTCAAAAAATGAGGGAGGAAAAATCTTCTCAAGTTCACAGAGTATCACCCCAATATCTTTCCTTAGATGAACCACATCACTAGGTGAAATTACTTTACAACATAGCTCTCTAAAATACCTACACAATTTAGTCAAAGGATTCCTAACTGATTTAGATAAAGTTTTACGTAGTGCTACGGGCAACAACTGCTGCATCAAAATATGATTGTCATGGCTTTTTGAACCAATTAATTTTGCTGGTTTCATTTGCACACACCGTAAAATGTTGGATGCATAGCCATCTGAAACTTTAACTTTTTTCAAAACTTTGCAAAATATAGCCTTTTCTTTTTTTCCCCATTGAATAGCATGCTGGAGGTAAGTATACTTTACTTGGCCCCTTCTCAATAGAATGAAGTGCTGATCTTATCCCAATTTCTTGCAAATCACGAAGAGATTTAATATTATCTTTAGTTTTCCCTTCCATATTCAACAATATCCCACAAATTGATTCACACATATTCTTTTCAATATGCATAAAATCAAGATTGTGACGTATCACATTATCTTTCAATATTGTAAATCAAAGAATGATAGTTCTGGATTATCATCAACTATTTTTTCATATGTCAATTTAAAAATTTTCAATTCATTGATCACTGTGCCTCCCGAAAGTATTGGTGGTGGTCTTCCATACTCTTTTGTGCCATCGAAATGTTGAGCATCTTTGCGAAACTCATGATCACTGTTCAAAAATTTACGATGACCCATATAGCAATATTTTTTGCTATTTTTAACCACCGTAAATGTGTAGCTTTGTGCACACTGTGCATGCAAATTTACCTTTGGTGCTCCATCCAGATAGGGTTGCATATCCAGGAAAATCACTTATTGTCCATAGTAATGCGGCATGTAATTAAAAATTTTGCTTGGTTGATGCATCATATGTCTCCAATCCTACCTCCCACAAATGCTTCAAATCTACAATAAGGGGTTGCAAATAGATGTCAATATTATTTCCAGGAGTAGAAGGACCAGGTATTAATAACGATATATAACATAAAGTATGGTTGTTTCATACACATCCATGGTGAAAGATTATAAGACACTAAAATGACTGGCCATGTACTATGCACCACACTCATATTTTTGAATGGATTAAATTCATCTGAAGCTAATCCTAGCCTTAAGTTTCATGGATCCTTTGCAAATTTTGGGTGATTATGGTCAAACGTTTACCAAGATGGGGAATCAGCTGGGTGTCGCATGTTACCATCTTTCGTGTGAGATTTAGAATGTCATCTCATATGGATTGCCGTTTTGTAGGACATGAACAAACATTGTAACCTAGGCTTTATTGGAAAATACCATAAAACCTTGCATGCAACTTTCCTCTTGCCACCAATAGGATCATCTTCAAATGTTTCCCATCTAGCTAGGCTCGTTGCATGTTTTGCATCGAACTCTTTCTTTATCCAACCTCCAATATAAAGTGCAATCATTAGGGCAAGCATCGATTTTTTCATAACTAACATTTTCCCAAGACATTTTAAGTGAAGCAAGCGAATGATGAATGCAAGTTTTGAGAATTTCTTGCATCCAGGATATAACTCTTTTTGTGAATCATCAATTGATTTATAGAATTTCTCGGCCTCTCCAATTGGAATATCTTTAATCTGTTCAAATCCTGTTATATTGATTATACTACCATCGTGTTGTGGGACCCCAAAAGCTTCATGAACTAGTCCCTCCATATCATCTACATCATCATTAGATGGAACAAATTAGAACTAGATATTGAAGATGCACTACATGCTATCTCTCCATGAGCCACCCAATGAGTATAACCTTTGATAAATCCATCAACTGTCAAATGATCATAAACATCCTCTCTTGAAACACATATGCCAATCTTACACCTTGCATAAGGACATGCAATCGTTCCATTTATGTTTGCATTAGAAAATGTAAAATCTAAGAAATTCTCAAGTCCTTTTCTGTATTCCTCAGTTTGTCTTGGGAAAAACATCCAACTTTTATCCATCAAAGCCCAGTAAAAGATCTACTAAAACTAGTTCAAAAAAAAAGATTCATTAAAATCTCAAAGATTCAATTACCAACATAGAAACTGAAAAATATATCTATGAACAACTCAAAAATATTGAATGTTTCATAAGCTACAAATAAGTAATCAAATAGATTCAATCATCATGATAAACTTGATAAGTCAATGGATAACATGATTTCAATAAATCAACGGATGTATAGTTATAGTTCTAGAAAACATAGAAAATTCTATTATCCTTATGATTCTAGAAAACAAAAAAATCATGCCATCAAAGAAGTTTAAGGTACATGGTGAGGTTTAAGAGATTGAAGCATTGGAAGTTCTTAGCTTCATGGTGCAAAAGATGGTTGCGCAAAATGGTTGCAATACATTGGAAGTCAATAAATCTTACAAGGGATAGTAACAATACATTTATCAAAGCAAGATGGTTGCACAAACGAAAATTTATTGGAAGTTCTTATAGTTCTTGAAATCAAAGAAATCATGTCATCAAAGAAGTTAACATTCAATCATCCTTATAGTTATAGAAAACAAAGAAATCATGCCATCAAATAAGTTTAAGGTACATGGTGAGGTTCAAGAGATTGAAGCATTAGAAGTTCTTAGCTTCGTGGTACTAAAAGATGGTTGCGCAAGATGGTTGCAATACATTGGAAGTCAATAAATCTTACAACTATTGATTGTAGTAATAGTTTTATCAAAGCAAGATGGTTGTGCAAACTAGAATCATTGGAAGTTCTTATAGTTCTAGAAATCAAAGAATTATGTCATTAAATAAGTTAATATTCAATCATCCTTATAGTTCTAGAAATCAAAGAAATCGTGCCATCAAAGAAGTTAAGATTCAGGGGGCACTTGGTAAGCGGGTTTAGAATGCGTGAATGGGAATGAAATCTATTTCATTCCCATTTATGATGCTTGGTATACGGAAATCAGAATCAAGATATGAATATGATACCCCTGATTTTATAATCTAACCCCTACTAGGTTATCACTAAACCCGTAAACCCCTCAATCAAAATCCATTATCATTCCCATTGCCGAATGTATACCAAGCGTCCCCTCAATCATCCTTATAATTCTAGAAATCAAATAAATCATGCCATTAAAGAAATTAAGATTGATTGGAGTTTCAATCTAAACAATGTTTGATGCTAAAAACAATAATAGCAGTAGTTGGCACAAGGAATACAAACAATGCTGATTCGAAATAGCATAAGGAATAACAACAGCAGTTGACACAAGGAATACAAACAATGCTGATCAGAAATAGCACAAGGAAACAGCAACAGTTGGCACAAGGAATCCAAACAACAGCAGTTGGCAACGAAGTTAAGATTGATTGGAGAGTCATTCATCATTTAGCACTAGATTGATTGCAGTTTAATGAATCCAAACAAGGTTGATCAGAAAGAAATAGATTGAAGCATGATAGTTACGCAAATGAGAACAAACCAACAACTCAGAGACGGTGAAAAAACTTCCTTACAACCACTTTATCACTTGAAATCGCATAAATCAATAAGAAAGCACTTGTAAATCTTCAAAAGAAACAGAACACACAACAACCTTGCAACCTAGGGCTTCAGATCATGAGACGGTGGCAAAGGAAAGAAAAATAACCTCAACACTAATTGGGATCATGCGCTAGCGACTTAGGAATCGCGCGCTGGCGAATTTAGGCGCGATGAATATTTTATTTTTTTAGAGGGAATGAAGAAAAAAATAGAGAACATATTATGATATCAATTAAAAATATTATAATAATATATCTAATCAGATTTTTATTTTATTAATATTTATATATATATATATATATATATATATAAACGATATTTTTTAACAAATGTCATTAAAAAATATGAGGAAAATTATTTTTTCTGATAGTGCTCGGACTCCACAACAACGGCTGCGGCGATGCGGAGCTCGTGTTGGGACGCGTCGAGGTCCCGTTTCAGCGACACGTGGGAGGATGCGAGCTCCTCGTTGTCATTGAGGAAAAGATGGGTCTCACTGAGCTGTGCAGCGAGCCTCTCCTCGAAGGCGATCACGGCGTGCCGACGTGACACGAGTGGGTCGTCGACCTCTCGAAGGAGCGCAACAAGTGGCGGGGCGCACCCCATTACCCGCGGAGGAGGCTCAGGGAGTGGCAGCAAGTGTGCCGGGTGACCCCTTTCGGCCATTGAAAGATGGAGAGAGATTGATCGCACTAGGGTTTCGAGGAGGTAAGGAAAGGCAAGGTGATCGATGGATGGAGAAGAGCAGAAGATGAACAGTGGCTATATCAATCCCTGAAGGCCTTTTATATGGGCTTCAGTTAGGCCACCAAATTGGCCTGCTTAATTATTAAATTATATTTTCAAAAGACTCACTACCCTTCGAAATATCTATTTCATTCAAAACAAAAAACCGAGGGGGTAAAATGAAATTTACACTTAATAATGAATTTATTTAACTTCCACGGGGTTGCCGAAACCACGGCAACCTCTCGAATCTTCTGCGCTCAATTCCTACCGTCCAACGATTGAGTCAGCGTGCGTGTCCACGGATAACGCTCCCTGAAACAAAAAGGCATCAGTTGGCCTGCGGTTTCTGGCCATCGTTCACAGGTTCTAACAAAAACCATGGGGCTCCTCACTCGCTATATACCCACCACCACCAGCACCACCACCACCTCACTCTGCGAACATCACTGAAAGCACCAGGAATAGGAAGAAGAAGAAGATGATCTCCTTGCAGTCATGGGTCGCCGAGCACAAGCTCACAAGCATCGGTAGCCATCACCTTCCCCTGCTCCATCACTCTGTTTTCCGGTTCCACGCCGACACTGACCAACTAATCCCGTATACTTTGTGTTTGTAATGAATCAAGGTGCCGTTTGGGCTTCGGCGCTGGGGACGTCGATGGCGGTGGCCCGCTGGAGGACGCCCATGGTGAAGACCAGCCTCCGGCTCATCCACGCCAGGTAGTACTCGTTAATTCACCTTCGAATTGCAGGTAGATATGCATGGGCGGTGGCCCGCTGAATATTGCCCGTTGGTTACACGCAGGATGCACGCGCAGGCGCTGGCGCTGGCGGTGCTGTCGGGGGCGGCGCTGCTGCACCACTACGACGTCGCCGGGGAAGACCGCAGGGGCGGCGATGGATGATGCCGAAAATGTCAACACTCCCAGTCCATTTGCCTAGTTGAGGAAGGATCGGAAGAAAATAAAACGGTCTAGCGACGCTGGCCTCTATATCGACTGTACGCTATGTAAATGCTGAACCATTAAATGCTCTATTAATGAAAACAAACCAAATATGCATTGGATGCTGGACTAATGAGCCTCTTGTTGGAACACTCATTCAATTGATAGCTGGGGAAATGAAAAGGGCATCCAATGCTACGTCCTCTTGAGGATTCTTGCGATTTGGTGGGAATTAAATTTCGATGGTCGACGCTTTTAATTGATGGAGAAATTTAAAATATACGGCTTTACTGAATTTAAGTGGACGCCCCTCATAATTTAATTAATTAAAATATACGGCCCGCGTCCTCCTCCCTCGTGATGCGATGCCTACCGAGTGTGCTGCCACAGGGTTGGCTCACGGGATTGCTGTTTTAAGACGTGGTCCACGGTGCTTTGTGCTGGGGCACCCTACGACTACTATGCGGCACCAGATCCGGCCGCAGGTTTCGATACCGACAAAACTATCTCGGCCGTAGCTCCGAGATAAAGTGCTTTAAGATGTGTGTTTCCTCGATGATTAAGTCGCGTGGATGATCGGAAGGAGGAAACGCTTTCCGCATAGGAGAGAGGGTACGTGGTGAACAATTGCGCATATCTCGGTGCTGCTCCTCTGCCCTTGCTGCCATGGCGCTCGCGCTGTTTCTCTCTCTCATATGGGTGTGAACTTCATCTCTCTGAGTGAAGGAGAAGGGAGTGATGATGATGAAGGTGCGACCGCCTCCGCCGCTTCGTTCGGTTGCTTCTGCTGCAGGGGCGATGGTGGAGGAGGAGGCCAGGAGGAGGAGCGGGAGAGGGGAGGTGGACGGTTCTGTCCCGTTCCGCTCGGTGAAGGAGGCCGTTGAACGGTTTGGCGGCGGGAGTTCCGCCGCGTGGAGGCCGCATTCCTGCCCCTCGCTTCTACTTTCTCCCGAGGTGAGTGAGAAATGAATCGTGGCCGCCGTTCCATTTTTTTTTCTGCTTATTTTCATTAACTTTCGTGCCGTTTTGCTGCTGGGGTTTGTTGTGGTTCTTGTTTTCTTTATTTAACTTCTCAAGAGTCAAGAGTCAAGAGGCCGAAGATCTTGTGGCATTCTCTTCAATTTTTAATTTTTCTCGCTTGATTCGGGGAATAAATTACAGTATAGCTTAGAATGCGAAGGGTATCGATAATGAATGATTATATGGTTGATTGAGGCTTACAGTGGCTCTAGGAACATTAATGTAGATGTGGAAGTCAAACAGCAGCTGACAAGTATGACTTTGAATCCTTTGAGGAGTCTGATGGTGATGCACTCAAGAGTAAATACTGTTCGGGTGTTCGACTATTGATCTTTTGAGCCTGGTGGGAAGCTTTTTTGTATAAATTTTCTCTAGATTCAGCAATTATATGTTGGTCCCCTAGACTGAAAGAGAAAGAACTTGTTGCCAAATTCTTGTAATTTTTGCAAGGTTTCTGAAGAATGACTTTTTACGGAGTAAGGCTGTTCCACCCGCCTTCTTCATGCCAATGTTCCTAAAATTAACCCCTCAATAGGACAAGGTTTGTGGTGATGACCTTGCCATTCAGTAGTAAGGATTTTGAGAAAGTGGTTCTTAATTACCATGAATATTAGTATTGATATAGTCATAGAACTTCTTAATAAAGGAATAAAATTCACGTATCTGACCCTTATTCCACATATGGCTGGGACAAATATGGCTTGATGAGGATGATAATGAAGATGGTTCTTAGCTGCTACCATAAACATTTTTAGGTTTGAAAATCTGGTACATTTCACATAATCAAATATATAGAAATCAGTCATATCAGGATCACAAGCACCTTTGATTTTTTGATGGAGTTGAAGTTGGTTATAACACCACTTGTTAGAATCTATCTCTTCAAACCATGCACTTACAAATCCAAATTTGGTCCCTCTAGGATACTAAATAACCTCCACTGCAAGCACATGATAGAGTCCTTGTCTCCCTTTTCTGCAAAGTGATTTAACTTGGTTTAGCAGAAGCCTGTGTCCACTAAAAATATCCAACTCCATATAATAAAAAGAGCAAAAGTATCATAAAAAGGCAGGTCCGTTGTCTCAACGACCTCCTAGAGTCAGTCCTACGGATATGGAGGGAGGTAAATTCAGGTGAAGACGCATGGTGGGGAAGCACCAGATCATCAGTTCCTAGGAATCGACTCGAAACCATTACGCCAAAAATGTCATGCGCCTACCGTCTGTGCTACGCCCTAAGGGCTGCAAAAGTATCATAAAGATCAGATTTCCATAACTTTTACAACATACTTCTCAATCCTCCCTAAACTCTTCATTTAGCACTGATAGATGATGGATAAAAGTGAATACCTAACCTCTATTTCACTTTGTACACAAATATTGACCTTGAGAAGTAAATTTTTTCTCTATTAGTCTTTTGGTCTCCTACTGTCTCCAAACATGCTCCAGCATGTCTTGTAACCTCTGGAATGCTCTGATTGTATGTAAAACTTTGCTGAAAATCATATAAGAAAATGGTTTATTTGGCGCTTGTGTTATAGACCTATTGAGCACAATATGGTGTTGGGTTTCACTTTGGCGACAACAACATATGAGCTCCACTGCTCCATCTGAAACTCTATGGTGATATTCCAGTGCTTGTTGACTCCTTTCAGTCTGGTTCTCTACTGGACACACTAAAGTGCCCTTAAGTGTTGTTTCCTTAAAGGAAGAAGAGAAAGAAAGTTGCAAATAGAAAGTGAAATGTTGAGGGGAAAAATGATATTTTCTCTAGTTAGGTTTCCTTATATGGATGAGAAAAAATTGAGATTTTTTGTCTTACTCTGATTATTACTATTATGATTATTATTAAAGTTTGAGATTGGACAATGATTGGATAGGGACAAGTGAGCATGAAGGCATAGGATGGTAGGTAGTGGCGAGAGCAATTGAGACAACTTCTCTCTTTCTTTCTGCCTGAATGAATTTTGAGAGAAAAGAAAGGAAAAGATAGTTTTCTTCTCATTCTAATTTTCTTATCTAACTTACACATAGAAGACACCCACTTTTTTGTTTTCTCCCTTTTTCTTCTTTCTTTAACTAAAAAAAAGAAACACAACCCTTGAATCTGGGTAATCACACATAAGATGAAAACTAAAGAAGTGAGAGATGACCGGCTATAGACATGAATAAAGAACATTTCCCATGCCCATACAAGGAGAAAATGAATAGAGAAGCATGGTGTTCTATGGATTAATGGGGTCTCAGGTTTTCAGTCTGATGCAGTTTATCACACAAATGCTGACCCCCGCTCCAACTGTACCACCAATAATGACACCATAGTCCATAGACATTTTATCATGAAAAAACAATGAAAAGTTAATACCCAAGACCCCTTCAGCTTGTAACTTATAAGAAGATTATTTTTCTGAGTTTTATATTCTAATTAGTAAGCATTCAATCTTTATTGCTAGAAAGTAATGACTCAGCTTGCTCTGTGAAGCATTTACCTCAGGAAATAGTTTTCACCAAAATGTTTAATGGAATAATTGATAAGTTCCTTCCAAATAAGCTGATAATCTATTTTTGAGTTTGAAAGTCAACCTGTGGCATATTTATCTATTCCTGCAATAAGCCAATCATTTTGAATCCAATTTCTGGTTAGAATCTTGCCTTTTCATGGGCATATTTGGTGTGCCAGTTTTGCTCTTTAGTTGGTATCCTGATCACTTGATTTGAAGGTTTACTTTTGATGACCCACTTCTTCACTTTAGTCTTTTGACCATCTCAGTGAATTAAGTGGAATGGAGGTTATGCACATCTTTGTTCCCAATTAATGTATATAATCATACCTGTGAAGGGCGTCAAGTGGTGGATGTTTCACCTTTGAACCCTGTGTTTTGGTTGATAGGAAAAAAGAGGAAAATTTGCTCACGAAAGAAAAATAAGAATGGAAAAATTACTAACCTAACTGGAGTACGCAGGAGCAAAGAGCATTACTGTGAACATTTTCTCCTGCCATTTTATATTCTGGAGAGAATTAAAGTATTGCTTTTACTGATTTGAGATGGTAATTTCATAGGGAAAGCATGAGCAAGACAAGTCTTGCATGGACCATCAGCCAACCAGGCAGGAACTACTGACATGAACCTTTATTACTTCAAGGGTTATTTATAGCCATACTCCTGCATCTAGATCCAATTCCTGACTCTTTTATCTTTTGAATATTTAGTCTTTTTGCCTGCTACATGATCATGTCTTTTGGTTATCATGTTGGATGTTCGTGCTATTGATTGCTCTATAATTTTGCAAATAAGAAGTTCACAGAAGCTTTCATGCTTAGATGTTTGGCACTATTTTGCTCCGTAATAGGACTACAGTTTTGTTTTTTAACTCTATCTTCATAAATTGATAATAGTTTAGACCTGAATTTTTGTATTGATTCTTATCAGAACATTTTTAGGCTCCTTTGTTCTTTTCATAAGGATTTGCCACCTCTATTAGTGATCTCCTATCCATGCTTAAGATTCCTAGTTAGATTCATAAAAATACCTGTGACTTCTTCCAGGATGTTGAGCTTATGAAAATAGAAGAACAAACTGTGAAATTAGAGATGGATCTTTTTCTCAAGGAAAGAGAAACACTTGGTGTGCTAAAAGAACTGGAAATGGCTAAAAAGAAGGCAGATGGTTTAAAATTACGACTACATATGGAAGCCAGTAAAGCCTTTGAAGAACCAGAGAGATGTTCAGATAAAATGATGATGCTTTCTAGTTTAAATCAGCAACAGAAGTGTTTCATCTATTACGGAAATCACAGAGAATTCAAAGATCAAATTTTTTATCCGAAACAAACCAAACAAACACCGTGCTCGACATTAAGGGAGCTGAACCAAGCTAAGTTGTACCTGAAGACTACAAGCGGTTTAGTTGGGTGTCAACATTCTGTTGAACTTCTAAGAAGTGCAATAGAGGAGGAGAAAAAGTTGCTCAAGGAAACCCGTGAAAGGCTCAGCTCAAAGACTGTTCAAGTATCATGCTTGGAGAAAGAAATAAGCCTAACATTAGATCAAACAAATCTAATTAAAGGCACAAAAAGGCGAGATTATAGAAGTTCTTCCGATGTATTGACTTGTATGGAAGAGCTAAGATCTGACACACAAAAGTTCAAAAGAATTTCTGCAGCTGCTAAAACCGAAATGTCCGAGTTATCTCTTGATATCCAACAGGCTAAGTCTGGTATCAAGGCTGCCGAGCTGAGGTTTGCCGCAGCCAAAAAGGTGGAAGCTGCAGCCAGGAATGCAGAGGCTACAAGTCTTTCCAAAGTCAAATCGTTAACAGATGCTGAACCGCGAACTGCATCTGGAGTTACGATTACGGTTGAGGAGTATGACATGCTGATCAAAAGAGCCCAAGGTGCTGATGAAATTCTGAGAAAGAGAATGGAAGCTGCTATGAATAATCTGAAAGGAGCACAGGAGTCTAAACTGGAGTTACTCCAAAAGGTGGAAGAAGCAAATGCAGATGTCGAAACAAGTAGGAAAGCCTTACATGAGGCCCTAAAGAAGGGAGAAGATGCAAATCAAGGTAGGCTTGCAATTGAAGAAGCACTTGGGAAATGGAAGTCCCACCATGATAGGACTCGTCGTTCTCATCTAACCAACACCAAATTCAAGAACTCGGCAGCCCCTCATCAAAGGCGCTCATGGATACTTGATGTGAATGGAATGAGTTTGATTTCTGCAGGACCAAGTCATAGAAGAGATGCCCCTGCACTTTCGATCGGGCAGATCCTCAGCAGAAAGCTCACTGGTTCCGAAGACCATGAATCACAAGCACTTCAGATCGTGAATGGAAGACCTAAGGTTTCGCTACGCCAAATGCTGAGCAGAAAAGATGACTTTTTGTCCCCTAGATTGATGATCACTGATGGAGCACAAAAACCATGTTTAACAACGAGGAAGAAGTTCAGTGTCTTAGTACTTTCGCTTTTCTTGGCGAAGCAAAAGAAGCAGCACCAGAAGCAGTCTATGGGTTCACCAGCTAGCTTCCGCGGCAAGAATATCTTGCGATAAGGTATCATATTTCGCGTTAAACATTCATATAGAAGGCTCTGATCTTCCTGGGACAGACAATGTCATTATGCTTAGCTCTGTCAAATATTATGCCAAAAATTATAATAATAATTTTTAGAAAATATTTTCTTCTAAGCTAATAGGCGTATTTGATCCAATCTCAAGCTGCTGTACAAACCACAAAATACAAACAAAGAATAGGCCATCAAGCAGTGTCAATTAATCTTTCACTAATCCTCAAAATACTATACGAGGACTTGAGAGGCATCCACGAAATCACCTTGCCCCACAAGGCAAAAACGGAGGAAAAAATGAGAAGATACAGCAGTCAACAGCTGCAGGCCATCTCTAAGCACATAAGAAGAAGAAACACCAGTTTCTTCCTCCGAACAACACACTGCAAGATCTAGGTGCCAAAACAAATGAGATTGTATAACAGAACAAGAAAAAGAACCACCAGCAACTGATCAGTTAAAGAGATCGTTTTTGTTTCATCATCAGCCTCATGAGACAGAACTAGGGGACAGCACATGTATTCAAGCGAGAATGAAGTAAACGAATCATCTACTGGCTGGAAAAGTGCTTCCGCTGAGGCACTCCTTACCTCTCCATTGCACAATTCCTGCATGATAGCAGAAAACCAACTTCAATAAGCAAAAGTCATTGTTTCCCTGACGAGAAATTATATCGCGGATCGAAGAATTACCTCGAGTGTTTTACCGATTGTAACTAGAATGTCCCCTGCTCGCAACATGAAAATTATAGAGCCTTCTGGATGATGGATGCAAAATTCATGATGATCCCCGCAAATATGGAGACTCAAAACATCAGAATTCTGTGATTTGGTTTCAATAGAATCCAGTGTTTTACTTGTGTTGTAAGGGGATACTTGCTTTCTCAGATGAAGGGTTGACTGAACCTGGCTAAGTCTTTTGGTGGGCATCGGATCTGTGGCATATTTAGAAAGAATTTTGGCAATGCAATCCGCTACAGTATCCAGTCTGAACGCAATAGACTCCATTTTGTCCCTGAGAAGAATTATCTAACTACAATGTAAGTGAAATTCACTTTGAATCACGTCAAGAACAAATTAGACCGCCGCAATTTATTTTGCTAGCAACAGTTAGTTTCCTTGCCATCCCTTGTCATAATTGGTTCCAAGGATTTTTTTTTTCATTGTTTAATGAAATGATCGATGATGCCCAGGGAACAAGCAAAGAAACCAAGACCAAGTCATCGGGCTATGATGTAGCGGTAGGGTGACTAGTCATTATCCCAGATATTTGCAGTTCGATCCCCAGTTACGGCGTATTTGCAGGAATTTTTCTTCCAAATGGGACGCGAACCATAGGACGTTGGGCTTCTAGACCGCCCACTGCGAGCGCTTCCCGATTTATCCTGACGGCCGGTGAGAAACTTCTGTGTCATCGGATCGATCGCCCGAGGTTGATTGGAAAAACCTCGTTAATCAAAGAAAACAAGACCAAGTTCTATGCTGCCTCTTCCAAAGGGAAAAGTCAAAATGAAAAAGAAATGTTCGAAGCAATGTGCTATTGGAAACCGAGTGTAATCACTTTCTTTGAAGGTCAGACCATTGTAGCCTTGTTTTCATTGAAGTAAATATGGGCACATGAAATAATTCAAATGAGTCTTCTTTGAAGTAAATATGGGCACATGAAATAATTCAAATGAGTCTTCTTTTCAAAAGAAAAAAAAATTCTATTCATCAGTGGGAATATGTTCTCAAGACAACATTTTCCTTGTTGATGCTATAGAGAAAAAGGATATGGTGGAAAGTGATGCTGGTGCCAATGATTTATTGCCGATATCAAATACTTCACTCAGGACTATTCAAATATCCAAATTTAAAGAGCAACCTTGCATTCTAGGATATGCCCAAAAGAAACGATAAGAAGGGATTATGGAACCTTTGGGCACTGATGATGATGATAATTTAACAACAAAAGCAAGTCAAGAGGATTTGACTTGTCATGGGTAGCATGTCTAAAACATAAGAGGTATCGTGTGGAATTGTAGTCATGATCTCAATTATTCTAGGAAGCTTCTTCTAGTGCTGAACACTAGGTTCCAAATTGTCACATCTTAGGCAACAAGCTTGCCCAAATCCTTCAGTCAAACAATTCAAATTTAGCACTGACCAATCAGAATTGTCGGCAAATTTGCAGCGAATTCCAAACGTAATAAGAGTTTTTAATAAAAGTGGGAAACAAACAGAACAATAGAATAAACGATATCATGGAGAAGTAGTTCAATAACAAAAAAAACAAAAAGTCAGTAAATCAGATTGAAATTCACTGCGGAGCATTTCTTTGAGTTCGCTGTTAGTCAATCGAATGATAGCGCAAACAATTTTTCTGTTGGTGATCGGAAAAGGGGAGAAAAAATATACCATTTCGAAACATACCTGAGGGCAAGATACGATCCGGGCCAGGTCCGCTGGAGAAGCCGCTCCGTCTCTGGGCTCCGCGACCGATACCAAACGAACTCCTGCACGGTTCCATCCCTCCGTGCGAAGCACTTTTTCTCAATGTACCTATTCAACCTCTCCCCCTCAGGCTTCATGGCCCCCTTGCCCGCTTCAATCGCGGCCCTAACCTCCTCTGCCAATGCCTCGCCCCCGCCGACCACTGGGACCGCGCCAATCTTCGCGGCTGCGGCAAGCACACGACAGGCCATGGACTCATCTCCGGATAACAAAGAACGCAGATCAACCTCCACCGGATCCTTGATCGGGGACTTCGAACGAAAGTAGGATCCCGGAAGGGAAAGATCGGGGACGCGGAGCGAGTTGTTGAGGTACTCGGAGAGCACACGATCATCGACCGCTGCCGATCTGCGTCCCTTTCCGGTCGCAATCGGGGAAGGAGCCGGCGCTCGGAACCGCTGGTTGTGCGCGCGCGTCGCTGCGACGGTCGCCATCGCCATCGCGAGCTACGATGGAAGCCAATGCGAGAGGCGACCAAATTTGAAACGGTCGATCACGACCAATCAAATCGTACCATTCCAATGCTACGATGGACGGCGGAGATGGATTTGAGTTAAAAGGCTCTCTCTATATATCACAAATCCTTGGCCCCATGCCTAACAATAAACTAGGCAATTTTCAAAATGCCCTTAACAATTTAAGCGATTTAGCAAAATACTCTTAATATTTCTCTAATATCAAAATATGTCCTAATTTTTTTATTTTGAATATTTTTTATTCTGTATGTGAACTAACTAAGAAAATAACCATCCTTTTGTCTCATGAGGATCGGAAGAAATCTCCTTAAGTTTTTTGGAATTTAATTGAATTATTTTCTCCCGGAGAAATTAAACTACAAATATTAAAGAAATTTCAAATTTGAGCTAACAATCCCTTTAGTCCTTGTAACAACAAATTCATTACATTCATATATTACTTTTAACCACAATATATATAATTGGGAATTAAGCATAGGGCAAAAGGTAGCTAGAAGCATATATATCATCCACACAAGCATCTTTTGGCTTAAGATGACACAAGAGGAATTAGTATATATACTACTCATCAATGATTTACTTCATCTCGTTCAAGTAGCTATCCATCATTGCCTCAAAAAATGCATCCAACTCCGGCGATATCGGTAACTCTAACACCATCTCATTCTTGCCCTCGCACGGCAAAGGATACAAGGAGGTATCAAGTAGAGGCACCAAATTCTTGTTGAGCAAGGGACCAGTCGAAGTGCTACCACAACCATGCACCATTGAATAAACTACTTGATATTTTTGCGGATTAGATTCGATATCTTCTTCTTGTATCGTCTTCTTTGCGGGGCAACCTTGTTTCTTGCCATGAACACATCTATAGTACCTCCTGTACATGTCAATTGAACATGTACAATATAAGCAATGTTCAATGAAAATGGAAAAACTATATGGTAGCTAGATAGTTCATGCATATATGATCACCTTGGACATTTCGAGCCACGGATCTGCTTCTCACCGTACTTCCTCCATTTATACCCATCCTCATGAGGGGTTGTTGTAATTATCGACAAAGAATCCTCGTTCCTCCTGCGAAATAGATCGAAATTAAGTAATTAATTAGTCTAATAGATTACCATAGAGATGACGATCGAGATTATGAATTGGCTCCATTTAATTAAAACCCTAGCTAGCTAGCTAATTAATGTTGCAAAACTGCATGGAAATCATTGATAATTACACCCGCCATCTTGTTGTATATCTATGCCTATGAGCTTTAAGTTGGATTTTGTAGAGAAATTAGAAAAACTCTAGTACTCAATCCTTTAGAAGGGGGCCGGGGTTGATGATCAGGAAACCCTAATATTGTAATTGTATAATAATTACTAAGAAAATTTAACCAAGGAATTAATAATTGGGGCAACATCTTCTATATCTCTCGATCAGCATATAATCAAACCTAATTGTGCTTAAGATGAATAAGTAATGAGCTGTGTACGCTTGCCTTCTCTTGGCATCTTTAGGAGGCCAACTTCTCCCCCCATCCCCGTCGTCTTTCCTCACTTTCTCATTCTCGGGACTCTGGCGCTGGCCGTCGGCAGCCTGCAGCGCGGAGAGGGCGGAGGTGGAGCACCTGATCACCTCCCTCAAGTGATCCCTTGCCAACTCCGACCATCCGCTTCCAGGCGGAAGCAACTGCAGTAGAACAGCTTGGAGCTGACTGGTCAGCTCTTGAGCTTTGTTGAGGTCTTCCACCGCCATCCAATGCTCATCGCAGCTCATCTTTGATCTATATCTATCAGTTAAACAATTTGTGATAATGCAGTGTATATGTTCGTGGGTGAGTGATAGCTCGATCGATCGATCGATGATTCAGTTAACGTATGGTACGGTTGTTGGTGTTACTTATAGATAATTAAAGTCAGGTCCTATTAAATTAATTAAGACTAATTAACGCGGTTGCATGATCATGCAGTGTGTGAGTTTACCTGTCGTCGTCAAGATCCGCTACACGTCAACACGTTCCAACTTCCAATTTAGGCCGATCGATCGTTTTATGATCTGCATGCCCAGCGATGGACGGACAGGAGTGAGATAAATATTTGTAAATGTCCATAAAGATGAATTTTAAATAGGGAACCATAGAGTTCGTGTCCTATCGATTAGAGGTGAGATTTTGTCGAGCGTAGCGATCGGTTCCGATTCTGATTCAGAAAACGCACAGAATAATGGTGGTCATAGTCAGAAGCACGTTCCCCGGCCCGCTACCCCAGAAGTCAACTGCGATGACTGCGTACGACAAGAAGGTTCGGGGAATTCGTTCACACACAGTCAACTGCCAACCCTATAAGGAACATGTTAATCAATGTTTAATTATAATAATAATAATATTATTATTATTATTCCATTTAGTTTATCGAACAAATGCAGTGCAATGCACGTGCAGAAATTGCTGGAGACGTCATGGGAGCCGTGGCGGCGAAGGAGATGACATCAGACAGCTAGAATCTAGCTATAGATTTGCGACGTGGAAAAATGGTCATGGGAGGGGCCCACTGACCGACCAGGTCAGACCAATGAATCCAGTTGAGTTCTCAAAATTCAGAAGCAGCGTCTGCATTTGACATCAGCAGTCGAATTCAGGGACGATGATGAGGAAGGTGGGGTTTCGACCAAACAACATTAAAAATGACCGTTCAATTCCAACTGCGAGTCCACGAAGCAAAACTTTTTAATTCGATTTTAGCATAAAAACAAAAAAAAACTTGCTTTTATGACGTGAATACAATTGAAAGATTGATTTCTAACATTAGCATTTGATCAACCATTTGTCATGATAATTTTGCTCAATGTAAATTATTGAAACAAAAGTGTTCCAACTGCGAGTCCACGGAGCAAAACTTTTTAATTCGATTTTAGCATAAAAACAAAAATAAAAATTGCTTTTATGACGTGAATACAATTGAAAGATTGATTTCTAACATTAGCATTTGGTCAACCATTTGTCATGATAATTTTGCTCATGTAAATTATTACCACGATGATAACAACTAATTCTTATCCGACTAGGTGCGCGGTTCAATCCCCAGCTATGACGTATTTACAGAAATTTTTCTTGCAAATGGGGCACGAACCCTGGAACACTGAGCTTCTGAACTTCCCGCCACGAGCGCTTCCCGATTTACCCTAGCGGCTGGTGGGAAACTTCCGTGGGGCCGGGTCGGTCGCCCGATGTTGGAAAAACCTCGTTAATCATCTTATCCACTAGGTGAGATATGTTATATGAATCATTCTACATCATTAGACCCGTTGCTCATTTCTTATTTTGTTCATCCTCGTATGTCCACACATCCACCTTAACAACTTCATCTCTGCAACTTTCACCTTTTGCTCATGTGCCCGAGTCATAGCTCAATATTCAACAACATATAACATAGCAGGTCTAATTATTATTTGTAAAATTTTTCTTTACGTTTTAGAGGTATTTTACGATCATATAAAATACTCAACGTTAACCTCCATTTCAATTATCCTACTTGTATTCTATATAATTATTTAGGAGGCGTTTGGTTTACATTTTCCAGTCTATTTTTCATTTTCATTTTCTGTAGAAAATGCGGTTTTCTGGAAAACCTGTTTGGTTTGCATTTTCCAGCTTTGTTTTCCAGAAAACAACATAGCGTTTTCTGGAAAACTGGAGAATGAAAAAAAGTCATTTTTCAGAAAACTAGAAAATGCGGTTTTCTGAAAAATAAAAATGGAAAATGAAACAAACCAAACGCCCCCTTATGTTTTTTAAAACACATTGTGACCATTTCCATGCTACAAACAAGTAATCAAGTTATTTGATATATAACACAACTTGATACATAGAGGAAAATACTTGGGTCTACTTGCACTATGTGAAATTAACTGATATACTTCGGATATTAAACCAAGCAATATATATATAATTACCAAAATATAGGAACGTGAAGTAAAAAGGATAGATTTATTACTTCGCTACAAAATGACGAAGTCTTTATCCGGTCTAAACCAGTTGAAAATTGAACCGTTTATGAAGTAAAAAAACCCTTTTACTTCATCAATTTTGTAGGTTACATTAATTTATGAAGTAAATTATTTATATAACTTCATAATTTTTAATTGTGATATACTAAATTTTTTATTTAACTTTGCTATTTTTAAATTTGTAGAAGTCGTTTGTATTATATTACTAAATCATTTATTTATAGTGTAGAAGTAAATAATTATATTTTACTACAATATAATTTTAAATTAATGAAGTAATTTATATTAACAACTTCACAAATTTAAATTGGGGCGAAGTAAATATTTTTTTTAACTTCGCTATTATTTAAATTTATCGAAGTCGTTTCTATTATATTACTCCATCATTTATTTGTAGTATAGAAGTAATTGGTCATATTTTATTTCAATAAAATTATAATTGAACAGAATATTTTTCATCACCAAAATAAAATAAATATACCATAAATAACTATCATAATCCAAAAGTGTATACACAAAAGTAACATAAACATATTCAACTTCACTAAAAAGCATATCCATAAATCTTTAAATATAATTCAGAAATTTATATCATAACCTACACGACCATTAGACGCCCACATACATGTAGATGAATTCGCTCCATTCACTTCTTACTTCATCATACTACGATTGATTATAATACTGATTCTTAATTGATTCTGCAAACTAAAACATTAACAAAAATTTGAAATAAGTATTATGAAATATAACACTAATATATAGAAGCAAGTCATAGAAATAATTGTCTCATCAAGGGCATCAAGGATAATATTTTGATGAATAATAGCATAGTGATAGACACAAGAAAAAAAGACTGTCAAGTTCAAGAAGAAAAAATCTACCTTTGTCTTCAACTATGGATCTTCATCTAAGATTCTTTTTTTCATGTAGCGCATTACATAATATCCACATTCAGTACTACCACTTTGTTTTAGATTACCCTAATAAAATTTAAAAGTTAATGTTATTAGTTATAATCTAAAAAAAGAAAGAACTATGCATTGATACAAAAATACCTAGCTTAAATGTTGGAGCAATCTATGGTCCGGAGTGACCATGTGTTTAAATGTTTGGCCAAAAGGTTTAAGTTAGGTTCACCCTTGTATTTTATATGTGTATGTGAGTATGCAGATTTGCAGGATACACATAGGCTTAGCTGGATGGCTTCGGGTTCGGTTAAGGATGACATGAGGAGATAAGCCGTGGACTTGTATGCATCCGAGGAACCATGGACAAAGTAGGAACGATGAGCCGAAAGAAGCACACTTCGAGGTATGTGTGAAGGATAGCATGAGGATGAGCCGCGGGCTCGTATGCATCCAAGGGACGAGAGCCAAAGTCGAAGAAGGCTTGAAGACAACATGTCAAGGCTGCTAGGTGAAGAGTCAACTGAGTCGTGAGGGTTCGAGTGCTGAGAGAATTGTACTCGGGAAGGGAAACCCTCGGTTTAGGGTTTGGGTAGTCGACTGCGGCTTATAGCAGTCAACTGGTAGTTAGTACAGAAAGATCAGTCGACTGATCTTCTGTGCAGTCGACTAGTGTCGGTTGGAATTCCAACGTTGGGTTGTAACATTAGAATTCGGGTTGACTTATCGACTAATGTTGGCACCAGTCGACTGGTAACGGCTACTTCATCCATGAGTTTTATTTAAGGGAGCTCGGTTTGGCTAGCTAGGGTTGACGAAATTGACTTTGGTTAAAGAACAATTAGTAGTCTTTATGCTTAAAGATTTTGTGTGAATTGTGGTGAGGTTTCTCCATCCACAAAAAGCTACACTAGCTAGCCGGAAGTCTTCCGGGGACTAATCCACTGACGGATAGGGATTGTCCACCTTACAGACAGCCGTGGAATAAGAGCTTTATCTCCGAACCATGTAAATTAGTTTGTCTTCCTTTACGTTAGTTTTAGTTTATATTATTCCTCTTGCGCAAACTAACCATGTAGGAAGAACGAGTGATTGAAAGTGGGTGATCGGCTATTCACCCCCTCTAGCCGTATGCATCAATCCCCAATAAGTGGTATCAGAGCCGAGGTTGCTCGTCTACGGACAAACTACCGGGAGAGCAAAGAGCTAGAGGAAATTGCAGTCAAAGAAAGATTAGGAGACGATATCAACTTTCTACCTCCATAAGATCACGAGAGCTTCGACTATTGGAGGTTGCGGGCAAAGACTTGGTTCGACATGGATTGGGATCTAATGATCGCCATTGAAAAACTATTTGAAGTCCCGAAAGATGGACACGGGAAAAAACTCCGACTATGATATTGGAATGAGGAGCAACAAACACAATCGAAGGCAAATGATAAAGTAATATCAATTTTACTTAATGTTTTGCCTAATGATATAATTAGTCATGTAGGTGAGTACAAGTGTGCTCATGAACTATGGAGCAAAGTGATTGCTCTTCATCAAAAGCCTACACAAGAAGAAGAGCCTGAGGAGATGAGCTTATTGGTCCGTAAAGAAGAAGAAGTGGACAATTCGGATGAGGAATGAAGTTTAATATCCGAAGAGGAGGAGAAAGAAAATGAGAAATTATCCACATCATCAAGTGAAGTGACACAATATGAAGAAGGACCATCCACATCATCAAAAGAAATAGAAGAAGTCTCTACTTCAAGGATTGAGGGGGAGGAGAGATCATCCTCAATACCGGAGCAAGAAGAAGCCTCCATCTCCACCAAAACAAAATCCAAAGATCACATAATTTACTTTGGATGCAATGAAAAGGGATACTATAAGGACAAGTGTCCAAAGGGTAAGAAGAAGGAGGTAAATCCTAAACTCAAGTCAATTCCTTTAAATTCTAATATTGGTTCTAGGAAAAGAAGGAGAAGAGGCATATAAGGTGTTTCACGTGTGGTGAGCTAGGACACTACCACACCAAATGCTCAAGAAAAGAAAAATTCAAGAAATTGGAGCATTTGAGAAAATGGAAAAAGAAGGAGAAGAAGAGGAGCTCACATCAAGGGGAAGCTACAAGGGTAAGGGAGGTAATCCCTAACTTTAATTTGAAATATAATTCAAATTTAAACTCCTCCATACATGTTAGAAATAATAAAAATTATTTGCCCATGCATAATTTTGGTTTTAGATATCATGATAAAAATAGGGTTAAAAATATAAATCAAAATCCTATGAAAATCATACATCATGATAAATCCAAAACTATTAGACCTAAGGACCAAGGTATTAATCCCAAGAAGGGGAGACACATGTCTAGAATGGATAGGTCTAGGAATGTCCAAGGTGGACATGTTGATTCTAGGTTTAAGAACCAAGAAAGGGAAAATCAAGCTTGAGGGCAAAACTTGATAAATTAGAGAAAACTCTAGATAGATTCTTAATCTAGACGAAGATTCCTTGATAAATTAGAGAAAATTCCTTGATAAATTAGAGAAAACTCTAGATAGAGGGCAAGACCTCTGAGCACAAAGACTACTAATTGGCCTTTAACCAAAGCCAATTTCGTCAACCCTAGCCAGCCAAACCGAGCTCCCTTAAATAAAACTCGTGGCTGAACTAGCCGTTACCAGTCGACTGGTGTTAGACTGGTGCCAACACCAGTCAACTGGTCAACTCAAATTTGAACGTTACAACTCAACGTTAGAATTCCAGCCGACACCAGTCGATTGCATAAAAGATCAGTCGACTGAGCTTTCTGTGCTAACTACCAGTCGACTGCAAAAAGTCACAGTCGACTGCCTAAACCCTAAACCTAGGGTTTTCCTTCTCGAGTATAATTCTCTCAGCACTCAAACCCTCACGACTCAGTTGACTCTTCACCTAGTAGCCTTGACCTATTGCCTTCAAGCCTTCTTCGACTTTGGCTCTAGTCTCTCGGATGCATACGAGCCCGCAGCTCGTTCTCATGCCATCCTTCGTGTATGCCTCGAAGTGTGCTTCCCTCGGCTCATCGTTCCTGCTTTGTCCACGGTCCCTCGGATGCATACAAGCCCATGGCTTGTATCCTCATGCCATCTTTCACCGGGCCCGAAGCCGTTCAGTTAAGCCTATGTATATCCTGCAAATCTGCACGCTCACATACACATATCAAATACAAGGGTGAACCTAACTTAAACCATTTGCCTAAACATCAAATCACATGGTTACTCTGGACCATAGATTGCTCTAATAATCTCTTCCTTTTTTATATTTGATAATACGTTTAAGTTAGGAAAAACAAATAGCAAATACAATGCTAATAAACATTTGGACTTACTTTGCCAAGACTACACCTTGAGCTTATACCGCCAATGCATATACCAATGCAATGCAAACATGGATGGATCCTATCACAAGGCATGTCCCACACCTAAACTTCCCAAGAGTTAGGAATTTTACCAAGACGAGCTTTTTAAAAACGTCTCCAAGGCTCCCCCCTATATTGAACTTACAGAGGCTTTTTAAGAACCTCTCCAAGGTTCCCCCTTTGTCAATAAATGAGCAACAATGCTCCCCCTTTACCTAGGATTTCTTGCAAAGACGTGTTTGGTTTTCCACTTAAATCTAACACTTCTCCCCCTTTGCCACACATTAAAAGGGCTCCAATAATATCCTAATTATCAAATCCTTTAACCTTTAATGAGTATAAGCGTTGTGTATTAACCTCCCAAAAAATTGTACACAAATTTACACTCATTTGGATACTTTCCGACTTTGCTGAAAATAATTTTAGCCTGTATCAGTCGACTGAAATAGTTACCAGTCACAACATTATCAGTCGACTGCCCTCTGCACTAGTCGACTGATACCCTAATATCAACATTTTCAGTATTCTGAACTCAATTTCAGAAATGCGCTGATAATTCCATAATTCTCCAAAAATTCTCAAATTTTGTGGAGAGGTTTGTGGTACCCGTGTCTACCTGGAAAAAATATATTCAAAAATGTATCTACCACTAGTCCCAAGATTGACATAAAGCCCAAAACTATCTAAATGGTTCAATTGAACTTTGACCTAAAATCCTAGTTTTGGCCTCCTCTTGATATATTTCCCCATACCAAACCATAATACATCCCTAGCATTGGTTTATATGACATCTATACATCGAAAACCAATTTTCATGTAATATGACCCCAATGTCATATTTTCATGCATAAAACTCAATTCCAATGTGTCAAATCCCTAGGATTGAGACTCAAATTCATCTCCAAATCCTTTGGCACACTCCATGGTCCATCTATACTTTCGGAAGAAATCCTCCCGAGATCCATTGACCATGAGACCCAACTTGGCTCCTAGAGCTCCCCCTTGAGCTCTTAGCCTTAGCCACCTCCCTAGGCGACTCTTCTACAAACACAAGGCCACAACGGTGTACCTCCGGTGACTTTTGGCCTACAAACCTAACCTTCTTAACCTTGGATATTTTATCCTTAGTTAAGATTTTCTTCCCTTAAAATGACTTTCCCTTGCCATTCTTGGGCTTCCTCTTGCAATAGTCATATGACACTCTTGCATATGACTTCTCTATAGCATTGGAGAACCTAGATCGGTATCCTAAACCTGATCTATCATTGTTGAATTTTTGACTACCCAACATCATATCTAAACTCTTAGATCCAATAGTGAATCTATCTAGAGTTTTCTCTAATTTATCAAGTTTTGCCCACAAGGAGCTACACGAGTTAGTCGAAGGTCTTCCGAGGACTAATCCACCGACTGATAGGGATCGTCGACCTTACGAACAATCGTGGAGTAGGTGCTTTATCTCCTAACCACGTAAATTGGGTTGTCTTCCTATGCGTTAGTTTTAGTTTATATTATTCCGCTTGCGCAAACTAACCATGTAGGAAGAACGAGTGATTGAAAGTGGGTGATCGGCTATTCACCCCCTCTAGCTGTATGCATCAATCCCCAACATTAAATACACACCGTCAATTGTGTAAAACATGATCCTTTTGAAATACCCCTCGAGAAGGATGGCACGGGAAGGGTGTCGATGAGCCCGATGCATCCGAGAGACGAAGAAGCTGCTAAAAAGTGCACCGATGGATGAAAAGGATGTGCGTGACATCCCCAGGACAAAAAGCTAGGAGGAAGCCCATTCGAGGAAAAGGTCGGAGTTGAGTTCGAGTGAGCTCAACTTTGGATGACCGGAAATCACCCAAGCGATCGGAGATTAAAAAAATCAACTTCGGAGTTAACCTTGAAGATTTCAAGGTTCGAGACCCCTCAGATGTCTTTGAGGGTGTCTCGAATGTCCAGAATCACTTGTGCAGAAAAAGTGAACTAAGACGTCTCAGTTCGGAACTAAGATGCCTTAGGTCAGAACTGAGGCACCTCAGATGCAGAATTATCGTTAGTGAGCATTGCTTGTGTGGATAAAGTTTTATCCAACTAAGGGGCTTCGGGTCTCAACCAAGGCGCCTCTAAGTCACGTCATCACAATGGTAACTTCTCTGTTTGGGCTATAAATAGTCACCTAAAGCTAGGATTAAAAGATAATGACTATAATTGTTAAATCCGACACATTTTAACTCAGTTCAAAAAATTTTCTGAAGAAGGGTTAGGGTTTCCGGGACCTAAACCGAAGTCAAAGGGGTTCACAACACACTTTAGGGATGAAATGGATAAAAAAACAGAAATTTATAAGGGGTTAATGGGTTGAAATTTGAAACCTGAGGATGGAATTGCAAAAGGGGCTAAACTTTAGGACTAAAGTGGAAAAGAGCTACTATCGGATCAAGGTGGACCGGCAACAGGGGTGAATTACCGCTGTAAAATAAAAACCAATTTTTTGTGCGGGCTCACAAAGAATTCAAATTAATTGCAAAAATTAGTTCAAACATAAACTAATAAAAGGCTAAGACACAGAGATTTACTTGGATACAACCTTGGTGGTCACTAATCCAAGACGACTGAAGCTCACTATCAAAATCTCCTTCTGGCGGAGAAGACTTTTACAGACTTTGAAGCATGAGACAAAAGAAAGCTAATAACTGAGTTGTTTGCAGTTGATGGATGATTGGAAACTGAGCTTAGGAGCCTATTTATAGCCCCCGGTTAAAGTTATCCGTTTGCTGACGTGGCACTTATAGGGCGCCCGAGTGCTCTTGGGCACCTGACACGTGGCTTAACTCTTATCCAACGTGCAACATTCGCAAACGGCTAAACATAGCCTCTCGAGCGCCCGTAAGCTTACGGGCGCCCGAGAGTGGCCTTTTTGGTCAACAATCGCTGACCACTCTCCAGCCTGATTTTCAGTCTTCTTGGGTGATTTTTGGCCAACCGGAGTTAGGCTCACCCGAACCCAACTCCGACCTTTCCCCCCTCGAGTGTCCTTCCTTCCAGCTTCTCGTCCCTCGGACGTCGCACACGTCCTTCTCGCTCCACTGGTGTACTCTTCCGCAGTTTTCACGTCTCTCGGATGTGTTAGGACCGGTAGGAGAGCTAGAGGGGGTGATTAGCTCTAATCTTTGTTTGTTGATGATTTTTTACAGCGGAAGACTTGAGCAATGCTAACACCTTGATTTTACTTGTTATCCACCTCCTTGAGGTGACTAATCCAAGGATTTGCTCTTCCTCACTCTCTTATACATTATGAAAGATCTCCTTCTTGAGGTGGAGAAAACTCTTACAAACTTACAAGAAGAAACACTCAAGAACAAGCAAATACAATAGAAATCTTACAAGATTTACACAACTTAGCTATATTTGCTTTTCTTGCTTCCTTCAAACTTGGAATCGCCTATTGATCCTTGAAAATGCAACAACACTAAGCTTCAAGGCCTCACCTAAAATGACAATGAAGAAGGTGAAGAGCGTTGAAGAAGTGCCCGAGCTCTACCGAAGAGATCCTGCTTCAAACCTGCGTGAAAACCCTATATACCCAACGCCTAAGGTTCCCTAATCGATTGCCCAATCGATTACCACGTTAAACTTAGCCATTCAACGGCTATTTTTTGAAGCTTAATCGATAGTTCTTAATCGATTGCTAAATCGATTCAGCAGCTTTCTATGCTCTTGCGCAATACTGCTATAAACAATTGCCTAATCGATTACTGGACATCTTAATCGATTGGCCAATTGATTAAGAGGAGGTTGAATCGATTGGTCAATCGATTCAGTCAGCTTCTGTTTTCGCAAATCATTTCTCCTAATCGATTACCCAATCGATTCACTCCTTCCTTAATCGAACACCTAATCGATTAAGAAGGTTTCTGTTCGCGAGAAACCAACACCAATCGATTACTCAATCGATTGATCTCAACCCTAACTTGTGTGCACAAGTCTAGGGTTGCCTTGCCTAACCCAGGTCAACCGTGACCTGTTAGGACTTCCTTACCAAGTGTTCGATCAACCCTTTGACCAACTTGGATTTTTCCCTTGCCTATTTCCCAACTAGGACTTAACCTGGTTCCCAACCAGGTTTGTCTAACCCTCGAGTTAGGTCTAGTCTTTCGGTAGACTTCCACCTTGCCAACGTGTGATCTCCCTGATCCACCTGGACTTCACCTAGTCCCACTAGGTGTGCTTAGTCCCACTAGGTCTTTTCCCATGCTAGCGTGCGATCTCCTCGATCCACTTGGACTTCACCTAGTCCCACTAGGTGTGCCTAGTCCCACTAGGTGTGGCTAGTCCCACTAGGACTTTTTCCGTGCCAGTATGTGATCTCTCTGATCCACCTGGACTTCACCTAGTCCCACTAGGACTTTCCCAGTCATGTCTCCAGTCAACGTTGACCCCACTTGACTCACACAATATTCAAACATTATTATCAAACATCAAAACTTAAGCTTACCAATCATAAGCTCACCCGAGCCTAGTCAAACTAGGTCAACCCTGACCTAACAAAGATTGCACCAACAATCTTCCCCTTTTTGATGTTTGACAATATGTTTGAGAAAGACTAATTCCTATTAGCTTTTCAATCTCTCCCCCTTTGACATACATCAAAAAACACTCCCTGAGAGTCTATATAGTCAAAAGGCATGCCCAATGAAAATCTCATACCTTTCATTTGAACCCATGCTCAACCTTGAGCATTCATCGTGATGAAGATTCTTAATCTTCATTCCTTCACTTATTCCAAAAAAAAATTAAATGCATGCTTTTAAGGAAGACCTCCCCCTCAAAACATGCTATAAATCTCTATCATTGCACCAACAATGATTTTTGAATTCCTAAAACTTTAGGAAATCTCAACTTGAGATTATGAGATTTTGAGATTCAAAACTTAAATCAAAACATCTCCTTAACTCAATAGTTTCCACCAAACCATCTTCCTTTTTTATTTCATAAAGAAATTTACCCAAATATACTTATAAAAGTATTCCAAAGGGCTAAGGATTGTTTGGTCGCTCAAAATTGGGTTAAAGGACTAAAATCGGACAATTTTAGTCATACCAATCTATTGGTGTTGGGTACCAATCGATTAAGTTATGCCTTAATCGATCAACTGATCGATCACGCGAGCTTCTGTGCTCGCATATAAGATTCACCAGTTGTTGTCCTAATCGATCACCTGATTGATTGGGAGTTTCTGATTTTTGAAAACAATTTCAGACAAATTTCAGAAACTCCTAAATAATTTTACAAAAATTAAAAAATCCTAAAATTTTGTGTAGATATTATTTATGGCATATACTATCATGAAAAAATAGTTTTCTATGAAAATAATTTTCTTTTTCAAAGATTGACATAAAATTGGAAACTATTGAGATACTTCAATGTTTCACTCTATTTTGTATCCAATTCATCAATGATGAGTTCTATCAAAAGATAGTCTTCACCAAGGTTTTCCAAGATAGTTTTGAAATTGATTTCAAAAACAATTTCCAGTCATGTTCTTTGGGCTAAATACACATGAACCCAAGTTGCATCTTCCTCTCCGGGATTCCGAAAAGGTACTTTTGAAACACCAACGAGCATTAATTTAAAGACAAAATTGAGTATTATACTTCGCGTTAATATAGAAACGTAACAATGGCTTTATCATCTTTATCTCTTTTTCTCTTTATTATATTTTATACATGGATTTTTATACATAGATTGAAAGGTTTATATTGAAAGATTTATAGAGTAAGACAGAATAAATAAAGAGAAAATTTAACTAACGTATCAATCGTTGGAATGATAAACAAGTATCCATGTATTGTACATTAGCTTTCCCAATGATTGAAGTTTATTTAAATTCATGTTTTGATGAATTTAAAACTCAATAAGATGCGCATTAATCAATACCTTGAGTTTTATTTATCAACCTAACATCTCACTTGTTTTTAATGTGTCTCAAAACACACACAAGTCAACTTATGGTCTTGGTGAGATGTATAAATTTGGTTCTCCCTATATTAGGGTGCATGCATCTCTATCTAGATATTATAAACTTTGATCATCCACCTAAGATGCCAAGTAATGCCAATGTCCTTAATTTCAATAAAAATTAAATTAATCCACAAGTCATATGAGGATTTTCAAAAGAAAAATTATTATAGCTAGATAATGCATGTATGACATGACATGTGATATTTTCATAATAAAATATGAATGATGAATTATGATGTCATGGCATGTGATAGGGCATATAAATCATGGTATAATAATAAAAGAAAATACATAGATTTCCTATCTAAATATTAATAACTCATCGCTAAGTCATTAATAATCTAATTTTGCTCCTAATTTTCTAAGATAATGCCGAAACTCCCCAACTTGGCATATCTTTGGATTCTAACTTAGTTGTGCCAACTTTATTTAATTCAATCTTCCAAAAAATATAATTTGACACAATTTTACTCCCCTAGAGTAAACAAATGACTTCTTCATTTTCAAGGGTAATAAGTACTTGAAAATACCCCAAAGTGCCAACTTCATCAAAGTTGGGTTAACTACCCTTCCAATTTGAGTTGACACTCCCTAGACTTATCTAGGGTGTGGCGAGCACACTCTTAGGAACTCAAAACCTATTGGTGCTCCTTAGGTGTTTTAGGTATTCATTAGGGATAACTTCCCTTGATACCTTCCTAATAACCTTTCTAGGTTTCTCCGAACCCTTAGTCATGTTAGTCTTGCCTTGGTCAACTCTAGGGATGGTTTCCCTTGTGACCTTGACTTGACTCCTAAACCTAGATTGAATTCCATACATATATGGAACTCTATGGTAAGAAGGATCATCATCCTTGGTTTTAGGTTTGCATCCCAAACATTTCTTGCCCCTAGAGGGTCCTTGATTTCCTAAATCTAGGTTTTGATCCTTAGATCCCTTAAAAAGATTTTCTATTTTTTTTAGAGATTTTTCTAATGTTTCAAGTTTTGACCTCAAAACTTGATTTTCAATCATTACTTTCTCAAGGTTTGGTTTTCTAAAATTGCCTTGATAATTATTCTTCTTGAGTAGGTCTACCATGGAGTGTTCTAACTTGTTTCCTATCCTTAGATGTGGTAGTCTAGCATGAAAGACTCTATAGTTTTCCTTAGATTTTTTATGCCTCCTATTTTCATGATAAATGACATTGAAATGATAAAAATGATTTTTAGCATGCATTTTATCATGATGAAAATAAGTACCATTGCCTAATGGTACCTTAGTCTTGTTCTTGGAGGCTCCCCCTTGGTTTAAGCTCCTTCTTTTTGTCTTGATTAGATCCTTCCCCTTTGGACATTGGTTCTGATAATGTCCTTTTTCTTTGCATGAGAAGCACATAATGTGCTTCTTATCCTTCCGTACCACGGGACCGACCTCTTTTGACTTCTCCTTGGTTTTGGGTGTCACTTGCCCCTTTTTCTTGACCAAATTAGGACACTTACTCTTATAGTGTCCGTTTTGCCTACACTCAAAACAAATAATGTGATCTTTATTTTTACAAATTGAAATTGTTATACCTTCATGGGGTGTAGGGGTGACACTCGATTCTTCTTCTTCTTTATTAACCTCGGATGATGATGTTGAAGCTTTTCTTTGATCCGATATTAATGGCGAGTTTTTCTCCCCTCAATTCTTGAAGTGGAGGTTTCTTGAATTTCATCTGCAAATGTTGAGCATCTCTCAACTTCCGAATCTTCTTCCTCCGATAAATTTTCCTCTTCGAATTTATCTTGATTTGGTACAGTGGAGGGATCTTCATGAAGCTTTGCCAATTTACTCCAAAGCTCTTTGGCATCTTGAAATTCTCCAATTTTATCCAAGATGGTGCTTGGCAATAGATTGACCAATAATTTGGTCACTTTGTCATTGGCCTCGCATCTCTTGATTTGCTTCTCATTCCATTTGCTTTTCTTGAGGAGCTTTCCTTTAGTGTTTGTTGGAGCTTCGAAGCCCTCCATTAGAGCAAACCATTGCTCTATCTCCATCATGAGAAAATTTTCAATCTTTGTTTTCCAAAGATTAAAATTTGCTTTCACGTACGGTGGAGGTGCTCGGATGTCGTAGTCGAACTTCATTTTTAAGTTGAACCCTCTTGATGATGACTTCTTGAAATTAGGATTTCTTCAATTTTTTCTTCTTCCTCTAGCTCTCCTACCAGTCCTAACAATTAGTATCAGAGTCAGATCGCTCTTCACCGGACTAACCGTCAGAAGAAACATGAGCTAGAGCCATGATCCAGATCTAACCATGTGGGTTAAGCCTTGAATAAAGGATGTGTGAGCTCCCATGTCTTGATCAAGAGGACCAGACACCAGGCAGAGAAGTCCTAGTTGCAGCTAGGCGGTGAAGTTCTAGTAGGTCGGGTGGACGGAGGGGCAGAAAGTCCTGATGGGTTAAGGATCAGACATCAAACGGAAAGGGTTTCCGCTTGAGGGGGCTTGTGGTCCTTTATTTGAGGGGGGATTGTTGAGGTTGCAAGGTTGCAAATATAATCCTACATCGAAAACACATGGGAAAGATCATAGACTTATAAGGAAAAAAGATATCTCCATTGGCATGAGACCTGTTGGGAGAGCCCAAAAGCAAAACCATGAGGGTTTAGACCCAAAGTGAACAATATCATACAATTATGGAGATATCTAAATTCTTTTCGATCTTAACAGGATGCACCGAGCCCATCGGCTCACGTCCCCGTGCAATCATTCTCGTCCAATGCGTCTTACACTTGACTTCCTCCACTCCTGAATTCCTGCACACTTAGACAGAGGGATCAAAACTAACTGAATCTAACTTAACTTGGTTGATCACATCAAAACTAATTAGGGCACTAACAATCTCTCTCTTTTTGATGTGGATCAACCCAAGTTCAGTTAGGGTTAAACTAAAAGAAATAACACTAAGAAATGTTTGCAAATTAAAACATTAAGCATAAAAGAGACGTTTACAAATAAAACATCACAACCTCCCCTTGAACTTATGCTACTCTTACGCTTTGATCACAACAAAAAAAATAGGGCACATCAAAAGCTAGGGAAGGAAAAAAAATAAAAAATATGAATTAAATAATTCCTAAGCGTTCTTTTAATTTTAAAAAAAAATCGGTTGAAATAATTTTTTTCGAAATTTAAAATTAAAAATCAAATTTTAATAAATATTTCATAAAAAATCAAAAACATGTTAGAAAAATCTAAAATTTTTTGTATAAGTGGGAAATAGAGTTATGAGTTTGTATAAAAAGTTTTGACATAAAAAATTTTATCTGTGTCCAAAAATAAATCAAATACTGATTGAGTATAATATTTAAAGAATGATTATTTAAAATTCAAAAGCACTTCAAAAAATTCGAGTGTAATTTTACTAAGGGTCTACTAATCATATCTATATTTGGAAAAATTGAATCTAGGAAAATAAATTTTTATCTATTTTTAAAATTTAAAATTTGAATTTCAAACGTAAAATTGTGAAAATTTGAAAAATAATCAGAAAAATCTTTAAAATTCATAGTAAAGAAAATATTTATGTTTTAACAAAATAAATATGAACATAATTTTATCAATTTAAAATTTGATTGCTATTTAGTTTTTAAAGACACTAAATAATATGTTGAAAAAAACTGTTAGCACAAAAATATATACCGAGTAAAAATTAATCTAGTAAAGTTTTAGGAACCCAAAACAAATTCTTGTCTATGGGGTTAATTAAAAATTTCACAGGTATATAAAATCTCCTTCTGGTGAAGAAGTCTTTTATAGACTTTGAAGCACGAGACAAAAAAAACTAATAACTGAATTGTTTGTAGTTGATGGATGATTGGAAACTGAGCTCTAGAGGCCTATTTATAGTCCCGATCAAAGTTAACAGTTTGCTGACGTGACACTTATAGGGCGCCTGACACGTGGCTTAACCCTTATCCAACGTGCAACGTTCGCAAACAGTTAAACATAGCCTCTCGGACACCTGTGGGTTCGCGGGCGCCCGAGTGCTCACGCGCCTAATGCTTGAGCGCCCGAGAGGCCAGGCGTCCGAGAGTGGCCTTTTTGGTTAGCAACCGCTGATCACTTTCCAGTCTGACTTCCGATCTTCTTGGGTGATTTCTGGCCAACTGAAGTTAGGCTCACCCGAACCCGACTTTGGCCTTTCACCCCTCGAGCGTCCTTCCTTCTGGCTTCTCGTCCCTCGGACGTCGCGCACGTCCTTCTCGCTCCACTGATGTACTCTTTCGCAGTATCCGTGTCTCTCAGATGCACCGAGCCTGTCGGCTCACTTTCCCCTGCAATCCTTCTCGGCAACTGTGTCTTACGCTCGACTTCCTCCACTCCTAAGTTCCTGCACACTTAGACAGAGGGATTAAAACCAACATGACCTAACTTAACTTCGTTGGTCACATCAAAACTAATATAACCTCCCTCTCTGCCGCGACCTTCGTGGAAGCCAACTCTCCTCTATCGCGATCGGGATCGAGTGGAGAGCACCGCAGCGAGCCATCATCGGCGATGGAGGCTCGGTCGATCTTAGCATCCCGGGGTCAGTAGGTCCTCTTCTCCGGCGGCGACAGGGTAAGGTTTAGGAATTAGGGCTCCTGGTCGTTTTCCCCCTGCGACTTTCCCTTCCTAATAAGGGCATTCCGGCAATCTAGGGTTTAGGAGGATAGCTACCTCAGAGTAGGAGGTTGTCTCACCTATTAGACTGGTTCCTGACGGAGCAGATCAGATTTCCTAGCTAACGCAAGGCGCTTGAGGTGAGACCAGTTTCCCTGGTGTGTCGATCCGATGGGGATGGTAGATTTCTAGGTTTCGGATGTTTTAATGAACTTTGGATCGTTGTAATTCAGATTCTTCCTCCCTGCTCGAAGTCACTGAGCCGGCTGGGAGCTTCTATTGTGGAAACCCACACGAGCTCAGGTAAGGTCTAGTACGGTTGGATTGTTTGGTGTGCTAAATTTGGAGTTCGATCCACCATTTACCTTTGATATTTTGTATGTGTAGATTTTGGCTGTGAGGTGTTGTTGGCCTCCACCATTTCCCTGGTTGTGAGAAGGATTTCACGTTAGATTTCAGGAATTCGAGGTAAGGAGTTGTTCTTGGTAGATAAAACTATACATGCTGCCCAGGTCTTGGATTTAGCTATAGTTTTGATCTTAATTATGTAGTGGATGTTGTGGTTTGTGTTTTGTGGCAGATTGTTAAGAGTTGGTTTAGTTTTGTTGATTGTTTCTGATCAAAATTGGGAATGAGGACATTGGTTTGATTTTGAATTGGAGTTGGATTGGATGTAGATCCTGGATCAATCCTTGAGTTTCCATTATTTTGGCCGTGTGCCACTTGAATGGGTAAACTTGTTAGGTATGTGATTTAAGGGTGATCTCCCGGACTATGTTGAGTTTAAACCTATCATCTAACCTAATATTCCAAGCTTAATTTATCTGAATTCGAAATGAACCAAAAACAAACCTAATCCTAATTACAATGGGTAGATAGGAAGCTTCCATTTAATTAGAGGTAATTAAATGGTAAATAAATAATTAGGTTAACCCTAATATACTTTAGGGATTTATTACACTACAAAAATAATAGCAAATAACGACGGACAAAATCCATCACTATTCCGTCGCAAAACACTAATAGCGACGGAATAGTGACCGATTGAGCGCCGTCGGGCGAACACCAGTCGCAGTGCTGGAGTAGCAACGGCGAAAAAAAAACCCGTCGCTAATGTGATGTAGCGACGGACATATAAGTCGTCGCAATGGTAAGTTAGCGACGGGCATATAAGTCCGTCGCAAAAACCCGCTAAATATGTGGTGACGTGTCCCGGAGAGAATTTAGCGACGGACGGTCAAATAGCCGTCGTAACGCTTTCATTATAGCGACGGATTTGGTCAATATCCGTCGCTAATCTATCGTAATAGCGACGGATAAAGTCAAAATCCGTCGCTAATCTATCGTGATAGCGACGGGAAAGTTAATTTTCCGTCGCTATTTGCGACGGTTTTTTAAAAAAATTCGTCGCTAAATCTAGAAAAAATTTCATAATCATATGCTGTTTTTACAACATCCCATAGATACATCAATAATATACACAAAATAATAATCCACTGATCCAAACAAACAGAAAATAAGAGTATATTTTACAACATCCAAACAAACATCAAACAAAAATAATTATTACAACATTCAAACAAGAGTAAATATTTCACTATCCAATCCAAACTTTCATTTCCAAACTTATACAATCCAAACTTTCAAATAAGAGTAAGCATCTAAACTTTCATTTCCAATATCCAATCCAAACAAGAGTAATATCCAAATGTATACATCAAAAGAAAGTAAACATAAGTCAGAGTAAATAAAAAAAACTATATACATCAAAAATCAGAGTTTAGTAGAGAATCATTACGTACATGAATATTAGAGTGAATAATGGATGGAAAGGAATAACCTGCACAATAGAAGATAAAACAATAAGAAAGCAATAGAAGTAAGCAATAAGAAATAAAACAATAGAAGATAAAACAATAAGAAAGAAATCCAATAAAGAAAGAAATCTGAATTGATACCAATAAGAAATAGCAAATGAAGTAAGCATATGTAATAGAAGATAACTCTAATAGAACATCAGATGTAGGTACTTGTTCTACATTTGATTGATCAAAAGCATTCATTGCATCGTAAACCATTGATTGCATTGCATCAGCAGGGTTATATAATGTCTCTGGTCCAATTGAGTTCGATGATGATGCAACAGAAGGTACACCAAATTCATATACATACGGCTCTCCATGACAATACCTGTTGTAATAATCTGGAACAAACCCATACCTAGCGATATGAGTTTTCACTGTATCTTCATCACGGAAAGCTGTATTTCTACATTTGCGTTGATTACATGGACACTTCAACTCTGTGTCATTCAAATACTCAGGATGACACTTTGCAAAGTTAACAAATTCTTCGACTCCAGCAAAAAATTCCTCACGGATAAATCCATTGTCTAACCTATTATACATCCATACCTTGTTCGGATACATTGTATCTGAATTCAAATAAGGCAATTTAAACAATTTAAACAATTAATCAACAAATTAATCTAATTATTCAAACAATTAATCTAAAATTAATCAAACAAGATCTAATTAATGAATCAACTAATCTAATTAATCAAACAATTAATCATCTTAATAATCTAATTACTCAAACAATTAATCTAAAATTAATCAAACATTTGATCAATTAATTACACAATTAATGATTTAACAAAGGAAATTATTAACTAAATTAATTAAATAATTAACTGATTAATTATTCAATTAATTAATCAGTTAATTAAATGGCAAAATCCACTGGCCACAGCAGGGGTCGCCGGCCGCAACATGCGTCGGTTGGACGCAGCAGGCGGCGCACGGCCGTAGCAGGCCGCGAGCCGCCCGGCTAGGCCGCGACCGGCCGCGCTTGCCCGTGAGGGGCCGCGGGAGGCCCCGCCTGCCCGCGCGAGGCCGCGGGAGGCCGCGCGCGACCGTGCCAAGTCGTGGCTGCCCGGAGAAGACGCCGCCGCCACGGAAGCACAAACCAACGACGAAAATCAGGGAAATGTGGCTTAGCTCGCGTACCTGGGATCGGAGGAGGGTTCGCCTGAGGACAATCGCCGGAGGAGAATCGCCGAGAGGGGAGGAGCTAGGGATCACCGGATCGCGTGGCCGCGGGGGAAGGGGGTCGTCGCTTTTTTTAACTATTATTGCGACGGATTAACTTGTCCATCGCAGATTAGCGACGACTTTGACCAAGTCCGTCGCTATATTTAGGGGTTTGACCCGCCACCAATCCCTAGCGACGGATAATTTAAATTATCTGTCGCTATAGCGACGGACTTTGACCGTGTCCGTCGCTAAATTCAGGGATTTGACTTTGCGCGCAACCCTAGCGACGGATACTATATATCTGTTATCCGTCGCTATTAGCTATTATTTTTGTAGTGTTAGCTAGTTATAATTTCTGTGGGATAGCTATTTAAATATGTCCTTTGATACAGGATTTGATTTGGATTTATTATTGCTGATTATTGGCGATTGGTTCTCTTCTCTTCGGATTCTTCCATTTAGAGATAGGTACTTCTTCCTTGTTTCTATATATTCACATTACCTTTATGTATGACTATTTATTGATATGTAATAGGTTTTATTAACCTTAAATCTGCTACCGTTTGTTATCCTACTTAATACTTATGCTTGATCTTGGATATGATTTAGGTTTCTTTCCATACAATCTCATTTGTTGCTATCTAATTCTATACAGTATTTGTGTGAGCATGTGTACTTAGATAGGGTAGCATGCCACTGTATAGTTGCATTGATTTGATTCTAGCTATACTTGCATGTGTATCAAGATGTATGATGATTGGGTTATGATACATGTTTTCGACCTGTGTATGTTAGGTTGAGTTATGTGTTAATGACCTAGTAGGGGTTGTATGTGTTAGAGTCATGCACCATCTCTACATTGTTGCATACCGACGATCAGCAACTCCCTTGTGGTTGATCCTATCATTCTCCGACATATGATATGCACACACGGTCACTCATAGGTTAGTGTATACCGTAGGGTATGTGTATTTGCTCTGTACTGTTCCACTTGATCGCTCATGAGTAATAGTTTTCAGAGCGTGATAGTAGATAGGGATCCCTCCTCTTCCTATAGGCCAGAGGAGATGAGACAGATATCTCCCCCATGTATACATGGGGCAGAGTGAGAGTTCCACCAACATCCTGTCCACTCGGTCACTCAGGAGCAGTGATAGCAGAGTGCGGACAATGTCAAAGCTCTACCCATTCGGCTGACGCATATGACATGCTTCGATGGTTAGACTAGCGTCAGGGCTGACCATGTCATTGCATCATATGCATATGATGCATTTGTGCATTTGATTGTGATTGATGCACTTGTCTGTTGCATACGTTTGACATGCACATACAAGATTTATTATATGTGTAGTTTGATAACCATGCACTTGATCGTATGGTATAGGCCTTTTTATGATCAGGATAGACTAATTTCTGATATGTACATTCAGTTGTTACTTCCAGTTATGCATATTCTGATATACCTGTTGAGACTGTATCTTGTTATTTCTGTATAGCTTATTCATCTATTTATTCAACCATGCATATCTTTCTCTATACCTGCAGAGTCCACTTGGACTTACCACCCGTCATAATATTTTTATTTCAGGTTGATAGTTCACCGGAGGAGCCCAGTTGCCAGTCCCAGGTCCCCACGACTCTATTGATGGGTGCTTCCGCGTGTTTCGCTTTCTTTTTATAGCATTTTCAATGCGTTGTATTCATTTTTATATCATGGACTTGTATCGAGATTCATTTGTGTGGTATTATATTTTTGAGTCTTCTGTTGGACTTTGTGTTGTTGTTTTTGTTGCACGCTTGCCTTGGGGGTAGCTCAGGTGAGTTTTATAGCTTTGCTTTTGAGATATAATATTATTCTACATAGTATCTTCTATGTTTGAGGCCAGAGGTCTATTATTATACTGCGTGTGAAGTATGTGTGTGTAAATTGTTCGTCGGACGGGGGAGATGCTGTTCGATTTTATATTGAATTAGCGGCTCCGTTAGTCTCGGGACTTGACAGTCCGATGCTAATAAATTTTTTAAAGCCATAAAAGTTTTTTTAAATAGGTTAATAATTTTTTTAAGTTTCAGGATAAAAGATGATCTCTGAAGAAGCATACAGCCCAATGCTATAACTACAAAGAGGAAGGTCATCTAAAAGATTAGTCTCCCAAACTCAAGAACTAGCCAATGAAGAAGAAAGCACTGGAAGCCACCTGGGATGAGACCTCGTCTGATGAATCAGAAACTAAAGAATACGCTGGACTTGCACTAATGGTAAGTCATCAAGAGGAGAGCACTGAGAAAGGGGAAGCTACACTAGAAGAAAGCAGCTACGAAGGGGGAGTCCCTCTTTTCGAAAGTGACCCGGTAAGTGAGGTATGTTTTCCCCCTCACGATCAATTATACTCTGGTATAAAAGCAATGCTTAAAGCTAATCTTAAATTAGAAAAAGAAATTCAAAAATAAAAAATAAAATTAACTAATGCATGTTCTTTTGATGGTTCTGATAAATTGAAAAATGATATTGTTAATTTGAGAAATTTAGGTGAAAATTAGAATTTGATATTACATGTTTTCGCCAAAAGAAAAATAGTTATCCTGATAATCTGAACTGGTATATTAAAAATCAAAGAGGCCAACTTAGAAAAGTGTTCAAGAACTATATGTTAGATTGATGACGGTTGCTAGAGGAGGGGTGAACAGCACTTTTCGGCTTTCTTTGTCCTATGTTGTTAGTTGTGCAAGCGGAAATACAAACAAAACAATAAACAATAAGAAAGCAATGCTAACAAGAAGAGTTTACTTGGTATCCACCTCCAAGAGGTGACTAATCCAAGAATCCTTCGGTGGATCACTCCCCAGATGACCTCCGGCTAGCCCTTGTCGCTCCTTGTGGGTGGAAAAACCTCGCCACAATACCTCGACAATATCTGAGCACCAAGACTACTATTTGGCTCTTGACCAAAGCCAAATTCGTCAAACCTCTCAGCCAACACGAAGTCCTCTAAAATAGAACTAAGGCTGAAACCCTCGCCACCAGTTGACTGCTCCCAAGGCAGTCGACTGGTGCCAGCCAAACAGCAGTCCAACGGCTAGTTTTTGACTTTACCAGTCGACTGCTCCCAGGGCAGTCAACTGGTCCCCAGTCGAAAACTTTCTGTGAGTTTTATCAGTCGATTGCTCCCAGGGCAGTCAACTGGTCCACTCACACACCTAAGGTTTCCCTTCCCGAGTACACTTCTCTCAGCACTCGAACCCTAGGATTTCCCGAGTACAATCACTCAGCATTCGTACCCTCACGACTCAGCTGACTCCTCACTAGCAACCTCAACTATTGCCTTCGTGCCCTCTTCATCTTCGGCTCCTGTCCCTCGAATGCACGCAAGCCTCCAGTTTGCCTCCATGTCATCTTTCATGCATGCCTCAAAGTCCGCGCCCCTCAACTCATCGTCCCTGCTATACCAAGGTCCCTCGGGTACACACACAAGCCTCCAACTTGTCTCCATGCCACCCTTCACCGTACCGAAGCCATCCAGCCAAGTCAATATGTGTAACCTGCACACTCACATACACATATCAAATACACAAGGGTAAACCTAACTTAAACCCTTTGCCCAAACATCAAAACTCATGGTCACTCCGGACCATAAATTGCCTCAACACTATATACTTGCGAAATTTTTAATTTACCCCGTAGACAGGAATTTATTTTGGATTTCTAAGTCTTTACTAGATTAATTTTTACTCGGTATATGTTTTAGTGCTAATAGTTTCTTGATGAAGTGAATGATGCTTCTTCATTTTCTTGTGCCACTTTATTAGCAATTAGGCTCATCACTTTGAGTTCTTCTACTTGTTGCTCACTTGAGGTGGTGGATGCTTCCACTTCCTTTTCCTCTTCTATTTCTTGGACTTGTGTGGTATTTTCATGTAGGGCAATTATCTTTCTCCAAAGGTCTCTTGCATTCTTATAATCATTTATTCTCACCAACACATTAGAAGGCATAAAATCTAATATGATTTTTGTTACCTTCTAGTCTATCTCCGAATTTTCCCTTTGCTCCTTAGTTCAATATCGAGGTTGGAGCCTCTTCTTATGCTTGTCCGTTGGAGCTTCAAAATCATATTTCATGATTAGCATAAAATCAAAATCGATTTTGAAATATACCTCCATCATTTTCTTCCACCAAGAAAAGTCTCCATATTTCGGTAGATGGATGTTTGATCCGGTCATCTTGTGTTTCCTTGGCGATTAGTCCGATAGAGAGTGACCTGCTCGAATACCACTTGTAGGGGATCGGATGGCCATCTAGAGGGGGTGAATAGACGTTGCCCCTCAATTACTCGGTTCTCATCGTACAACATTAGTATGCGCAAGTGGAAATACAATTAACTAAAATACTAACAAGAAGAGACAAATCATTTAACGTGGTTCGAAAATAAAACTCCTACTCCACGGCTCTCCGTAATGTGGACGATCCTGATCCATCAGTGGATGATTCCCTGGAAGACCTCCGGCTAGCTTACGTAGCTCCTGGTGAGTGGAGACACCTCACCACAACCTCGCATAAAACCTCTGAGAGCTTAGACTACTAATTGTCCTTTAACCAAGTCCAATTTTGTCAACCTTGCTTAAGCAACCCGAGTTCTCTTAAATAGAACTCGTTTGTTGATCCAGGCATTACCAGTCAACTGGCAGCTGTCGAATTCGAACGTTACAGCCTAACGTTCGAATTCAGCCGACACCAGTCGACTACACAAAAAGATCAGTCAACTGATCTTTCTATTTCCTCAACCAATCGACTGATCCTATACCTGTCGATTGGTAAAATCCTAAACCTAGGGTTTTCCTTCTCGAGTATATTTAACTCGCACTCCGACTCTCACGACTCACTTGACCCTTCATTGCAACCTTAACCTATTGTCCTCATGCCTTCTTCACTTTGGCTCTCGTTTCTCGGATGCATACAAGCTCGCGGTTCGTCCTCATGTCATCCTTCACATATGCCTTGAAGTGTGCTTCCCTCGGCTCATCGTTGATGCCTTGTCCACGGTCCCTCGGATGCACCATCCTTCACCGGACCCGAAGCTATCAAGTTGAGTCTATGTGTATCCTGCAGAACTTGTACACTCAAATACATATATCAATTATAAGGGCAAACCTAATTTAAACTCTTTGCCCAAACATCAAAAGTCACTCTGAACCATCGGGATTGCCTCAACACTCTCTAGCCAACTTGCACTAGACCTATAATTAGTATCAGAGCAAGGTAGATCTGCTTTTGAAAGACTAATCGCCAGTTAAAGTAACAAGATAATGGCCAGAACTAGCATACACCTGCCTAAGTTTGAGAGGGAGTTTATGACATGGAAGCGTAAAATGGAGGTATAGTTTAAAACCAATTTTAAAATTTTACTAATAATCAAATACGGTCTTGAAGTACCTGGAAACACGAACGACGAGATAAGAAAAAGACCTCCCCCTCGAAATCATTCTTTTAATGAAGACCTCCCCCTCAAAATGTCATAAACTTCTATCATTGCACCAACAATAATTTTTGAGTTCCTAAATCTTTAGGAAAGCTCAAAGCGAAGTTATGAGGTTTTAAAAATTCAGTCTAAAATCTAAACCTCTCCTTAACCCTATATTTTTCACCAAAACCTTTTACTTTTTGTTTTCATTATGAAAACTATCCTAATATACTTATAAAAGTATTCTAGAGGATTAGAGATTGTTAGGTTACTTAAAATTGAGCTAATGGACTGAAACAGACAATTTCAGTCGAATTCAATAATGTCAATCGATTGGTGTTAGGTCCCAATTGATTAAGTCACTCCTTAATCAATCACCTAATCGATTAAGACCATCTTAATCGATCAACCGATATATTATATGAGCTTCTATGCTCACGAAAAACCTTCACCAATCGATCGTCTGATCGATTGATGTATGTTCTAATCGATCACCTAATCGATTCGAAGTTTCTGATTTTTGAAAATAATTTCAAATTCGAATTTCAGGAACTCCTAAATAATTCTATAAAATTTTGTGTAGACATTATTTATGACATATACTATTATAGAAAAATAATTTTCTATGAAAATAGCTTCCACTTTCAATGATTTATATAAAATTAGAATCCTTGAAGAACTTCAATGTTTCACTCCATTTTATATCCATTTTATCAATGATGAGTTATATCAAAAGATAATCTTCACAAAAGTTATCCAAAATAGTTTTGAAATAATTTTCAAAAATAATTTTCAATCATGTTCTTTGGGCTAAATGCACATGACTTATACATTAGCTTTTCCAAGGATTGAAGTTCAATTAATTTTTTGTCTTGATGAATTTAAAAACTCATATAAATGCATTTGATCAACACCTTGAGATTTATTCATCTTTCTATCATCTCACTTGTATCAAATATGTCTCAAAACACATACAAGTCTACTTAAGGTCTTTGTGTGATGTAAAAATAGGTTCTCCCTATTAGGACCGATAGGAGAGCTAGAAGGTGGGGTGATTAGCTCCGATCTTTGCTCGATGAAGATTTGTTGCGGTGGAAGACTTGAGCAATGCTAATACCTCAATTTACTTGGTGTCCACTTTCTTGAGGTGACTAATCTAAGGATCCACTCTCCTCACTCTTTCAAACACTATGAAAGACTCCTTCGTGGAGGTGGAGAAACCTTGTACAAGCTCTCAAGAAGATACAACAAGAATACAAGCAAATACAAAGAAAAATCTTATAAGATTTACAACAATGAGCTCTTTTTTTTTCTTTCTTCTAGCTTGGGATCGCCTCTAGAACCTTGGAAATGCAACAGTACTGTGCTCCAAGACTTCTCTTGAAATGGTGATGAAGGAGGAGAAGAAGTGTGAAAAGAAGTACCGCTTCAACCTGCGTTAAAATCCTATATACCCGGGACCTAGGGTTCCCTTGATCGATCACCCAATCGAATACCACGTCAGACTTAGTCATTTAACGGCTATTTTTTGAAGCTTAATTAATTAGCCAATCGATTATCTTAATCGATTGCTAATTGGATCCAACACTTCTCTGTGCCTTGTGCAATTCCAATGTAATCGATTGACCAATCGATTACCATCTTCCTTAATCGATTACTCAATTGATTAAGAAGAGGTTGAATCGATTGCCCAATCGATTCAGCCTGCTTCTATTCTCGCAACCCAATTCTCCCAATCGATTCATTCCCTCCTTAATCGATCACTCAATCGATTAAGAGAGCTTTTGTTTCGAGAAACTAAAACCAATTGATTACTCAATCGATTGACCCCAACCCTAACTTGTGTGCACAAGTCTAGGGTTCCCTTGCCTAACCCCGGTCAACCATGACCTGTTAAGACTTTCTCACCAAGTGTCTGATCAAACTTTTGACCGAATTGGATTTTCTCTTGCCTAGTTCCCAACTAGGACTTAACCTAGTTTCCAACCAGGTTTGTCTAACCCTCGAGTTAGGTCTAGTCTCTTGGTAGACTTCCACCTTGCCAACGTGCGATCTCTTCGATCCACCTGGACTTCACCTAGTCCCACTATGACTTTTCTCATGTCAGCGTGCGATCTCCCCGATCCACCTGAACTTCACCTAGTCTCACTAGGTGTGCCTAGTCCCACTAGGACTTTTCCCATGCCAGCATACGATATCCCCGATCTACCTAGACTTCACCTAGTGCCACTAGGTGTGTCTAGTCCCACTAGAACTTTTCCCGTGCCAGCATGTGATCTCCCCAATCCACCTGGACTTCACCTAGTCTCACTAGGTGTGCCTAGTCCCACTAGGACTTTTCTCATGCCAGCGTGCGATCTCCCCGATCCACTTGAACTTCACCTAGTCCCACTAGGTGTGCCTAGTCCCACTAGGACTTTTCCCATGTCACCGTACGATCTCCCCGATCCACCTGGACTTCACCTAGTCTCACTAGCTCTTTTCTAGTCAAGTCTCTAGTCAACCTTGACTCACTTGACTTACACGATATTCAAACATCATTATCAAACACTCTAAGAAGAGCGACCTTGCTCTCTTGGAAGAGCGACCTTGCTCTCTTGGAAGAGCGATTTCTTCTAATTCTTCTTTTTCCACTAGCTCTTGCTCTCTCGGCGATGCATTCAAAGAAGAGCGACCTTGCTTTGATATTATTTGTTGAGACTGGTAGGAGAGATAAAGGGAGAATGATTAGCTTCCCTTCTACTTGATGTAGAATTGTCGCCACGGAAGAGTTGAGCAATGTTAACACTCTTGGATTTTACTAGGGATCCACCTCTTTGAGGTGACTAATCCAAGAATCCACTCTTCCTCACTTTCACATCCACTATGAATGTCTCATTAGTGGGAGTGGAGAAACCTCGTACTAGCTCTCTAAGAAAGATAATAAGAATACAAGCAAATATACAGGAAATCTTATAAGATTTACAACAATGAGTTTCTCTTTGCTTTTCTTGCTTTCTTCTAACTTGGAATCACCTCTTGATGCTTGAAAATGTAGCAACACTAAGCTTCAAGACCTCACAAGAAATGGCGATCAAAGAGAGGAAGAAATGCCGCTTCAATCTGCTTGAAAACCTTATATACCCGTGACCTAATGTTCCTTAATCGATTACCACGTCAGATCTAGCCGTTCAATGACTAGTTTTGAAGCTTAATTAATTGCCCAATCGATTCAACATCTTTCTCTGCTTTTTGTAGACACAACTTTATTGATCACCCAATCGATTCACGCCTTCTTTAATCGATCACCCAATTGATTTAGAAGACTTCTGTTGTCGTGACACAACTCTCCCAATCAATCACCTAATAGATTAAGAAGGCTTCTGTTGTTGCGACAACCCAGCACCAATCGATCACCCAATCGATTCCCCAAACCCTAACTCACCTAACAAAGTATAGGATTACTTTGCCTAACCCCATTAACCATGACCTGTTAGAACTTTACAATCAACTGTCCGATCAAACCTTTGACCGACTTGGACTTTCCCTTGTCTAGTTCCCAATTAGGACTTCTCTTATGTCAAGTGTTTAACTCCCAACTAACCCACTTTGGACTTCACCTAGTTCCCAAATAGGTTTGCCTAGTCCCACTAAGACTTTTCTTTGCCAATGTGCAATTTTTTCGATCCACTTGAACTTCACCTAGTCCCACTAGGACTTCCCTTTGTCAATGTGTGATTTCCCGATCTACTTGGACTTCACCTGGTCCCACTAGGTTTGTCTAGTCCTACTAGAACTTCACTTTACTAGCGTGTGATCTCCCCGATCCACTTGGACTTCACTTAGTCTCACTAGGTTTACCTAGTCATACTAGGACTTCACTTTGCCAACGTGCGATCTCTCCGATCCACTTGGACTTCACCTAGTTTCTAACTAGGTTTGTCTAGTCCCACTAGGACTTCCCTTTACCTAACCATAATTAGGTCTTCACTAGTCAGGACTCCAGCTAAACTTGACTTACCTAACTCGTCACATACAATGTCCAAACATCATTGTTAAATATTGAAACTCAAACTCACCTAAGCTTAGTCAAACTAGGTCAACCTTGACCTACTGAAGATTACGCTAACATTGATCACCGAACTCAAGAATCTTGGAGAAACAGTAATAAACCAAAATTCATTAAGGTATGTTTTAAATGTATTTCTAAAAATACTAGAGTGGATGGCGTTAGTCGACTCCTACTGTATCTCCAAGGACCTTAAGGTAAGTACATTGGAGAATTTGTTTTTGATTTTGAAACTTCACGAGTCTCAATATGTAGAGAGAAAAGATAAGGCAGACAATATCACCCTGTACATAAGGAAGATAGAACCAAATGCAGAGTCTTCAGACGATGAAGAAGAAATGACTTACATATATGGTAAGAAAGTTAAATAAGTTTTTTAAGTATAATAAATTTAACAAGCTGCAGACAAAGAAATACTCTCCGGAAAAAAGGCGAGTCAAATGCTACCACTATGACGAAGAAAGTCACATCAAGGATCATGACCCAAGATTGAAAAACAAAAAGAAAGTAAAAGAAAAAGGATCCAAGCTAAAGAATATGAATGTCAGGTGGGATGACACGTCATGATCAAAATTCGAGATCGAATCATATGCTGGACTTGCACTTATGACAAGTTACCAAGAGGAAGATAATGACAGTTCATCCGAGATGAGTATCGATGAAGAGGGAGATACTTCAGAAGAAAACAAAAGTGAAGGGGGAGCATCCAATTTTGAACACGACGAAATGGTAAGTGAGGTATGCAAATTTCCTCCAGCTAAGCTTTATATTTGTATAAAATCTATGATTAGATCTTTTTACAAATTAAGGATAAAGTATGTAAAAATGAAAAAGGATAATATTGATTTGAAACTAATTTAGCTACAACATATTCATTAGATCTCTTTGACAAACTAAAACATGAAAATGATAAACTTAAAAAACAAATAGAATTGTTAAAGAATCATATAGGCTCCAATGTCACAAATAGAAATGTTAAATATAATGGAGGGCTCGACTAGTATTTACAATATCATAGGAGTTAAATTGTAAGACTATCCAAAAATTATATTCTACCTAAATTTTTTATAAATCTAGTAAGTAGAAATCAATATCGTGTTCCTAAATCTGTTTTAAACTGTTAGATTATTTTTATGCGTGCTTAGTATTTAGGATTGAATAATTTACTATTAAAATTTTTGATTACTGGAAAATCTATTCGTTAATTTATTTAGAGTTTTTATATTTTTTTTCTATAATAGATACAACTCATATCTATCCACAAAAATTTTTTGAGATTTTTTCAACCATTAGATGAATTTTTGTAGATTTTTTAATAAAAATGAAATTTTTAATTTTAAAAATACTTCAAAGATTATTTTCTGAAAACCGAATTTTTTGGAAATTGGCCGTTATATTTTCACCTTTGACAAAAAAATTAAAAAATTTTGAATTGGAAATCTAATTTTAAAAATTATTTTTAAAAAAGTTCAGTTCTACAATGAAAATTATTTTTCGATACTTAAAAAATTTATCTTTCTTGGAAATTTTTTTACAAAGTCTAATTAACCATTTTTACTCTTGGATAAAAAAAATTTTGAAATTTTCTGATCAATATATGAATTATTATGAATTTTTCTACGAGAAATAAATTTTAAAAAATTAAATGTTTTAAGATTTTTTTAAAAATTTTCAGAAATTCTAAATTTATGTTTAACTACCACTTAGAAATTTTTTCAGATTATTTCTAAATCATTGCATTTTTTATTCACCCCAAGTTTTTATATGATCAAAGGGTAGAATTTTTTAGATTAAGTTAAGGGGAGGTCTTTATTGAAATATTTTTTTGTTAAATTGCATAGTTAATTTTATTATTTTTATAAAACAATGCTATTTTATGTTTTACTTTACACTAACTTAACTTATGTTGATGTACATCAAAAGGAAGAGATTATAAATATCCTAGGTTGATTTTGATGTGAACAAACAAGTCAAGTTAGGCTTGATTGTTTTTTATCTTTGTGTCTAAATGTGCAGGAGCTTAGGAGCACAAGAAGTTGAGCGGAAGAAACAGCGAACTAGAAGGATGACACAGAAAGAGAATCGACGGATTCGATGCATCTAAGGGACGAAGAAGCTACGGAAAAATATACCCGTGGACAAAAAAGTGTACGACGTCCGAGGGACGAGAAGAAGTGTGCGACGTTCGAGGGACGAAAAGTCGAGAAGTTGGGTTCGGATGAACTCAACTCTGGATGGTCGAAAATCACCCAAGCGATCGAAGATTGAAGAAAGCCAACTTCAGAGTTGATCTTGAAGATTTCAAGGTCAGAGGCCCCTCAGATGTCTTCGAGGGCGCCTCAAATGTCCAAAATCATTTGTACAAAAATAGTGAACTGAGACATCTCAGTTCGGAACTAAGGCGCCTTAAGCTAGAACTGAGACACCTCAGATGCAGAATTATCGTTAGTGAACGTTGCTTACGTGGATAAAATTTTATCCAACTGAGGGGCTTCGAGTCTCAACCGAGGCGGCTCTAAGTCACGTCAACACAATAATAACTTTTCTTTTGAGATTATAAATAACCTCCTAGAACTAAGATTAAAAGATAACGATTGTAATACAATTTCCTAATCCTTCTCTGAGTTTTTTCAAAAATTGTAATAAATTTCTCTACCTATAACACAGAGAATTTCAGTAAAATTTTCATCCATCTTAGATTAGCAACCTCCACGGTTATAAACAAGTAAATCGCAACCTCATTCTTTTATAGTTGTTTATGTTTGTAATTATTTTAATTGTTTGCTAATTAATTATCTTTGCTAAAAATTCTGCAAAATATCAAGTTTAAATAAACTTTGCAGAGCTATCCACTCTCCTAGTCCGTATGCATGGGCCTACACCGTCAACTATGCATAATTCGCAAGGGTAACAAGAGGATATGAAGACATACAACAGCTTCCAATAGATGACTTTAGCCCTAAGAATAAGAGACCTCCAATCACAATTACAAGAGTTGCGGCCTCGGAAAGTCATGCAATGTTCCAATTTAAATGAGACTCATGACTCTCCTAATGCCACCAACAAATGAACTCAATTACAATCTGCACTTAATGTTACTAATTTTTACATCTATCATGCACTAATCTAACCTAAAATAATCTAACCTAACCAAGATAGAACACACCTACGAACACTAACTATTGAATAATCTTTCAACACTTCGAATAAGTTGGGTAGCATAAATAAGAACTACTCGCCTGCGGATTCTGTTAAGCGAATTGCCATATCAACTCAAACATCCAGAAAAGTCAAGCTTTCGGCATACTCCAGGATTGAAATTCCTTGATTTCGCTGGTTGTCTCCTAGGAGCAGGCGGGCATGTTTCTGCAATACCTGTTACGAAAGGTACTGAGACTGGCGTGTTGAGATGATCAGAGTTTTTGTATGGATCCGACTTCTCGTGTGCAGATATCCCATGCAACTGACTTGAAACGATTAACTCAAGAAACGATTGATAAACTAACTCTGAGAGTTGTTCATCATCAGCATTGTCTTCTATTTGACCGAGATCACCACAATCATCGAAGTTAAGCTGCCGGCGAAGAGGGATATGTGTTCCCTCAGGAGTCTTCTTCTTAGGGGCAAATAATAATTCTTGTGACAAGGGAGCAAACGGATCAAAGACGTGCTCTTTAGGAGTCTGGCTGCCTGAAAAGGTCACTTGGTCCTCAGAGCGATCAGAAGAACATGGAAGATCTAAACATTCTCTGTCGGTAGAAGGAGTTGTTTGAAAACCATCCTTTCCGTCAATGAGTTCAATAGAAGGATCAAGACCATAAACATTTTGCCCACCGTTCACTTCTTCCACCTTAGTCAAAGACCCCGTCTTGAAAATCCCCATTCCATCTGATTCAGAACCTCTAACCTTTTCAAAGGAAGGAGTTTTGAGTGCTTCAGATTCCATTACTAAAACACGGAGCAAGAAGTGTTTATTCCACGATGCAGTTCTCAGCACAAGCAAATAAGGTAAACCCCTTCAGTATCAGCTCACGGGCCAAAAACAATGCAATCCCGTGCTACCACCTTTCAAGACTTTCGCACTGAAAACCTAGAGAATTGAAAGAAACCCCATTGATCGAAATACAACAGGGAAATCAAATCCCCGGACAAACTAGAAAGTAGAAACTCGATAAACGAAGAAAAAAAAAAGTCAATTTTGAAGAATATGGAAGACAAACAATAGCAAACCCTAACCTCCGAAGGACTTAACACCTCGCGATAACTCTTCGACAGAGAAAATTAGCCGAGCACGCAACACTCATCGAATCCGAGAGAGAAATGGAGAGAGGGAGGCCGGAAAGCGACCAATCCGGCGGAGAGAGAGAGGTAGGGCTTCGCGCAATGGCACTTCGCCGGAGGAGAGAGAGAAAGAGGGAGGCCGATTCAGAAGCAGCAGAACAAAGAAGCGAAGGAAACGTGTGAGACTGTGAGTGCAAGGCGTGCGGTGAGGTATGATCTTGAATCGGTCCGGTCTATCCGAACCGGTCCGGCCTACTCATCATCTAAGTTAGCTGAAATTTCTTAATTTTTTACTATTATTTTTTCTCAATTTCCCCTCTTTAATATTTTTTTTAAATGGCTATTAAAGATTAAAATCAACAAAGTCTCCTAGAGTTTTTTTACAATTTTAATTTGCAAGAGCAAAAAGTGATTAATTGGTCTCAGCGTTCCATCAATGTATTTCAGGATTAATATGGAAAAGATAAATATAAAAATTATTAATTCAGATATTATGGTTAACATATGAAGAAAATAGACACCTTGATTTTGTTAAATTTTGAACACCTCAAAATGACAACACTTATGTATAAATCATAAGTCCAACTCATATGAACTACAACTCTAATATGTAGCTCAATAATTATGTTGTCTGTCTAAGGTACACTTGCCCACAAATTTCATAAGTATATCCACAAATTTCATAAATAAGCACGGAATTGTTCAAAATAGTTACTTTTCATTCTATGACGTAATTAAGTTGATTATTATCGGATAAATATTATTATAATATATAAAAATTTAAATTTTAATAAAGTCGAAAAAAATACATGTCCTCTTCCTATTGAATTTACTTCTCCATATATAATTCTACGTTCAGCCATGTGAGACCGTTAAAATTACGAATTTTATCTTTTTTACTACAAAGAGTACTGGGTTTCACGGGAGGCAATTAATTAAATTAAAATTAAACCACCTAATTAAGCATCATCCAAATGAAATTTATATTACCGAAAAACTGAGGCAGTTTGTTCTGTTTAGCCGCAAAGCTTTTTAGTTTAGCTGAAATAACAAACGACATTATCAAAACGCGTCAAAGAGCAAAAAGCGTGTTGAAGGTGGGAGTGCCGATCGATAACGTGTTGAAGAATGATTCTTGCTTACCCCACCCCCCCCCCCCCCCCCCCCCAATTAAAAAATAAATAACGAACTGTTTTTCAACCTCGAAGATTGATATAGTTTCATAAAATTAAGATCCTTGTGTTCCTCTTTTAATTCAGCTATAAATAACATGTATGCTTCACACAGATTTCACTCCATCATCCTTCATCTCCAATTTTTATCCAAAAGAAAATCGTTTTCATATCGTTCCTTTCTCGAATTAGACAGATCATGGCGGCGAAGAAGAAAGCCACTCCGTCGTCCGCCGCAGGGCGCCGCGCATGGAGGCTACTGCGCCTCGCCGTTCTGTGGACGCGCAAGGGCGGCGCGTTCAAGCGCGGCATCTTCGTCGAGCTCGGCCTCCTCCCCGGCTACCTCAAGGGCCTCAGACCCGGGGGCCAGCGCGCCGCCGCCGGCCACCAGCTCCGTTACGGTGAGCGGGAGTTCTCGTTCCAGGAAACACCCATCATCCGCTTCAAGACGCCTTCTGCGCGCTTCCTCCGTTTCCCCTGCATCGCCGCCCCGGCCGCCGCCGACGACGACGTAGAAGACTTCTTCGTCGCCTACGACAGTGAGGCCGAGGCAGCAAGAGAGGAGAGCTCCGGCGACGACGCGTCGGAGTTGAAAGGGATAGACGAGGAGGCGGAGCTGTTCATAGCAAAGTTCTACGACCAGATCAAGATGCAGCGACAGTAAACGGCCTGTTCATGCCATTTTTTTTATTAATTGCAATAAAAGGTTCGCTATTTTCGAACCGTTTATGGAAAATAATTTTATTTTAATCAATCTATTAGATTTAATATTTCGATAAATTACATAAAATTTTTCAATGACCACTTGATTTTTACATGCACTCTTCATTTAAATTTTTCTTTATATTTACTCCCTGATAGATTGAGTATAAAAAAATAAAAATTAAATATACATCAATAAAAATTAAGTATAAAAGAGTAAAATTTGAGTATAAAACAATGAAAATTGAGTACATGGATTATTAATGTGGTGGATACAACATTTCGTACTCAATTTTCTAACTTTTATACTCAACTTTATTCAAATAATACTTACTAAACTGTCTTATCCCATCAGAGACTGCATGTAAAGAAAAATTTATATGGGGATTACATACAAAGTTAAAATAGTACGTAGAGAATTTATGAAAATTTACTCATAATATATTCATGATATACGTAAATGCCCTTCCAGAGTAATAATTCAGAATTAATTTTAGAAGTTTTTTAATTAAAAATAGAAAAAGAAACTCCTTTTTTTTTGTTACTGTTTTTTTTTTAATGTCGATTCACCGGTGACGACCAAAAAGGATAACAGAGAGAGATGACATGATCCGTTGCAACCTCCTTTCTTCCCCGCCCCCTCTACTCCCTTCCTTGAATCCGAATCCAAGCTCTCTGCACCGGAACCCTACTCTTGTCCTTTGCCCTAAATTTTCGTCTCCGTTTCCCCGTTCTGGCGCTCGCAGAAGCTCGTCCTTTTGCCGGGTTACTGGGGGCGACGGCGGTGGCAGTTCCTCTGGGGACGAGAACGCGGAGCCCATCCGTGCTGGAAGATTCAAGTTCCGAGATGGCAGTGGAGGAGGTGGAGACCAAGATGAGGGAACCCCATGGATGAGCAAAAAGAGGCGGTGGTGGTCTGACGACTCTCAGATCGATGTCGATGAGGACTTCGAAGACTTTGATGATGACCCTACGGATCCCTGGGATATGATTTGGATCTTTAAGGTATTTCTACTCTCGGTAGTTTTGTCTCCCTTGAGTTTTTTTCCCCCCTTTAAATTGAACATTTGCATCTAATTTGATGCTGTGATGATGCTCTTGTGAGGTTAAATGTTAAGCCATTATAGTTGAATTTGTGGGATACTTATTGTGATTAGTCTTATCATCTTTTGGGATTTATTTTATCTAGATAGAATAAGAGTCAGTTGTAGATTCAGAGATAAAGTGCAAAATAATCTTTAATCTTTGACATTATTGATTCTGAATAACTTTGGCAAATATGCTGCAGGATAATTTCACAAATGTAATGGCATTGAGGAAAATTTACAAATGATTCCGATGATGAATTCAACAGAATTTGACATCTTGGCTGTGTTTTTTTTCTCTATGAAATAACCTGAACTATCCTTGAAAAAGGAACCATAATTTAAAAATATAGAAAGTAAAGGGACCCGAAACTATGCCAACTTCAAATTTGCCACTCACAGGAAGCTGGTTAGTACTTTGATGAGGTGATCTTTTCACGACTAGAATTGAAGGTAGGAAAGGATCCACTCTCAACAGCTACTAGGTTAAGTCAGTGTAAGAAACTGTGCCACAAGGAATTGAGTTTCAAGTCTTCTACCGTCATTGAACTTGAAAGAAAAAAGAGCGTATGCTTGTTTTACCCCTTTCTTTCTATTTAATGTGGCAGCAAACTCCAATGATTAACCATCAGACCTAGGTCTCCTGCAACCTAGATGCTCTATTACACTGCCTTGGAGCATGTAAAACCATACATGAAGGGGTTCTGATGCAGCTGGAGTGACAAAAAAGACAAAATTGTGTCTCCCATCCACATCTTATGAATCGTATGCCTCCATTCATGTCACAACAAAAGGATAACTATAAAACAACTAAAATTTTATTAATAAGAAAGATAATCCAACAAGTTGATATTGAGGTTCCTTTTAAAACCCTAACCATGACCCAAACTTGGAAATAGATGCAGGCAATCAATTCCTAAAATAACTTATCCTACTCAAATCAAATGTAAGTTTACTTAGTCTTAACTACTCAATATTTTTTTTGTTAAAATACTCGATCATGATTTAGAACTTCTAAAAACCGTAAAAGTTTAAAAATTTTATTTTTTATTTTTTATTTTAAATTCATCAGCATCAAGTTCATTCATACATCCCAAATTCATTTACATTATGCAACATGTCAGTACTCCAATGTCAGCTGTGTCTCTTTTGCATGTCAATGGGGATGCTAGCATCACGTTCAAATAGTCATGCATATGTGTAAATCCAATAAAATAGATAATGCTCGCAAAAGACAGCCTCTATCATCATTTGAGGAAGGTGCCAGTCAACAAACAGTAAATTAGAAATCAATTAATTCATTGTTTGAGCGTTGTGAACTCTAGTGTTACTATATGAAGCGTAGTACATTAGTTAGTAAGACAGATGAAAAAGGGTATCCTTCAATGCGCAAGCAAATTTAGTGATTTGATATGTATCATTATGGCATTTCCAAAACTTTTCTTAAGTCATTCTTCCCATACTATATGGAACCGGTTTATATTAGACAGGAAACTTTTGATAATATTCATACATTGGCTAACCTTCTCTTTAAGTCAAAACTTTACTGATATTGTTTTTAGGTGCAGAACTTGGTGATATGTTAATAGCTTGAATGTTTTCAGTGTTATATATTTTTTTTGAACATAATTTTGAATATATTTTGATTAGGCATATGGTGTTAGCAGGTGTTCAAATCTTATGGCTATTTTCTACCAGCTATTATAGTTTCAATGCTTCTTGCAACCGGTCCAAAAGCCTTCTTGTTGGCCTTGGCATTACCTCTTGGCCAATCGGCAATCTCTCTAGCAATTGACAAGGTGTGGGGGAAGGCAGAAGATGGTCCACGAACCAAGCCAAAGGCCAGGAAGAGAGAATTCACGAGGTCGAATTGGGGGTTTGGAAGGCAATGGCAGGATCAAGGTACTGACAATGAGGAAGGAAGAAATGGCTATCAGTCATGGGCGTCAACAGATACTGGTGGTACCGGTGGAGCAACAACCTCTGGAACCAGTTTAGGGGGATGGGATGAACTAGATATACATGGCAGAGGCAACACCAATGGTTATGCGAGACGCCAAAGAGAAGGACCATCAAAAAAGAATTTATCCCAATTTAAGCCCACTAGAAAGGGGAAGTTGTCCAAGAGAGGAAGGTACAAGGACGAGCCTCTGTTGTTAAGAGTGTTGATTGCAATTTTCCCATTCTTGGCATCTTGGACCAGGATATTGTGGTAAACCGAACAGTTTATATGTCGCAATGTTGGTTTAAACTGTTCATTCTTCAACGACGAACATAGAGAGCATTAGCACCTTGTACTGTCCTTCCATGCGTTTACCAAATCTCAGTCTTAATGGAATAGATCGGGGACGATGTGTTCACTCTGCCCGTTCACGATTTTTTCGATAGAGTCAGTTTTAATTATCATTCAATTAGAATATCTCTTGTTCTTGGATCCAACTGATTAATTTGATCTCAGTTTCCAAGCTATTGTTGCAAGCTGATGACTTGTAAGCTTCTTAGCAAGTGGAAAGAGCAACAAGGTAAGGGACCAGTGGTGAGACAAAAGAGAAGGGCACATGGAGTTCTACTTTGTGGATCCTTCATCCCTTTAGCCACAATGAAGGCACAGTTGAGTGGGCGTCATGATGAAGGTCAGTGTCTTCCTTACCAGCTTGAGTGGGTAAATTCACTCAGTCAGTTCTAAATTTTTATTGACCGAACCAAACTAATTTCGTTTTCATTTCATGGATAATAATCGAATAAACTGATATTTTACTGGACCAACCGCCCTATGGATTTTCTCTCTTGGTCTAAACTTATCCCAGTCTGCTCATTAGCTTAGAATAAGGACCACTCTAACTGAACCAAATGTATTCAAATCACAAAGTTAAGTTGGACACATTAGAGCATCCACAACCACTAACACCCGATTAACGAGCCGTGTGCATTAATTTCATTGTGGCAAAGGCGTTAATGGGCTGACGCGATGAACACGTTCAGACGTTTGAACGCGTTCATCGACAAAAAAAAAACGAAATGACATGGCATCCCCAATTGAAGCATCCCCAATCGAAGCATCCCCCAATCGATTGAGACAACCCTAATCGGGGGCTGCTCCAATTTGCTCTCAATTGATTGGGGATTATGATTGAGGATGTTTTTGATCGACTCGGGCAGTCGTAATCAATTAGAGATCAGCAACGATCATCTAAACGGCTAGTAAACGTCTACAACGATCATCAAACGGTCATTAACGACTATTTTAATAAAAAAAATTAAATTCTTTAGTTTCTCTTTATGTTTAATTTATATATTATTTTTTAATTATATAAAAGTGTGTTTTTTATATTATATTTTTTTCATTTCAAATTTATAATAATATTTTAATTTCAAATAATAATAAGAATATTTAAAAATATTATAATTATTTATTTTAAATAATAATCATTTAAATTGATAAATAAAATTGAAAATAAAGAATATGTATGTGAGAAAATAAATATGTGAGAGAATGTAAATATGAGATAATTTGTATGTGACATGTGGATCCTATAAATAATGGGCGTTGAATGTTAAATGAATATGAGTGAATAAATATGTTAACGTTAATGTGTATGTGACATGTAGATCCTATGCTTTTTATGAGGTGATAGGTGTTGCAATATTAAACGATTACGGATGCCCTTAGATTTAATATGATTGATCCCGGCCTTGCCTACGGGTAGGGGCATAGGCCGGGCCCGCCGGCTAGCCTGGCGCCACGAGGGCCTGGTAGACAGGCCAACCACCCTATCAGCAAATAGGGCCCCGCACCCGGAAAACCTTCCATAGGAAAGAAGGGGGGGTCGGGTCCATCAAGTCACCTGAAAAGGCGGCTGGACTACCTCTTAGCCAGCGGACCCTGTCAAGGGCCTAGTCACTCACACTAGTTCACCCCGACCCAGAGTAGAGGTTAGCACCCTCGGCAAGATCAGGTCTCGTGATAACCCCCGACCTAGGGCGCACCCTGCGCCCCCTTCGCTCTCCCTGCCAGTCGGGCGCGTGGCGGCCCACGCCCCCTGGTCTTTACCCGGCTCGGTCCCCGGCACACGGACCTGCTCCAGCCCACATACCCCCTCACATCCTTACTTCCGGGGTACGACCTTGTCCACGGGGTTCCTCATGCTTCACCTGCCTCTGACATTTCCACGCGATCATCTCGCGCATCCAGTACTCTCGTACTGTACACTCAGTACTCACGTACTGCCAGAGCACCCCGCGCCGTGTCGCGCCCCTACTCCGTGCTCCATGCGGGCTGACAGTCATCATACCCCGGTCCCATCTGTGCGGACAAGGGTTGTCAGCTCCCCCCGGTTATAAAAGCTCGGCACTCCCCCTATCGCAGGTACGCGTGCGCGAGTTATCGCCTCTCTTGCCTCATTTCCATTCAGTTTCCGCTCATCCGTACTCGGTACTGACTTGACCGTCGGAGTGCCTGACCGGGGATTCCCTCGGCGGGTTCGCTGACGGTCTCTGTTTTACAGGAGCGGGGCGAGGCGCGTCCGACAACCGGCCACCTCATTGGCTCGTGGCCCCCGGGAGGCCCGTCCGGCCCGTTGGGCTGCCACCCCACTTCGCGACAAGATCAAAAATGGCGCTAGAAGGAGGGACACCAGCAGCCTGATCGGAAGTGGAAATGGGAGATCCATATGGGTTTAGGCGGTCAGCGTTCCCGTAGGATGCGAGCCCTACTTCGTCCGTTCTCAGGAAAGTCATTAGTACACCAGATGCCTTATAACGAATCCCTTCGGGGCAGCGTTGTACCTGTTCTCCTTTTTCTCCAGCAAGGCGGATAAGGGAGAGTATGCGCGATGCCGCTTCCGCGCATTTGATGTTCGGCTTTCTGGATATCCTTCATATATTCTATGCATCTCTGTGGTCCGGCCTTCTGGAAATAACTCACCCGGGCACCGTGTATTCGGAAATCAGGATATATTTTATATACACTCGCCGCGTGTCTGAAAATGGGGTCTTCTGGATATACCTCGCCTATTTAGTACGCCCTTCCGGAATGGTTTTCTTAAAGAAATAGCCGTTGCTGCATTACCCTCGGCGAGGCTCTCAGGCGGCGCGTGGCGGCCCACACTCCCTGGGATGCCCTCGACCGGGAAGCCTCGGCGAGGCTCTCAGGCGGCGCGTGGCGGCCCACGCTCCCTGGGATGCCCTCGACCGGGAATCCTCGGCGAGAGCCTCCCTGGGATGCCCTCGACCGGGAAGCCTCGGCGAGGCTCTCAGGCTGCGCATGGCGGCCCACGCTCCCTGGGATGCCCTCGACCGGGAAGCCTCGGCGAGGCTCTCAGGCTACGCATGGCGGCCCACGCTCCCTGGGATGCCCTCGACCGGGAAGCCTCGGCGAGGCTCTCAGGCGGCGCGTAGCGGTCCACACTCCCTAGGATGCCCTCGACTGAGAAGCCTCGACGAGACTCTCAGGCGGCGCGTGGCGGCCCACACTCCTTGGGATGCCCTCGACTGAGAAGCCTTGGCGAGACTCTCAGGCGGCGCGTGGCGGCCCACGCTCCCTGGGATGCCCTCGACCGGGAAGCCTCGGCGAGGCTCTCAGGCAGCACATGGCGGCTCACGCTCCCTGGGATGCCCTCGACCGGGAAGCCTCAGCTCTGCACAAGCCCTTCCCTCGGATCGGCTCTCGGTCAGACGCATGACGATCCAAGTTGACCAAGAGATCACCCGACCGAGTGGCCTTCCTCTTGCTCTGCGCAAGCCCTTCCCTCGGATCGGCTCTCGGTCAGACGCATGACGATCCATGCTGACCAAGAGATCACCCGACCGAGTGGCTTTCCTCTTGCTCTGCGCAAGCCCCTCCACTTGGATCGTCTCTCGGTCAAACGCATGACGATCCATGCTGACCCAGAGATAACCCGACCGAGTGGCCTTCCTCATGCTCTGCGCAAGCCCTTCCCTCGGATCGGTTATCGGTCGGACGCATGACGATCCATGCTGACCAAGAGATCACCCGACCGAGTGCCCTTCCTCTTGCTCTACGCAAGCCCTTCCTTTGGACCGGCCCTCGGTCCGACACTTGACGGTCTATACTGTCCGAGAGGTTGCCCGACCGGACGACTTCGAAACTGACCCACTGGAATCCTCCCCTAGGATGGAAATCCTCCGGAGCTTCTCAACCTGGGACCCGCGCCCTCGCTACAACCCCTAATCAGCCCCTAAGTCAAGAAGGTGAGACCTCCACTCGGCGCACCCCCCCCCCCCCATAAGTTCATGAATAGGCGGGAGATGGTTGAGCCCCCGCAAACTACGGCTAGACACGCCTCGTCCAACTCTTGAATAGGCCTAGGGGCTAGCCCGAGCTCGCAACGCCTCTCGGGTTCACCCAAGACAAAGTGCGGTCGGTGCCGCCATAGTTCGGACAACCATTAAGCAAGTAAAAAGAAAAGCATCACATTCAAAGGCTCAAGCGCCTTACAAAAACTGGGGCGGGAAGCCCCTCGCGTATAGAGAAACAGAAGACGCATAAACACCAGCTTCACTTGAAGAGTTGGTCAGTCACGGAGGGCAGATCCTTGCACAAATCAGGGAGCGAGACCACGTCGGGAGAAAAATCTGCGGATAAATACCCACTAAGTCTGAGCTGGCGAACTATGTTGAGACCATGCTGCTCCATCACATCCATAAACCGCTGGGCAATTTCGACAGCTCATGACTCGAGGGGGACGCTTATGATCCCGGCCTTGTCTACGGGTAGGGGCATAGGTCGGGTCCGCCGACCAGCCTGGCGCCACGAGGACCTGGTAGACAGGCCAACCACCCTATCAGCAAATAGGGCCCCGCACCCGAAAAACCTTCCATAGGAAAGAAGGGGGGGTCGGGTCCATCAGGTCACCTGAAAAGGCGGCTGGACTACCTCTTAGCCAGCGGACCCTGTCAAGGGCCTAGTCACTCACACTAGTTCGCCTCGACCCAGAGTAGAGGTTAGCACCCTCGGCAAGATCAGGTCTCGTGATAACCCCCGACCTAGGGCATACCCTGCGCCCCCTTCGCTCTCCCTGCCAGTCGGGCGCGTGGCGGCCCACGCCCCCTGGTCTTTACCCGGCTCGGTCCCCGGCACACGAACCTGCTCCAGCCCACATACCCCCTCACATCCTTACTTTCGGGATACGGCCCTGTCCACGGGGTTCCTCATGTTTCACCTGCCTCTGACATTTTCATGCGGTCATCCCGCGCATCCAGTACTCTCGTACTGCACACTCAGTACTCACGTACTGCCGGAGCACCCCGCGTCGTTTCGCGCCCCTACTCCGTGCTCCATGCGGGCTGACAGTCATCATACCCCAGTCCCATCTGTGCGGACAAGGGTTGTCAGCTCCCCCCGGTTATAAAAGCTCGGCACTCCCCCTACCGCAGGTACGCGCGCGCGAGTTATCGCCTCCCTTGCCTCATTTCTATTCAGTTTCCGCTCATCCGTACTCGGTACTGACTTGATCGTCGAAGTGCTTGACCGGGGATTCCCCCGGCAGGTTCGCTGACGGTCTCTGTTTTGCAGGAGCGGGGCGAGGCGCGTCCGACAACCGGCCACCTCATTGGCTCGTGGCCCCCGGGAGGCCCGTCCAGCCCGTTGGGCTGCCACCCCACTTCATGACAGGATCAATTATAATGAAATTTTAAAAATAATTTTTTTATTTTATTAATTCATTTCATTTCAATTTGTTTCTATCGTTTTTGCTCCAATCTCATTTCATTCCATTCCATCAACCGAAAGATGTGGCCCAGCCTACTACAGCACCAGAAAAAGCAAATGGAATTCTCGTGATTCCCTCCCAAAATAAATCCCATCCTTTTCCTCTTCATCCTTCCCTTCTTCATCAGCCTTCTCTCTCTCTGTATAGAGAAAGAGAGCGCTCCTCTCCTCTTCCCGATCAAGTTCTCTAACCGAATCATAAACGAGTAGATTCGGTTCTGGAGAATAACTTCCGATTTTCTCTCTAGCAATTGATATTTTTGTCGCAATCGTCTCAGATCTCTCTTCCTGAAGCAGGCCGCCGGTTCCTTTTTCTGAATTCCTGCCCGCGTCTGTTCGGACAGTTTTCCTCTTCCTGTACATACAAATCACCTGAGCTGTGCTTGCTTTCTTGGTTGATTTCGTCGTCCAATTGCACTACTGGACGCTATTCTTTATCTTCGGAATGACGCAGTATATTCCTGCGAAGGCTAGAGGTAATACGGTTGCGATCTGTGCTCTCTTTCGAGCCAGAGCCTTCTAGGGATTTTTTAAAAAAAAAAGAAAATTAGTGGATCCGTTGGTTTAGACCGCAAAATTAGCGATTTTGCTTCCCGGCGGTTTGTTATTTAGCGATTTTGCTTCGTTTTGGTAGATGAGCTGCTTCAGATCGTGGTGTCAAAGGCGAAACGCTCGCTGCTTCAGGTCGTAGGTGGATTAGGAAAAAAAAAAAATTGAAACCGTCACCTCAGTGGCCTCCTAATCCCTATCTCACAGATGTCAAATCACGATTTATTGGTCCGGTAAGGCGTCTGGGGCCAAGAGAATTTAAGCTAGCAGATTAGATTTTTATCTCGTGTGCGATTGACGACTCTCGAATCTGGGACCTCCGGAATAAACCGATCAGATACCTTACCAACCGAGCCAGCCCGTGGGGGTTGGTCGTAGGTGCATTAGGAACAAAAGGTGGAACCGCCACCTTAGCAGCGCCCTGGTCCCTGTTCCACGGGTGTCCAGAGGGAGGTAAATCACGGTTTACTGGTCGGATAAGACGTCTGGGGCCGAGAGAATTTAAGCCAGCAGATCAGGTTTTTATCCCGTGTAAAACAGACACTCTCGAACCTGAGACCTCCGGAACAAACGATCAGACATCTTACCAACCGAGTCAGTCCGTGGAAACGATCGTAGGTGCATTAGGGAAGAGAGAGAAGAGGAATTCTGGGATGGAGGATCCATCTATGTACAGTCACAGTCCGGCCCATCTCACCGTATTACGAAGAGACCATGCAGGCCTCAAGCGGATCGTCGCCGCACTCCCTCGCCTCCCCAAGGCCGGGGACGTCGCCACTCAGGAGGAATCCCTTGCTGGTGAGCTCACTGCCGATTTTGTCTCCGCGACCATTGACCGCCGTGATGTTCCCCATAGGGAGACCCCTCTTCACCTTGCTGTCCGGCTTCGTGGCCCTATCTCTGCTGGGATTCTCATGTCAGCTGGCGCTGATTGGTCGCTTCAGAACGAAAATGGCTGGTCAGCGCTCCAGGAGGCTGTTTGCATCCGTGAGGATTCAATTGCCATGATCATTGCTCGCCACTACCAACCCCTTGCTTGGGCTAAATGGTGCCGTCGTCTCCCTCGCATTGTTTCATCCATTGCACGGATCCAGGATTTCTATATGGAGATCACATTCAACTTTGCGAGCTCAGTCATCCCATTTATCGGAAGGATTGCACCATCTGATACTTATATGGAAGCGAGGTTCAAATCTTAGAGCTGACATGACATTGGCAGGGTTTGATGGATTCCGAATCCAGCGAGCTGACCAGACATTCCTCTTCCTTGGTCAGGGTGCTCCTGCTGAGAGTGGGCATCCACAGTTGCCTGTTGGGTCTTTAATTGTGCTTGCTCATAAAGAGAAAGAGATCACAAATGCACTTGAAGCAGCTGGAGCCAAGCCCACAGAAGCAGAGGTGGCTCGTGAGGTTGCTTTGATGTCTCAGACAAATATGTACAGGCCAGGAATTGACGTTACACAAGCTGAGCTCGTCCCTCATCTAAATTGGCGGCGACATGAGAAATCTGAAATGGTTGGGAATTGGAAAAGTAAGGTCTATGATATGCTGAATGTGATGGTGAGTGTCAAGTCAAGAAGGGTCCCTGGTGCTATGACTGATGAGGAGTTATTCAACATGGACAATGATGAAAGAGGGGCCAATGGTGGAGATGTTGATGGGGAGCTCGATGAAATATTGACACCAGAGGAGAGGATGCAGTTGGATTCAGCACTTCAGATGAGTAATTCTCAGGGTTTTGATGAATTGGAAGGAAATAATGGGCCGCATGGAAGTATAGTAAACTCTGAATCAAGTTGTGTTCCCAAGGAAAAGAAAAACTTGTCAGCATGGAGTAACAAAAAAACTTTGAAGAATTATGAAGTTGAAGATACATATGACACAAAAAATAGACATTCACAATTTCCGGATAATGGACATCATAAAGACAAATTAACAAAAGAAAAAACAGATGCTAAGAAGGGGAATGAAAAAGGCACAAAGAAGAAGAGTGGTCACAGTGAATCTAGCAAACATGAAAGTGAATTCAAGAAAGGTTTGAGACCAGTTTTGTGGTTGACTCCTGATTTTCCTTTGAAAACGGATGAGCTTCTTCCTCTACTTGATGTCTTAGCTAACAAGGTCAAGGCTGTGAGGAGGCTCAGGGAGCTTTTAACCACAAAGCTGCCTCAAGGCACATTTCCAGTTAAGGTAATTTTTGGGTGCATGTTTTAAGTAGATTCGTCTCCTGAGTATTTTCTATTTTTATAACAATAAAGTTAAAAGGCACATTTTTTTATGTCGATTTCTCTGTTGATAAATTTTAGTTTTTTCTATAAAAATGAAAGCTACATTTGCGTAATTTCATATTTAGGATTAAGTCTTCCTTTTTTGGTTTAACTTGATTTTGCATCCAAATGGAAATTCTTATTTTGTAATTTTTCTTCGAAGTCACTGTATTACTCGTCTATTCACATTTGTCACTGCTTCGTTATGAATTTTCCTTTGTTTCTCTTCCATGTTCCCCTTTTATAGAAAACTAGCTTGTCTGGTTCATATTTATTTTATTTGGTATCCATGCTACAGTTTCTGAACTTCTCATTGCTTACTGATGAATACTCGGTTTGCATTATCCTTACTGGGAAATTAGCTTTAATTCCTTATTGAGCAGTTTTAATGGAGGTAAAAAGATGTCTGAATAAAATATTGCTAAAGCATGTACATTGTTGTAATTAAACTATCGAGGGTTTTTGTGACCTGCAGAATTGACCTTAGCAGATTTATATCAATTTTACCTTTAGTGTTTTAGAGCTTACCAAATACTACAACTTTCTTGCTTAGTCCCCCTTTTATTTTGCCAATGCATATTTTGTTATGTTTTCTTGGTAAGAGTGAAATATGCAATTCATTTCGTATTAAAGTGGTCCAAAGCATAATTCTTAATTAAGAATTGGTTTCTTGATTCTTCTATTTATTTATCCTAGTAATCAGCCCCCTGAAAATGCGAAGATCTGCACATCATGTTTGAGTAAATATATGCATGATGATGATAATAATCACTACCAATAACATGGTTAGGGCAGAAACGATTGCAAGTAGTAGTTGCAGTTGTGGTTGACTGTTAGACTGTTGCCTTCAAGCCCTTCTCGTTAATTTTGAGTGTTATTCTCACATAAAGAATAAACCACTAGATAGTCTGGAGGGGTGGGAGATACATGGTAATTCATTGTTATTGGCCAATGAGGGAGGGAAGACAAACCAAGAGAAGACAAGAGGGAAACATAATGATACAGGAAGAATATCAATCTAATTTCTATTCTCCGTCCTACATGTAAGTGCAAAATGTCCCATTTCAAGTCATGAGCTGACCCAGCATGTAGGCTTTAGTTTCTAAGCATATATGCTCAAAACCGATGCGCTTGCCACAAACAGAAATCTGCAACTGGTCATTTGCTGCAGATTTTACTTGTAGGCTGTCCACCTGCAACTGTTTTTTCATTTTTTTATATTTACAGATTAAAAAAAAAGTGTGTTATGTGATCTTTTCTTTTCACTCTGCTTCTGCTTCAAGATTGAAGTTCTCTTTTTATCTTTGAGATGAAATTTTTTCTTTTCCATCATTTATTTTTCACTTCTTTGAGCAAAGTTCATCTCTAAGTTTCAAAAAATAATAATAATAATAAAATAAAATAAAATAAAAATCTGTCATATCTCCTGATGATATTTTTTTTGTGCAATTTTGTTATGCCGCGCTTTATCACCATGGTTTTATCCGTGCTCTCTCATATGTTATAAAGGAGATGTTCAGGCTCATTATGATGAAGCTTGCCAATTACTTTTGCCTAGCCTCCTATGGATCTCTTTTTCAATAATTGGTAGGACGTTTTACATTTGCATATAATTCCTTATGCATGCAACCTAAGTTGTAAACAAGCCAAGCCGAATCTAAGTTTGTGTTGTTAAAGGTTGTTTGATAAGATAATTGAGAATCAAGATAAGCCGAGCCTAAAATTAACTTGTTTAAACTTTTAGCTTGGTTCCTTGTTTTTGAGTTTGAGCAACTTGAGCTTGGTTCATTTAGATATTAATGTGCTTTTAATTCAACCTTGTTTGATTGTTTGAAACATTTACAATTTTAAGCTTGTTTGGTTAGTGAGATTAATATAAAAAAGTGTTTTGTGGTTGTTTTAATAGTTTTTTTATTTATAAGTTTAATAAAAGTTTTATTAATAACATAATTCACAACAGACATTGTTCATCGACGTTGTTTAAACACGTGTTGAGGATTGTTCATTTAGATGTTGGGGATCGCGTTTCACTTTTGTCCACAACACTTCTATTCATTGTTTTCGAGTATCCACTCTCTTGAGTAAATGTCATATCCTTATTTAGGGAGTGTTTGGGAGAGCTTCTGCTAGCTGCTTTTTAGCTTCTAGCCATGCAAAAGTACTTTTGAGTGTTTGGGAATGTCAGATTCTGCTTTAACTTCTGCAACTTTTACTCAAAAGCTAGAAGCAACAATTTGATGCTTTTTTCTGCTTCTGCTTTTTTGCTTATGGTGTAGAATTAAAAGTTGACATTTATACCCTTAATAAATTTATTACTTTACATAATTACCATCCTATTTTTAAATAAAATCTTATATTTTTATATAATTTATATTTTCAAAAAATTTTATACATATTTGTATAAATTTATATAAATTTTATTATTTTATTATTTTTTATATTTTTATTAACTTTATATTTTTTTTAAATATATATATTATTAAAAAAAATAATTTTGATATAATATTTAAAATATAATATTAAATATATAAAATATTATAGATCATGTATCAAAATTATATTTAAATAATTGAAAAAAATTAATTTTGATAGTTTAAGGATATTATTGTCATTTAATTAAAAATTAAGCTTAAAAGTGATTATTCACCAAACACTCAAACTTTACCTTGTATCAGCTTTTGACTTCTATTTCCAAACACTGTATGCTTTAGCTTCTTACTAACTTCAAGATGATCACTACAAGAATCACTTTTCAAAAAGTAAAAGCTCTCCCAAACACTCCCTTAGTGTCCCAACTAACATAGTCTCCTCTTGATGATTCTTGAGTAGGTACTGGAAGCTTAATTTGTCTCTTTTACTTGGTCTTCACTAACTTCAGAAAGAAGATTACTCAAAAGTGATCTTATTTTGAAGATTAAATCAAATAATATCTTTAATTTCAAGTCTAACCGTCAACTCTTTTGAAGATCAGTCAACAGTCACTTCAATTGTATCCTTTTTATAGTGTTTTGCTCTATATAAAGCTGGATATAGATCAGTAACTATGCTTCAGGTTAAGGGTGTTAAAAATAATTATGAGTATAGATCTAGTCTTACAGAGTATTTAATCATTGCATGTTATATCCAAGTATTATGTGACTATATGTTTTTGATTGTTTTAACGCTTATAATTTGGTCACTATTATTCCCGAGTGAACTCTTAGGTCTATCAATTTATGAAGGGTTAAACATGGTTAAATTCTACAATATGCTGTATTCATTTTATCGGCCACTGAACTGTAAATTCTTCCATTTCTCCTTCCAGCCCCGCCCAATTCCAGGAAAACAAAATCAAGGAAACACAAGAATCAGGTTCCTGGTATTCATGGATGAGAGGAAACCGAAGTGGACAGACTAGTGATAGCAGTGAATTGTGAAGCTCAAAAGATGAAGCTGGTCCTTTCAGTATTCTTTCAGAATATACCTGGATTGACGCAAAGGAAAAGAAGCGCCGACTGAAGGCCAAGAAGGGAAAGAGCAAGCAAAGTGCCGGTAGAAAGCAATCCTCAAAAACTACAGATAATCACCAGTTTATGGATGGTTTCATATAGCAAACTTAGCGTTGTACATCAGGTAAGTTAGGTGATTTAACAAGGAACTGATATGCATCCATAATTTCGTGTTCATTTCTATTTTGCTGAGAGGTGATGGCCGTTGGTGACATGCTTTTGTAGTTCCAGTTTTCCACTAGTAATCAGCAATATTATGTTTATTGGAACAATCGTAGGCAATATGTTCGGCACACAATGACTACGGTTAGAATTTTATGTCGCAGAATTCCTTTTCTCTATATTTTCAGGGTGTAGAGAACCTGACTAGGTTATGATAACTGCTAACCTAGTTCATTGTAAAAGATACATTATTTTTTACCCTAAATCTCAGTGTGTATCTAATTATCTTAGATTGCATTTTTATTGTATTCATCATGTTTGTTTCAACTATGTTAACTCCATTACTGGAATCTTATTTCTGAGATTCATACAAATTGTATCCCTAGTGATCTGTTAATTTTAAATGCCTCTAATTATAAAAAAATAATAATAATAGTCTTTCTTGAAAACATATTTGCATCATTTTAATTTTTCTCAGATATTACATTTAATTGTGTAGTAATTTACTGAATTGTGATGTTTTGTTGTACTTCACTAAAACATATATATATATATATATATATATATATATATATATGCAATTCGAGGAATTTGCAAGTTTATTCACGAGTACTTTTGAGGAATTCACTAAAATATATGAAATGAAGTTTGATAAGAATCTATTTGCAGTAAAGTTCAGTAAGCTAAGTCAATTCAGTAGACAAGCGCGTGTTAACTTTGGTCAGTTGGTTTTAACGATGTCAACTTTGCTATAATAAAAACAAGGGATCAATTTTCAACGGACATATATGCTCGAGGGAGAGGAAAAAGTTCTCCCACCCTTTATCAAATAATGGTCGATTATAAATTAATTTCGTGATTTATCTCCTTTGACAAATCATGAGGAATGTCTTAGGTGAAAGTAATCATTTTTTTTTTTTTTACAAAAGTGAGTTAATTTTGCTCAATCCATCCGTAATGGCCCAAATCAATTTGTAGCTGCAAATTTCCAACCTCCTGTTCATGCTTTCTCACCTTTAAAATCGCCTCCGGTGCTATGATACAGTGGTAAGACGTCTAGTCGCTATCAACATTCACTTCGATCCTATACACGTATTTGCAAATTTTTTCAATAGGATGCGAATCTGGACGTTGACTTAATCGTCCACAAGCCTCCCATTTACCTACACGATGAAATTCCTAAGTCGAACCGATCGTCGAGTTGGAAAACTCGTTATTTTTTTTTTTTTAAAATCTTTGAACATCCTCACATTGTTAAGGTGTTAACGTCGAAGCATGAAATCCTTCAAGTGGCTCGTCCTCACATAAAGCTCACCAGCCGTCTAACCTATTACCCAATTTAGTTAATCATTTTCACTGGCCATCAACCTATTAACCAACCTGGTTGATCATTTTCACCAGCCGTTAACCTGTTTCTGTCACAATCTTAAGTTGTTTCTGGATATTCTATACTGACACATTAAACATTTTGGTAAAAACTAAAATCCATTACTGAGGTAAAACATTTGATTAATGAGTATTAATATGGCTCGAAATCCACTTGATTACTAAGTTTAACGTGCTTCTATATGAATGACACAACTTTAACCTAGTCCTTGAAACACAAAAACACAGCTGCAAGTACTCCATAAATAAAAGGTTAATGTAACAGTTACTCAGGAAACAAAAATTCACAAATATTGAATTATGGTCTTTCAGCAACCTCCAGAGTTTAGGCAAAGCAATTGGTGCATAATACATTCAGGCTAATCAGTTTTTCAGCAAGACAATCATTCCCAACCTGGTAAGGAACTAGAACAATATTTTTTGCGGCAGATACACCAGATAGAAGGAAAATTCATCGTAACTCATAGTCAGGAACCTCCAGAGTTTCATGCAATCACAAGAAGCACAATGATAGATAACAATCAATTAATGTAAAGAATACTCCATAACACCTTTGTGAAGCATGACTTCCAAATAATGCAAACCAGCAATGATAAGTGTTCCAGCTTCAAACAAACACCACAGGCATCTGACCTCTCTTTGATTCTGCTTCCCTCTCTCAACCTGTAAAAGGCTTCTCGATTTGGTTGTGGGGCCAAAGTGCATATGCTGCAGTGCCTGTACAAAGGGCATCAAGGGAAGAACAATTATGCCATTGACAAATATCTAACCTACTAGGATGACATATTCCTTAGCAATAGTCTACTTCAGCTGTAAGTAGCCTCCATTACTCTGTATTCTATTACTCTAAATCTTCTACTCTACATCATACACCAAAGCTACAGATGCTGCATCAATAAAGTAACATCACTACGTCTTTATCTGGTTGCAAAGCAAATATCACATATTTGCATCTAATTTTCACCACAAAGCTCACATCAAAATAGAAAGATAACTAAAATACAAGAGTTTTAAGTAAAACTAGTCATACAATGCATACTAAAGTTAAACTACATCCAAACAGAAGTCCATGAACTATTGATTATTACTAGAGGTGCAGAGAGCAAATTAAAGTTTCCTGAAGTATAGCTGCCGAAACACACCAAACTTAAAGAGGGAGAAGCTTTAAGTATGATACTATGAGGTATCAACTACTCCTCAGAATACTGATTTATATTACGAAGACGAGAATGATAGATAAACTACTCAGATGATAACTACTGAGATGATATCAAGTGAGAATAGCATTTAAACTACTGAGATCAAGCAGTCCAACCCAGGATAAATTTAGCTCTCCATAAATGTCAGATATGGCATATCCCAATAAGCACTAGAGGGTGAGCTTCCAACCAAGGCCCTGCCTTCACTGCTGCTGGACTTGCCTGCCTTGAGGACCACCATAACCACCTCCATAACTAGTTTGACTACCAGGAGGACCATTCACATGAGGAGATCCGTATGACCCAGCTTGTGAAGGATCTGACTTCCAAGAATTGAGATAACCTGAGCTTACATTAGTATAACCTCCTTGTTCTCCTGCATTGCCTGCAAAATTATTAATAGGACCACCATTACCACGAGTGCCATAGGAGCCATAGCCACCTTGATTGCCATAAGGTCCTTCTGGCCCTCCAAATCCACCATACCCATAACCTTGGCCCATGTACCCAGAAGTTCCACTTTGACCTGTCAGTGTTGTACCAGACCCTCCACTGGGTGTTGAAGCATTCCATGAAGGAGTTGGACCGTAAGATGCAGTTCCACCATATCCTGCAGAGCCATAACCAGGAACCTGATTATTCCAGAGATTTCTTTGAGCTCCTGGAGACGCCCCTACATAACCAGACATGGGAGCATTAGGATTTCCATAGGCACCAGCAAGTCCAGTATACCCAGTAGCACCAGTACCATAACCTCCAACACCATAACCAGCATATCCAACACCATTATTTGCCGCTCCATACCCATAACTAGGTGCACCATAACCAGAGGAACCATATGGTGGAAGCCCACCACCAGCTCCTGGAGGTTGTATGTACCTATTAGAATCGGTCCTGCCATCATACAAGCTTGCATTACCACTAGAACTGCCATAAGATTGATGAGATCCACTTCCCATGGATCGGCCACTGCCAGTATTTGAATTTGCATCTTTTGGAAGAGCACGCTTAACTTCGACAGTCTTTCCATTCAGATCGTGAAAGGTCTTCTGAAGAACTTTATCTACAGTATCTTCCGATTCGAAGGAGATAAACCCAAAGCCTCGAGGTCGATGAGTGTTTTGATCATACATCACAACTGCATCCGTCACTGTGCCGAAGGACTCAAAGTATTGACGAAATCCATCCTCTGTTAGAGTAGGAGGCAAGCCTCCAACAAATATCTTCTTGGTTCTTATGTTTGTGCCAGAACTTGCTCCAGCTGACCTACCAGCATTAAGATTTCCAGAATTCAGATTTCCAGATCTTGCAGATGTTTGTTGTTCTTCCCTCGAAAGCGCCCTTTTGGCTTCCACCTATTGGTTAGATCAGAAAGTTCAAAAAACAAATATAGCACTTATATCAAACAGAAATAAAAGTGAAGTTCCCTCACACACATCAAAGAGGTAATATATTATACATGTGATTCATATTTCTGGTCTAAAGGGTTCAAAACATAACACCAGAAATTACACCTAAAACAGGAAAATGAGCAGACAGAATAATAGCAATGATATTGTAACAACTTTAGCTTTATGCTGAATTAGTAACCTTTTATGGCGGAATTATTCCCAAAAGAAGAAAAATTCCTCGCCACAAAAGAAATCATAGTTATGAACCACAATTAATATCGGTCAATCTTTTTGTCAAATTTATAATCCTTATACTAAAAAATAAGCTAAATTTTGCCAGTATCGGTCCAGATAGAATTTTTTACGCCAACCATGGATTTCCTTTGCTAAAGGGATAAAGCATCCTCCATGAGGAATCAGAGAAAAAGAGAGAAAAGTAATAACAGAGATTAGATAAGAGAAGAGAGAGAAATTGATGTTAGCTAAGAAACAAGACCAGCTCTTAATGATTTCATCAACTTGATGGTGGGAATGAGAATTATGCAACTAAGGTTTGGTTTACGTGCAAAGAAGGAACTACAGTGGAAGGGAGGCAAAGGCGAGAGGAGAAAAGGGTGAAGAGAAATCCTTTATGTTGTTTGCTTGAAGAAGGGGAATGAAAAGGAAGGAAGTAGTAGTGTGTGAAGGAAAAGCCACATCGCCTTCCTTCTCTCTCCTCTCCCACAAATTTTCAGATGAAACCAAATGTCTTATAACATGTTGAGATCTTTACTAAAATGATAGTTAAGCTTTGGTGGTTGCAGGCAATTGCACCATAAAAAAACTCAACCATAATAGGCTGATATTGATTTTAAAAAGGAAAAATAAAGAGAAAGAGAAAGAGAGCGAGATGAGATGCAAACGAAATCCAAGATGTCATCATCAACCCATATTTTGTAGCAATATGAAATCTTATTGAATCTTATCTCAATGCTCTATGCAATGGTCAAATCAAATAATTTTTTGTCCTCACTACCCATTGCACCTTCTTTTATAATTAATTCAGCTAGTCAAACTATAAAATCTATTGATCGATTTGACCTAATTTATACCATCTCAACCTATTTTCTCATGTTTTATCACCTAGTGTAGCTTCACCTAGTTGCTCCTAGATAATAATGTGTGTGTGTGAATTAATTTTATCCTTACATTATTTTTTCTACATGTTTTCTAACAACCCAACACTTTCATTCATAACATATAATAGATTGTATAAAAATCTTATTTTTCTTTTAAGGACCTTTTAAGGGTAAGTACTGCATGATAATCACACAAGACTCAAGAAGTTCATTTTCATTTCAACAAAGTGCCCTTTATCCCATAAATGAACAATGATACAAGCGTAGAAATACAAATTACTAACTCATGCAAGATAGTCCTTCTAGAGTTGTCTATCCTGTAAAATATAGCAATTGATTTCTAGGGGTTAAATCAGGAAATAGCCTAGTAGAATTTTTCCGGAATTTTTTGAAATTTTTCGGGAATTTTTTGGGGTCATTTTGGATTTTACGGGGATAAAGGGGGTAAATGAAAAGTCTATTTAGATATTCCTAATTAAATGAGGAGATGTTTTAATTATAAAATTTAAAACGTTATTATTAATTCCTATTAAACCTAATTCAGCCAGCTGAATCCCTCCCCATTTCCCCACCTCCTCTTCTTTCTCCTAACGCCAACCGACCGAGATCTCCTCATCACCGACGCCGACCTCACCTCCTGATCCCGATCTTCCCTCGTCTACCACTGGCCATCTCCCCTCTCCGACCGTGAGTGAGGGCGGCCCTCCTAGTGTGCTGCCGCCCTCTTCCTCTTTCCCCTCTTTGACTCATCGCCACACGAACCCTGCTTGCGAGTGATGGACCGTCGCCGGAGTCGGTGCCTAGACTTTCCCTTTGCCGCCACGGATTCTTTTCTTCCTTTCATTGATTGAGAGTAGAGGGCTTTTCGGAGAAGGACACTCATCTAAACGTTGTGGATGGCTGCCGATTGCATCAGATTGGAGTGGAAGGGGGAAGGGGATCTTCGACTGGTTCCTCTAATTGGTGGCTGGATCACACCAGATCTGAATAGAGGAGAGGTGCTCGTTGGGTGATCGCGCCTCAGGTAAGGTCCAATTCTTTGGTGTTGATCTTCGACGAATCTGTTGTGGATTGGTTTACATCGCTTGGATGAATTTGTAGCCATTGGTAGGAATTCTGTTTGGATTTTGGTCGTAGATTGGAGTTTTGACCCTGTGATACTTTGCCATGGGTTTCACTGTTGTTTTGGTTTTGATCAGAAGGTGTATGAGATATGTTTTGTTTGAATTGAGAATCTTGGGCTAATTCTGTTTGAGAGTAGGTTTTGGATTGAGTTCTGTTTTGAGTTTTTTGAAAGAGATCTGGTGACTTTATTGGTATATCATGAGCTATGGCAGGAGTTTAATGTTGCATCAGTGTATGGTTTTTGTTTTCAGTTTGGGTTGTGGGTTCGCTTTTGAATTTTGGTGTTGGATGGTCTTGGATCACTTTGGATGAGTTTAGCCTAGCGTGTTTTGGCCTTGGTAATGCCCTGTTGTATGCTACGTTTGACCTTGGAATTGAATCATGTTTTGTATGGATTCTTGGGATTGATCTTTTTGCTCATACTGCTAGTGTCGTATACTACATGAGATTTGGGAATTGAGTTATGTTTTGGAGTGAGTTTGGGTTAGCTTAGTTATTTTTGGAGCTTGGGATGGAAGCAAAGTTGTGTTCTGTGGTGGAGATGGGCTAGTTTCTGATTGGATTTGTTGTTTAGTGTTCTTGTATGGGTTCTGTTCTTGTTTTCATTGGATTAGTTTTGTAGCTTAATGCATCGATTTTGGTTGAGGAGTAGATGTTGTGATTTTTGATGTGGTGTGGTGTTCTTGCCGTGGGTCACTAGGCTGGAATTAGGGTTGATTGGGTTGTAAGGATTGAATGGTGGATTTTGATAAAAGGATCTACTTGGATGAAGTAATGGATGAACCTTTTGATTTTGTTGTCGTGAGCTGAGCTGTAGCTTGTGAAATGGATCGGGTTTGGAATTAGGCTGTAAATGGCTTGGTCTAGTTGGTTGTGAAAGCTATACTTTGATATTGTTCTGTGTTCGGATTATGTTGGTTTGTATTAGTTTTGGGGATTATTACTCCAAATGAAACCTTGACCTAGATTAAATTAGAGGTTGATCATTATGATTAGGGTGATCCTAGTTGGGTTGTATTATACTTAGCTATTTGGCATTCGTTAAAGTAGCTAAAACCGTGTTTTGTTACAGGACGATGATTTGACACAGATATTTGGTCATGGGGGTTTTCTCTTTAGATACATTCTACATTTAAAGCGGATACTTCTTCCTTTTACTCTATAGTACATTGTACTTAAATGCATGGATGTTTATTATATGAGTAGGCTGCTTTATATTAACTCTGTTCTGTTTGTACTTCCCTATTGATACTTTCGTTGCTTGAATCTTTGAGTTGATCCAATTTTCATCGATACAGCCTCGTCTGTTGTTTTCTGGATCTATAAAGTACCACTTGTACGCAAGTACTTAGAAATAATCATTGGACATATCTAGGGTTTGATTGACATTAGATATACCCTATCTAGTAGATGGTTGCATGTTTATCGATTATGATGTTGGTTGGATACATAAGTATCATGTTGGTTGCATGGTTGTTGACCTGGTTAAGATTATGCATATTAGTGTCATGCACCATCCGTACATTGTTTGCATGTTGACGATCACAGGCTCCCTTGTGGTTGAGACATCAGTCCATAGTTGTCACAAGCGCGCGCTTCGCTCGCTTAAGCGCCAAGCGCAGTGACCCACAAAGGCAGCGCTTCTACAAACGCGGAAGCGAGCGAGATCAAAGAAGGGTCGCTTCGCTGCGCTTCGCGCGACGCGTTCTTGCGCGACATGCAGCGCATTCTTTCGTCAGCATTGGAGATGTCCGACGAAGCTTCCGGCGCCACTGGGCACTTTCTGCGATGTCCAACGATGTCGGAAACATCCTAGAGCTTCCTCGGCGCCACCAGAAGCAATGTCGCACACCTCCGGCGGCGCCGAAAGCATCCGATGACACTTCCGACGCCACCAGAAGTGTGTGACGCTGCTCTCAGCGGCGGCGGAGGCGTCATGCAACGCTTCTTGCGCCGCCGGTGGGATTTTTAGTTTTAAAAAAATCATACAATTCCTCAAAAAAAAATCAAATATTTCCAAAAAAATCAAACAATTCCTCAAAAAAATCTTATAAACTTTATTAATAAATTTAAATTTTGAAAAAATATTTTTAAAATAAAAAATTCTAATAAATTTTATTATGTAATATAAATCAGATTTAAAATTTATAAAAATATATATTTTAAATATAAAAATCTGATAAATTTTATTAATTAATATAAATCAGATTTAAATATATTTAAAATTAAAAAATTTTAAATTTTTTATTAATTCTTATAAATCTTTAAAATTTAAATCAGATTTAAAATTTAAATACATAAAAAATTATATTTAAACAAAATCTGAAAAATATTAATTAGATATTTAGATTTAAATATATTGAAATTATAGTTTAAATAAAAATTTAGTAAATTATATTAATTATATAAACCACTAAATCAGAAGTTTAGATGTTTAGTAAATATATTGATATTTAGATGTTTATTACGTTTTTCCCGTAAAGCTCGCGGTTCGCTTTGCGCTTTAAGCCCAACACCCTTGAGCGTTTTTTTGCGCCTTGCGCTTGTGACATCTATGCGTCTGTCAAATTTTCAGTTGTGTCACGCTCGACTAGAGTTGTGTGCAGACAGTTGACACCTCTCAGGTGCTAGGGTCCCCACAGATGCTTTTGGGATTTTATAACCATAAGTGTTGGACTTTTCATACATAGCCACAGGTGTTGGGATTTTCTGCATAGTCACAGGTATTGGGCTTCTTGCATCTTGTCTGGATTAGCAGTAGTTGGAATGTGTACAAATCAAGTCATTGCATTATGTGTATATTATGCATTGTGCATTTTGCTCGTGGTTGCTGCATTTGTTTGAGCTATGATTTGTTGCATTTAATTGGCATGCATATATAGATTATGATTTGCATTTGTATATGATCTAGATTTGCTCAGTAGTATGAGCAACTTATTGATGTATCATGGAAATTTTCTGATCATGTCCCTAGATGTTATATAGATGTCAGGTATGTTTATGCGTATAGATGTATTTAATTTATGCTCTATATCCGCAGATTATATACCATTGATTTTATTTGTTTGATATATCCTATTGATACTATGCATTTATCTATTTGCTATACTCGCAGAGTCCGTCCGGACTCACCACCGTTTGCTTCTATTTTTGTTTCAGGTAGTTAATAACTGCGACTCGTGCCGCCAGGAGAGGATCCATATGTCTGTCCATCAGCATCGCGTCTTCCTTTTAGTTGTTTTGTTTCTGTAGTGGCTTGTCTTTATTTATGTTTCTTTAGTGGACTTGTGATTGTTTCCGTGGACTTTCGGTTTGTCGCATTATTTTACAAAGTTATTATGATTATTATTAACCGTGTGGTTGTTTGTTATTTTATTTGTTGTTATGATTGTGGTTGTCAACTGTGTTAGACTGTGTTATATATATTGTGTTGAGAGTTATGTATATAAGTTTCAGATTGTCCAACGTGCAGGGGAGACGCTACCCGTGTTTTCAAGTAAACATGAGCCCTGGAGGCGTGACATATCCAATCCATGGTAAAGGATATAATGAACTGTGGGTTTCTTAATATCTTATATCCTCATATCACATTTATAAATGATCCAAGTAGAAAACCCCAACAAATATAAGATCAGATGCCATCAAAGTAAGAACAATGAATAGCAAGCATGAAGAATAATTTAAACACTACATTTCTAAAGATTAGTTCGTTCACTTCCAATAAACAATACACAATCTTATATCCGCATATCACATTTATAAATGATCCAAGTAGAAAAACCAACAAAATACAAGATCAGATGCCATTAAAGTAAGAACAATGAATATCAAGCATAAAGAATAATTTCAACACTACATTTCTCAAGATTGGTTCGTTCACTTCCAATAAACATTACACAATCAGGACAGAGTTTCTCTTAATGAAAACAACATTCAAGAAGCTAACAAAATCCTAGGCTAAGGGAAATAAATGAATCAATCATGAACGTTACAAAGTAACTGAATAATTGTTTATCTGGACTAAAAAAGTACCTACGGGAAATTACCAAATAAACAAGCAAGTGCTTATCATTGACAGAAACAAAGGTCTAAGTATTCTTTCTAATATCCGTCATTCATAAAATAAGCAAACCAATGTCAATGGAAGACAATCTACATGAAGAAATTAGTTTAACCAAGCAAATACACATAACAAAATATGGAAGATAGATAAGCTCGACAGGGAAAAAACAATTTCATTTTTCAATGGAGCACAAGCAAAGGAAGATACACAAAATCTACCAACAAGGAGAACCAACTAAACATCAACTAGACAGCCATGTCGAGAATGACTAGAAAATGCAAGGCCTAATTTTTCCGACTATTCAAGTTAACCATCGTTCGCGCATCGAAACCTTAAGTGGAAATGACAAACAGCCATAAAAATTGATGTAACATACGGGTAAAACATTCCTAAACATCTCTTCAAAAACTCTTTTTTTTCATTGACTCTGAACAAGTCAAATCTAAAATCAGAAACCTAGATGCAGAGAAATCAACAAAAACAGAATAGAGGAATCTGGGAGAATAGAACTCACAGTGCGGCCATCAATGACGTGCTTGTCCTGGAGGACGCGCTCGAGCATAGAGGGATCAGCAAAGACGACGAACCCAAATCCTCTGGGGCGGCCGGTGGCCTTGTCCCTCATGATGACGGCATCGAGGACCTCGCCATAGTCGCTGAAGTGCTCCCTGAGCCTTTCCTCCGTGGTCTCCCACGAGAGACCCCCAATGAAGAGCTTCCCCTCGTCTGAATCCATCGCCTTCGCGTAGAGAGAGAGAGACGACGCCGCCGACGCCGGCGGCGGCTGTGGGAGGATTAGGGAAGGGGGAGAGGAGGTCTTTCGTGCGCCTATCCAAGGGTTAAGGGAATCAATCGTCGGGTCAAGATTAGGGCTTACACTGGCCCTGGGATATGCAACTTACATTTAGCTCACAGAATTTACCTCTTTAACATATTGGCCCATTATTTTGATTATCCAACATTGGCAAATTTCTAATATCACACGTACCCAAATTTCTTCTTTTTTTTTTTTTCCTAAACAGAACCCTACTTTAGAAATTCCCCAGAAAAATGCATATTTTTAAGTAAGATCTCTTCTTTATAGATTCGGCCTAAAGTTAAAATTTTGAATTTATACAATAAAATTTTTTTAAAAAAATTCTCACTCATTACTTTTAGGGAGTATTTAGGAGAGCTTTTGCTAACTGTTTTTTAGATTCTAACTACACAAAAGCACTTTTGAGTGTTTGTAAATGTCAATTTTACTTTGACTTCTATAACTTTTAGTCAAAAATTGAAAGTAAGAATTTTTATTTTTTTTCTGCTTCCCTTTTTTACTTATGATCTAGAATTAAAAGTATTTATATCCTTAATAAATTTATCATTTTACATAATTGTCATCATACTTTTAAATAAAATTTTATATTTTTATATAATTTATACATTCAGAATTTTTTATCCATATTTTGATAAATTTATATAAATTTCATCATTTTTTTATAATTTTATTTTTATTAATTATATATTTTTTAAACATATATATTATTAAAAAAATTAATTTTGATGTAATATTTAAAATATAATAATAAATATATAAAACATTATTGATGGTGTATCAAGATTATATTTAGATAATTGAAAAAAATAATTTATATAGTTTAAGGATATTATTGTCATTTAACTTAAAATTATGTTTAGAAGTAATTATTCACCAAACACTCAAACTTTACCTTGTATGATTTTTAGCTTCTATTCCAAATATTATATGTTTTAGCTTCGCACTGACTTCAAGATAATGTTTATAGGAAACTTTTTAAGAAATAAAAGTTCTCCCAAACACTACCTTATTCTTGTGTGTTCCGCTTTCTTAATGGTTGTTAAAATCGTTCCCATGAATATTAAAAAAGATAAATTTAAATATACAAGTGGAACACACATAGTGAGGTGAATGACAGATGAGTTTCCATAAAAAATCATATTTGGTATGCCAAAATAAGTATCTTATTTGGTGTGCCAAAATAAGTCCATCGTCTATGCTATGTCCTGGGGCATTCCGCTTTCTTTGAAAACAATATAGATCATGGGATAGATTATGTAAAACGTTCGGAATCAACCTTTTATCTCATTGTGTATTCCGTTTTCAATAATAATCAATCTAGTACGAATTGCACTGGTTGCCTTAGATGGGCTCTAGCATAACTTCATTCGAAGCCCAACATTGAAATAGCCAATTCATGAAGCACGATGGCCCAGGCCATTTAAACATTTTCGAGTCGTTTAGGTCGAGTTAAGTACAATTAATTTGATTTAAATTTGAACTAGGAAAACTCTTAATTGCAACAAATAGAATTATAAAAATAGTTGAATATATTTTTTGGGGGGTATTTGATTTTTTTTTTCTAAAAAGTACTATTGTTAATAGTTAGCAATATGAAAAGATAATGAAACAAGCATTAGAAAAAATTAGATCATGAATGATGTTAATTGAAATACGAGTTCAAAAATATCATATAAATTAATATTCGATAAATAATTCTAATTAAACATGAAATTAGTTAATGATAAAAAAAATAAAACAATAAATAAAATTGAGATATTATAGAGACATTTTTATGATTTAAAATGTTAGAGGTATTTTCACCTGTCTCATTTTTTTCATTCTCACCTACTTCTTAAGTTAGTGATTACGTCAACATTATGTAAACTAAAACATTAATAATATGAATTTATAGTCTCTTTCACTTCATCCGTCTTCTTTAATTTAACAAGTAGATTAATTTTTTAATTAAAAAGAAAGCTAGTGTCCTATATATATATAAACTTCACAAAATACATTAGTTGATCATTTTCTTTGTTCATTATAAAAACAAAAAATCTATTCATTTTTATTATAAAATTGTATCTGTTGGACCAATCATGCCAAAACATATATTCCTTCCCTATCAATATCTTATCCGAACATATATTTAAAACTAAATCCTCATTTCATTAAGAAATGGATAAGATTCTTGACAGTGTTGAAGGCCTAATTGATTATCGTGCGTTTGGTGATTGTGTGCAAAAGGTCCATCCATGAGAGTGCTGCTCAATGGGTTGAATTATCAATTAATTGAAGTAGAAACTGAATAGAAATTTAGTTCGAACCAAAAAAAAAAATGTAACTTTGTTTCTCCATGTTTGTGTTAAATATTATTATCTCTATTAGATTAGCTTATCTATAAGTTGTACAATATAAATACAATCTGAGCTCTTAAAATGATTTAACTTATATTTATTAGGTTTCGGATTATTGGATACGGGTTCAATATATAGAATCCTTTAGATCAATCTGTTATTATCTATGGGCTGATAACATATTTGATTTTATATAAAAGGGAGGTCCCCAAAAATTTAGGGCATCATCTTAACTTAGTTTCTTGTTCCCTATTGATAAGAAATTTTACAGCATCGACAACCCTAAATCCCTTGAAAAATCCTCCTTTATTCCGCTGTATCTTCTTTCACAGAAATCAAGCTGACGATACTACAATAAAGACGATGACTCTTCGATCAAATTTCTTATCTTTCAATTTAAAATCCAAGTTATATTAGTTTGTTCTTAGTAGGCCTTGTTTCTCCCGGATGCGTTCTACTACTCGGTGTATAACTATATATATTTATAATGTTATTTTTTGGTCGACTGGTTTGACTAATTCAATTGATTCAACGTCACTTCGATCAATCTTTTAACTATTTTGGAAACATTAAAAAAAAACCTTTTCTGAAAGAAAAAAGTCTGCCGTAGAACAGCAATTTTGGAGTTAATATATTGCAGTTACTGATCTGTTCTTGTTTGTATTTGCTAAGTCGAGTCAAATATATTGTTGGATAGGAATTAGCCATTGGCTTGGTAGATCTCTGTTCTTTGGAGGATGACAAACAACTGAACCAGTTGACTTTCATAAGGCCAAAACTTTGAACAAGTTTTTAGATCATTTTTAATACTTCATTAGCACTATAATTGGCTGCAAGCTCATCCATAATGTCCTCTTTTTTAAAAAATTACTAGAGGTCACGTACGGACGTTATGTGTATAATATAATACATAAATATATATAAATTTTATTTCATCCTAATATAATTTAAAATTAAAATTTGAAATTATCTTTTTGAATTTGATAATTTATTTTCTAAAATTTTAATTTTTGATTAAGTTTTGAATTTTTCTTTTTAAGATTTATAATTATGGATTTATTTTTTGAATCTGTATTTTTAAGATTTAAGATTTTATTTTTTTTTAATTTTTAAAATTTGAAAAATAAGAAGTTGAAATTAGTAACAAGACTTAAAATTCTTTCCATGTGAAAAGAAAAGATATTAATATAATTTAATTTTTTAATTTTATTAAATATATTTAATTTAATTAATAAAATTTTAATTTTAATTAATTAATATAATATTATATATACTATGTGTATTAAAGTAACTATTTAGAACACAATAAAGCATAGTCTGAAATTACGGTAACAAGACATTAAATCACTGTCGTTTTCCGATGTGAAGAGATGATAAAGATATTAATATAATTTAATTTTTGAATTTTATTAAAGTCTAATAAATTTAAAAAATCATAATAGAGTATATTAATTAGTCCAACATTTGGAAACAATACCCTCGCAAATATTTAAATTAAACTTCCGACCCGAACCCGATTTCAATAAATAATAAATCGATTCAAAACATCTTTTTTATATATATATATATATCATATATATATATATATATATTAATATACATATATATATATGATATATATATAACGAAGTAATAAAAACAAATGAATATCTAGTTTAAAAATTCTAGTCAATATGATCCTGCCCGAAATTTGATTATATAACAATATAACTTAGTCAAAATCTAACTACATACTTTATTATCACTTGCTATATATATATATATATATTTAACTATTAATGGTGGGTGTCATTGAAAATAATAATAATCTCCTCGAGTCAGTTTGAAAATTTCATATCATCGTCTAGTCAATACAACTTAAATTAGAGGTGGAACACACCTATGAAATAAAAAAGGACAAATGCTATGCTCAGATACAAATTTTAAAAAAAAAATTCAAGAAATAATGTTGCATCGTAATTACAGCGATCTCCAAAAGATTCACCGTGCCCCCTAGGATATAATTTGATTTGGGACGGTGTTCTGGCGATAATAGAACGTATGTACATATAAAGAGTCACGTCATTCTTTGAGATTTTCATTGAAATTTTTTCTTGAGTGTATCATTGCTCTAATCAAAATGACATCCTTTATATTAGAATCATCAAAGGACAAGGGGCCCCGGGGCAATAATGTAGCAGCATGATATTTTTAATTTCTCCAATATCTAAGAATTGAGTTGAGAAATCTAAAAATTGAGTTTCAGCTTTGACTAATTAATTGTTAAAATTTTCTTAATGGACGGTTGATCTAAGAACGCGGGGCTGATGAATCGCCCGCTGCGAGTACTTCTTGATTTACCTTGATGGTCAGTAAAAAATTTATGTGAGATTGAGTCAATTATCTTAGGATTAATCGACATAAGTTAGATATCCAGTGCCAATTAAACAAATAAAATAAATCAAAGGACAAGGTACGCCCCTTTTTATTTTTTATAAAGGATATCTCAAAAAATAAAAAGGACATCTCATCCAACTAGTCTCTTAAAATGACATAACTATTTTCAAGTATATTGTTCAACATTATCTCCTATCACATATCACATGTATAAAATTTGAAACGATCGACCAATATAATTGTATGAATATGACAAGTCCACATTATAGCAACTATGAAAACTTGTTACTGTAACACATAGTAAACATGTTAAAAAATATTCACAATATAGTAGCTAGCTATAGTTTCATAACTTCTACAATGTAAATTTGACTTATTCACTTAACATTTGCATTATAACAGCTACAAATCGTAAATGCTACAATACATACTTAATCTGTTAAAAATACTTACGCCGTAGCAACTCCAATTTGGTAGCTATTACAATATGGATTTAACTCGTCCACCTAACATTTATGTTACAATCAACGAGGTTGGAAATGTTGAACCTTGAGCGATTGGCCCGATCTCACAAAAGTTTCCCACCGGCTGCCAGAATAAATTGGGAAGTGCTCGCGGTGGGCGGTTTAGAAGCCTAGCGTCTGAGAGTTCGCGCCCCATTTAGAGAAAAATTCTTATAAAATACACCGTAACTAGGGATCGAACCGCATATACCTGACGTAACAACTAATCACCCTTGCGCTACACCATAATCGCGGGGGAGGGGGGGGCATAATGTTTATATTATAATAATTACATACCGTGGCTATCATAATTTAAATATGTTATATTTATTAATATTTATGCTATAATAGTTATGATTTTGTACTTATTATAATGTATATTTAAAATGTAATGTGTATTATAGGAGATAATAATATCAAATAATGTAATGAGTGCGGGTTGACGAGAAGGGATATCATTTTCATTAAAAAAAAAATCAAAAAGTTCAACTCATATACTGATTCCAAGGAAAAAAAAACTAGGCCCTCTTTTATTTTTTGCGATGCGGTACGCGTCCTTGAATCCGTACGCGTACGGCATTATGAAATTCATAAATTAATTCCCATTGCACAACCCCAACACGCAAGACATTAAATCCAATCCAACTGTCCTCCGACATTGCATATCGATTAATCAAAATCAACGTCCAATTACAATCATCTTCCAGCACTAGTCACAGTTCGAGCACAACTCGAAGTCTTCTTCTTGTCCTCCTCTATTCTCCAGTTGAATGGTCACACCTCGATCATTTTGGCGATCGAACGCGACATGAGTGATTTCCCATTAGGCCACCTCGCCTGCTTCTGAAATGGCGATACTTTGCATCTTTTTGGGAATGGGCATCGCCGAGGCATAAAATACATGCTCTGAAAAGGATTCTCCAACCGACCTTGATTCTCCACACCCTTCCCTTTGAAACTGATGTGCTCCACCAAACCTGAAAGCTACGTGAAGGGCCGCCTGGGTTGCTTGGAGAAAAAGATGTTTAATTAATTTCCAGCTTGCCAACTTGCTCTGGGCTTCACGTATGCTTGTCCAAGGAGATAGATAGATCTTGATAATAAATTAAATGGGGTTGCTTTCTGGTTCTGGTTGTTCCTGTTTCTTGTTCTCTACTATTTTGCAGTATCAGACATTCCCGCAGTTGAGTTCTTCAGTACACGGTGGAGAAAATGCAGAAACTCTTGGCACCTACGCAAACACGACTGGTGCACAGGTGCATCTAAAACTCTACGCCAAGTCTCAGTCATGGAGCAGGTGTTGAAGCAAACGTGCAAATCGCCTGTCTTTTTCTTCATTTGTCAATACATTTGGTAGCAGATAACCAAACTCGTCTTGAAATCCTTGTGTGCGATTCAAATGCAACCACTTGTTGTGATATGCACTGGTCAAATCAGTTTGTGTAATAATTTATTGACCATAGACTCAGACTGTATTGTGGTCAGATTATATAAAATATAAGCTGAGCTTAATTGAAGCCAACTGGATGGCATATACGACATGGACTTGTATTTGGACGATCACAAGATTGAGGATTAATTCGGTGTTCAAGATGAACTATTATTACTCATGTTCTCTAACTTTTTTGTTGTTGTCACTGCTCGATATGTTGATAATTAACAGACCACAAGTAATTGGCATAAAAGTATTGCAACGTAATTCACTATTCAATATATAAATGTCCACGTCTAAAGATGGACTGCTTTCTGGTTTGATGAATTCTGAAGAAAAAGCCAAAGACAGATACAGACTACCTTATTCCAACTTTGAAAGGTGAAATCTCTCCCTCAGAATTAAAAAAAAATCCGAAATAAATAAAATAAGGATGCAATCAAAGTCAATAGCTGAAACTTTGTGAGTGTGTTAAAAGTAGAGGATGATTCTGAACTCAAACAAGGCAGGGAGAAAGGAAGAGACATACTGCACACAGTTTCTGAACAGAACCAAGTTCTATAATTCAACATGCACTCTCATATGTATGAACATCAACCTAATTGTTTGAACAAAAGTTTCTGGATACGATTTTATACAACTTTTTGGGATCGAAGATCATCAGCCTCGCTTGGCCAGTCAAACTTATTGATATGTAATGAATCTACACTTAGTCCACATACACTGCACCAAGAACTCCGCTCCAATTTTTCTACCTACTCGACATGACGTTCGTGGATCTCTCTCCGTCCAAATTCCCGGATTCCACATCAGCCACGATGAAGTCCTGGTAGTCCAGCAGCCACTCGTAGATTCCCTCGTTGTTGTCCCACGGCATCTGGCCGGCGCTGTCGTAGTTGTCTTCGCTAGTTGCGAGCTGCCATATGTCATCCAGGGGCACCGAAGTGCTGTCTTCCAATAAGGAGCTTAGCAATGCGTCTGTGCTGCCGGAATCAGAGCTGGCCTCGGCCGGACTTGTGTTGTCAGAGGAAGGGACTTGGCCTTCATGCTCGTGAGTCACGATGGACTGCGAGAGCACAGGGCTCGGTTGCTGTTCGAGGGGCTGATGCGTGACAGGATCAATGCCCATCTTAACTAGTTTCTTCTTGATGTGCGTGTTCCAGAGGTTCTTGATCTCGTTGTCTGTTCTTCCCGGTAAACTTGCCGCAATCTTTGACCACCTGCATAGAGTTGGAGAGGTCATTTTCCGACAGATCATTCAGAGAGGAAAATTTAGTATGGCAACCTATTGCCCAAGCGAGCATGGAGATCGATGACGAGCCTCTCCTCCTCCTCACTGAGCAAGCCTCTCTTGAGGTCTGGCCGCAGGTAATTCGTCCACCGGAGCCGGCAGCTCTTGCCGCACCGGAGCAACCCCGCGAGCTTGGGGACCGCGCGCCAGCAGCAATGGCCATTGGCGAGGATGAAGTTGATGAGCTTCTTGTCCTCCTCCGCCGACCAGGGACCCTTCTTCACTCCCAGCTTATCACAGCACGGTCGTCTCCCCATCTTTTCTGGCAACCAGGGGAAAGATACGGAGCCACCACGCCCTTATATTTAGATCACCCACCCTTGCCCTTGAGGTCTTGATATTGCTGTGCGCAAGCATCCCGGTGTTTGAAAACAACCCGGCAACTACAATCGAACTGAGCTCTGTTATCTTTGATCGAGTGTGACGGTGACGGGCGCTGATGTGCAAGGACAACAGGGACAACCAAAACTCCTCCTTCCTTTGGTCCCATAGTTGTCATCATCTGTGAAGTCAAGTGGATGACTGTGTACTCTAAGCTAATACCTTATTTGATTTTTTTGTCGACAAGTATACTCATTAGTGGAACATTTGTTCTGTCAGCATTGCGCAGGGCCTACGTTTGCTTCTCAAACTCATGATTTGGAAACCGTAGATCCCATTGACATGAGCACTCTCATGGTTTGACTTGGTGAGCTCCTCTGTTAGTTCAGATTTAGGAGAGAAAGAAGAACTTGATCTCCCCTAAGAAAGAGTCCTTGGCAACAGAATGATACCTCTAACCAAACCAATTTCTTTTTATTCACGTACTTCAGCAGGACTCCACAAGGACTACCATATCTCTGTCTTAAAGAACGAACTAGCCAACTAATTTCCCAAGTATTTGACCTGATTCATGTATGTAATTGACAGACGAACGTACCAACAACCATTGCTTCATAATGTCAACCCCACAAAAGGAAATAAGGTGGAGATCGATGCTGATTGATAAAGGAGAAGAAAACAAATTAATCATACTTGCAGAGTAGAGGACGGGGTATCTCTCTTTGTTCATCTATCAGATAAGTACACGAGACTAGCATTGATAAGAAAAAGTAGATTTCCTATTGTAATTGAGGAATCGCGGTAGGAAGTATTAGAAAATAACTCTTATTTAGGAAACAAATCGGCTATCGTAAAATCTGCAAGCTATCGGATATGAAAGATTCCGTGTATCTGTGGGATTCTACAAACTAGATTTGTAGGATTCAGAAAATTTGAGAGATTTCATACTGCCCTTAAGTTGGGTTGTGTAGGTTAATGCATTTAATGGAAGAGCCTTTGTTAGGATGTTGGCAATCTGAAGAGTAGTTGGCGGATAGACTAACTTAACGAATCAAGTAATTCCATGAGCAGTGCACTGTGAAATTTTGCTGTAACTCATCCACTGAAACAACCTACTGATTCTACTGCCATGCTCTGTATTTTGATGCATCTGGATCTTAAGGGGAAAAAAATGACGAACCAGATAACAGAACGGATCAAAACTCTGGATCAAAACCCTCATCAGCCTGGATTCCAACGAAAGCTTCTAAGGACTAATAATGTGCATCTAGCAACCCTCATCAAACCCGAACAGCCTAGCAGGGTCCACCACCCAACCCCTTTTCGGCCTTCCCCAACCCTAATCCTTTCCTCCACCTACGCCACTACCCTCATTTCCAGGGTAAAAGCAGCATCCAACTCAAGCTGCACTCACTGTGCATCTTCCACCAGTGCTACGACTGCGAAGAAACTTCTCCATCTCGAGTGTGCATTGCTCCGAGACTGATCTCATGTGAGGTTTGCCATTGTTTCTCGATGCGGAACTGGAAGATCTACATTTCGTCTCTCATAGTTCTTCTGCCAGTTGTCTCTGCCCAAATTGACAATGGTACTTCCTCCTCATTTCTTCTCCTTCTTAATCTATATTACAGATTGGCTCTAGTTAGCATTTTATCCCTCCCGCTCACCGAGAAGTTACTAGTAGAGATGTAATTTGTTAGATTTGTAGTTTGATTCTACTAGAATCGGGATTAATTGGTTCCTTAAAACTACAATTCTTGCACCTGATCTTGTTGTTTCCAGGAAATCCTGCAAACCAAATTGTGAACTTGATAAACAAGAATAGAACAGCCATCAAGTTGCCAGAACTCTCGAACAGCGCAGGACTAGGTTGCATGGCCTTGCAGCTGTTACTGAAATGCACCAAAAACTGCACCGGCAACAACACCCTCGACTGCCGCCCTCCCGAAGTTGACATCACTGAGGTCTATGCGCCTAACTGCGGGGTAGAGCTGCCGACCGTGGAGGCCATCTCCGGCCACATCTTCGGCTGCTACTGGGACCGCCAAGTAGACCCAGAGCAAGCCTTCACTGGTGTTCTAGTCCCAAACAACAGGTCACTCTCTCTTCTGCAAAGCAAAGAGCACGATGAGGTCGGAGTTGGCTATGTCGGAGAGGACCGCCAGGGGCCGTTCCTCTGGTGCATCTTGTTTAGCAATGGGAGCTCCAGCTCCAGCTTTGTTCTCGAGGGTGGAAAAGGGATTGAGCAGAGGACTGGCTGCTTCAGTGGGGCAAATGTGACATGCAGTGCAGGGGAGGTGCTTATGGTGCAATTAAACATTCTGGTGGCGGTGGTGGTGATGATATCTTGCTTAGTTCTTCAACTGGTGGTAGTAGTTTGATGAGTAGTGGAGGTGATTGTAGTTTGTTTGGGAAGCTTTTCTTTTTATGAGAACATTCAATTCAAAGTTGAAATTGGTTTTGTCAGGTTGAAAATACATAGACAGCATGTTTGTTTAGTTCTTCCCTTCTGAATTGTACTTTGATAAATGTTTGTTGATAGTTTGATCTTTAGAACTCGCAAGTTTTCTTAAGAGAACCCATAAAATATAATGAAGCAACATGAACAAGATCCTTGGGTTACTAGTCGTTGTGAATGAACTGTTGTTCAGGTACTAGAAGAATTCCAGGATGAAGGGGAGCTTGCACTCTAACTTGCGTGAGGCCCCCTTTGCCTGAGTTATGCTATAAGTTTGAGAAGTTAAAATCAAACTTATCCTAAATTTTGTAGGTGTTGTTGGTTGATTTTGACTCCATTGGTCATGGAACAACCAATGATATTCGCCTATGTAACTCTTTCCATTTACTTCTCAGTTACTTCCCAGCAATTGAAACGGTTCTAGAAACCGTATGTAACTCCCCATTTACTTCCTAATTTTAATGATGGCAAAAATTGAGGAAGAATGATATAAATTTGGTCCCTGGTTCCTACTCCTTGTGTGTCTTCTTCTTGAGACAAAATTACACCATCGCTTTGGAAGTAGAAAGGGCCGGAAGCATCAATTTTATTGCAGTCACTTTCTTTGCAAAGAAACAATGGCCGGAGGTATATGATTTGCAAGTTTATGTTTTACATTTGGTATCAGAGCAATTTACTGCCTCTGCCTCATTTTTTTTTTTTGGTAAGGAGAGCAATTTACTGCCTCTGCCTCATTTTTCTGCCGACCTTTTCTTTTGATTCTTCCATCATGCAAAACAAAGATTGTAAGCGCTTTGCAAAGGCACTTACATGTCGTTGAAATTTGAGTTTCTTCCCCACCAATCCTTTGTTCCAAATCGCAATTTCTGCATTTTTGGAACGCCGCCTGCAAGCGTCGGCAAAGCCATCGCATCGCGGGGCTGCAGGCGTCGGCGAAGCCATCGGGCTGCTGGTGAGCGACTGGCATCAGCGGCGTTGTATGGGCTGTAGGAAGTTGTCGAGCAGTGTCGACGTCTCGGCGTCGTGGAATTGGTGGATTTTGAAATAGGGAGGAAGTGATAGGATCGAAAGGGTCCAGGAAAATTACATTTGGTTGCGAGCCATTAAATCTGATCAACTCCTCTTTGTGGGTGGGCTGAGACACGTGTTGAGCCCTTGATCAGATTGTATGCCCTTGATCAGATTGTATTGGATAAAAGAATTGCATTTTGTTTCATTTCTTTTATATATATATATATATATATATAATATATTTTTTAATCAACTTTAGGCTGCATGTTTCATTATGTTGTTTTGACCTTATTAATTAATATTAAGTTACATGTTTGATTAATGTTGTTTTGGTCTTATTAATCAACTTTATTTATCCTCTCGATTTTACTCATGATATGAACAATTAATTATATTTAATTGTAGAATCATTGTGACATGTTTATTCATTATATAAAATGTAATAAATTTTATCCCACAGGAAAATTTATTATATTTTATGTAATTGATTTGGATAAAAAAATGGTGTAGGATAATATTGTAATTATAATTTATTATATAAGATGTAATAAATTTTATCCCACAGGAAAATTTATTATATTTTATGTGATTGATTTGGATAAAATATCAATTATATGTTTTCTAATTTACCCACAGGGATTAGAAATTAAGAGCATAATTTGATAATTTTATCATATTATTTTATGAATCTAATTTAATTAATGCTTTAGCCCACAGGCAAGTTTTATGTCAATAGATTCATATTTTAGACATATTTTACATTGGTAGATATGTCATGTTGTTTAATTAGCTTCAAATTTTGTAACATGAGTATAATTAACTTTTTGTTTTGTAGTTTGTCAACCTGCTAATTTCTCTGATATGATATGTGATGTTCCTGAGCTTCGAGGGGACAATTACAAAATCTGGAAGGAGAGAACTCTCCTTCATTTAGGGTGCAAGGACGTTGATTACGCCATAAGGAAGGATGAACCGCCTCCTGAAAATATTGCTCTTTATGAAAAATGGGAGCGATCTAATCGCCTCTCAATAATGTTCATAAAGACCAAGATCTCAGATGGCATTAGGGGTTCCCTTGAGCATTATGGCAATGTCTGTGACTTACTGAAGGCAATCGATGTTCAATTTGTGTCTTCAGACAAGACTTTAGCTAACACCCTAATTCACCAATTCTCATCCATAAAGCTAAGTGGGATACACAATGTATGTGACCACATTATGAGGATGAGGGACATTGCGGCTCAATTGAAGAGACTTGAGGTTGAGATGTCTGACTCTTTCCTAGTGCATTACATTCTCAACACTTTACCATCGCAAATATACCCCATTTAAGATCTCTTATAATACACATAAGGAGAAATGGTCAATTAATGAACTTATGCCCATGTGTGTTCAAGAGGAGGGTAGACTTGCCGTGGAAGAGGGTGAGAAGGTAAATTTGACTACACCTGGAAAGAAGAAGACATTTCAAGCCAAGGACAAGGGCAAGATTCCTGCCAAAAGGGGCATTCAGAAAAGTTCCAAATGTTTCTTCTGCAAGAAGAAAGGGCATTTAAGGAAAGATTGCTCCAAGTTCAAACAGTGGCTTGACAAGAAAGGTACTCAACTCTCTTTTGTTTGTTATGAATCTAACATGATTGATGTTACTCATGACATATGGTGGATTGACTCTGGTTCTTCAATTCATGTTACCAACTCCTTGCAGGGCTTACAAGACCTACGGAAACTAGTGAGAATTGAGTGTTACATTTATTCTGGAAACAAAATGTCCTTACATGTGGAAGCCATTGGCATTTGCAAGCTTGTTTTAGATAGTGGTTTTATTTTAAGTTTGGAAAAGACATTTTATATTCCTGGTTTTGCTAGGAATCTAATTTCGATTTCAAGACTTGTATCTGTTGGATATTCCTTTAATTTTTCAAATTCATCTTTCAGTATTTCTTATGAATTTGAAATTATTGGATATGGTACATTGTCTGATGGTCTTTTTCGTCTTAATTTAGAAAATGATAATCACTATTCTTCTATGCATGTTGGTGTTAAACGATGTGTCATTAATAAGAGTTCCTCTAATTTGTGGCACAGGAGATTAGGTCATATCTCCATTGAAAGAATTAAGAGGTTGGTACATGATGGAGTACTTAGTGCTCTTGATTGGACCGATTTTAGTACTTATATAGACTGCATTAAAGGTAAGCAGACCAACAAGTCAAAGAAAAGTGCCAAGAGGAGTTCTAAATTGTTAGAAATAATTCATACAGACATTTGTAGTCTTGATTTAGAATCATACCGTAACAAGTACTTTATCTCCTTTATTGATGACTATTCTCGTTACATGTATCTCTACTTATTAGACAGCAAAAGTGAAGCACTTGATGCTTTCAAAAATTTTAAAGCTGAAGTAGAGAAACAGTGTGACAAACAAATTAAGATCGTAAGATCTGATAGAGGAGGAGAGTACTATGGGTAGATACACTGAGAGTGGACAAGCAACCAGTCCATTTGCAAAGTTTCTTCAAGATTGTGGGATTGTTGCCTAATACACCATACCTGGTTCTCCAGATCAAAATGATGTAGCTGAGAGAAGAAACCGAACTTTAATGGACATGGTTAGGAGCATGCTTGCTAGCTCCAAACTTCCTAGGTCCTTATGGACTGAAGCCCTAAAGACGACGATGTACATATTAAACCGAGTTCCAAGCAAAGCTATCCAAAAGACACCTTTTGAATTGTTTAAAGGTTGAGAACCGAGTTTACGACATCTACGTGTTTGGGGTTGTCCAGCCGAGGTGAGGATTTATAATCCACATGAAAGGAAGTTAGACCCGAGGAGCTTAAGTGCATATTTTGTTGGTTATGCCGAAAGATCCAAGGGATATAGATTTTATTATCCTTCTCACAGCACTAGGTTTGTGGAATCAAGAAATGCCAAATTTCTTGAAAATGATTTAGTAGTGGGAGTGATCGTTTTCAAGACCCTGGTCTTGGGAAAGATCATCAAGATACTCAATGCTCCACTTCAACTAGTAGACCAATTGTTATAGTTCATAATGCGCCTTGTGTTCATGCGCATATTGAGCAATAGGTCCAAGAGGTTCCACAAACTGCTAATCCAAATTCAGTAGATCCTGAGGTTCAGCAAATACCTGAAATTGTTGAACAATCTGTTGAGCAACATGATCCTGCTACACAGGAGAGTATTGATGCAACATTGAGGAGATCTACTCGACCTAAGAGATCAGCAATTTCTGATGATTATGTTGTGTATCTATAAGAATGTGACTACAATGTTGGAGCCGAAAATGATCCTGAAACGTTTTCACAAGCCATGAGTTCTAATGTATCTGACTTATGGTACAAAGCCATGAAAGAAGAAATGGATTCTATGGCATCTAACAAAGTCTGGGATCTTGTCAAGTTGCCTAATGATGTAAAAATCATTAGTTGTAAATGTGTCTTTAAAACTAAGAAAGACTCAAAAGGCAACGTTGAAAGACATAAGGCTAGACTTGTTGCCAAAGGATTTACTCAGAGGAAATGGGTAGACTACACGGATACCTTTTCTCCTGTATCTAAGAAGGACTCATTCCGTGTGATCATGACATTAGTAGCTCATTTTGATTTAGAGTTGCATCAGATGGATGTGAAAACGACTTTTCTCAATGGTGATCTAGAGGAAGAGGTTTATATGAAACAACCAGAAGGATTTTCCTCTAGTAGTGGTGAGAATTTAGTCTGCAAGTTAAATAAATCCATATATGGATTAAAACAAGCCTCTCGTCAATGGTATTTAAAATTTCATGATGTTATTACTTCATTTGGTTTTGAAGAAAATATCATGGATGTTTGTATATACCAGAAGGTTAGTGGGAGCAAGATTTGCTTTCTTGTGCTATATGTGGATGATATTTTGCTGGCGACTAATTATAAGAGTTTGCTATATGAGGTAAAACAATTTCTTTCTAAGAGCTTTGATATGAAGGATATGGGTAACGCATCTTATGTCATTGGCATAAAGATTCATAGAGATAGATCTAGAGGCATTTTGGGTTTGTCTCAAGAGACCTATATCAACAAAGTTCTAGAGAGGTTTCGAATGAAGGATTGTTCACCAAGTGTAGCACCCATTGTGAAAGGTGATAGATTCAATTTGAATCAATGCCCTAAAAATAAGCTCGAACAGGAACAGATGAAAACCATTCCATATGCTTCAGCTGTTCGAAGCCTTATGTATGCTTAGGTCTGTACTAGGCCTGACATTGCATTTGTTGTTGGAATGCTTAGGAGATATCAGAGTAATCCAGGTGTTGACCACTGGCGGGCTGCAAAGAAGGTCATGAGATACCTTCAAGGAACCAAGGATTACATGCTCATGTATAGACGGACTGAGAAGTTGGAAGTCATTGGATACAGTGACGCAGACTTTGCTGGCTGTATTGATTCACGTAAATCAACATCTGGTTATGTGTTTATGTTAGCCGATGGGGCTGTGTCATGGAAAAGTGTCAAGCAGACCTTGATTGCTACTTCCACTATGGAGGCTGAGTTCGTCTCTTGTTTTGAAGCAACCTCGCATGGTGTATGGTTGAAGAGTTTTATATCTGGGCTTAGAGTTGTGAACTCTATTTCAAAGCCTCTGACATTATATTGTGATAATTCAACTGCTGTATTTATGGCTAAGAACCATAGAAGTGGTAGTCGTAGTAAACATATCGACATAAAGTACTTAGCCATAAGAGAGCATGTTAAAAAAAAAGAAAGTGGTTGTTGAACACATAAGCACTGAATTGATGATCGCGGATCCTCTGACTAAGGGCATGCCACCAAAGGATTTCAAGGATCATGTAGCGCGAATGAGACTTAGTTCCATAATGTAATGTTTCTTGTTTCTTTAATGAAACTCGTATTTAGTTTGGATATTTTTCTCTTGAGTTGTATACATATTTGAAGAAAAAAAATATATCATTATGTTTGGACCACAATAAACATTGGGTTTATTTTAACTTGGTTTGGGGTTGATATTGAGAAGTGTAACATATTGTGATACATGGAAGATAATACTCATATTTAGAGGAACTGTCGCCATGATCCATTTGTTAATGTTGTTATACAATGGATATACATAGACCAAGTGGGAGAATGTTGGTTGATTTTGACTCCATTGGCCATGGAACAACCAATGATATTGGTCTATGTAACTCTTTCCATTTACTTCTCAGTTACTTCCCAGCAATTGAAACGGTTCTAGAAACCGTATGTAACTCCCCATTTACTTCCTAATTTTAATGATGGCAAAAATTGAGAAAGAATGATATAAATTTGGTCCCTGGTTCCTACTCCTTGTGTGTCTTCTTCTTGAGACAAAATTACACCATCGCTTTGGAAGTAAAAAGGGCCGGAAGCATCAATTTTATTGCAATCACTTTCCTTGATAAGAAACGATGGCCGGAGGTATATGATTTGCAAGTTTATGTTTTACAGGTGTACCTTAGTTTCACTGCAATTAGGCTGAATCACTTAGAGTGGAGCTGTCGGAATCAACAGTCCGTGAAACATAGCAGAGGAAACTCACTGAGAGAGAGAGAGAGAGAGAGAGAGATACAGTTTGAAAATCACTAAATAGCGATGTGTAAAATCAACAGATGGGAGAGACATAGCAAAGGAAACTCACTCACTAGAGAGATATACAATCGATGTGTAAAAGCAGAGGTTGATCAGCGGAAAGAAGTGCTGACGGACGAGGTGGTAAGGAGGCCAGATAATAATCCAACAAGAGCAGCACTGTTGTAGGTACTAGGTTCACTCTGCATCGAGTTGTTTCGGAGATCAATGTAGGAGTCGTTCTTAAATGGCCCGCCCACAAGCGCTCCTTTGGCTACATTTGGATTTGGTTCAGGAGAAGAGAGCCACTGGAAACCATTACATCCCGTGCTGGCCTCCGCGGGGATTGATGCTCCCCTGTGGTGAACCTGTTGCGGATAGCTGTCTCCATATCCCACAAGGTAACTAAGCTTCATTGGATTGCCACCCAAGATGTAATCAATCTGATAACACAAACCAACGATTAAGCAAAGATTTTGGAATGCCTGATACTAATCATATCATCAGTTATTTGACTTATTAACATCATTTTGACCAACAATGAGAGGCGTGCGAGAATCACCTGGGATGTAGCAAAGCTTCGAAGATCGGAAGGAGTAAATGTTTTCCCACTGCATTGGATTTCTGGCGTGCGAGATGTAAGCATGTAGTCACTGTAAACAACAGCCAAGAATGATGCAGCCACAGGATGTTGAAGGGCATCCCACTCATCTATCCATACCAAGCCACCTGCAGTATGAAAACTCAAACTTTAGGATATGATCAACAGATTGCCACATCGCAACAGAACCTTCAATATACACACACATATATAAGGTTGATGAGTCATCGTCTTGCCTGTCCTAAGTTCTTTTCCCAGAAAACTGCAAAATATTATTATTATTATTTAAAAAAAAGTGATTCTAGATGAGTAAATTCTAACTATGTTCTGCCAGTAATTCAAACATTTATGAGGAAAATAGAGACTAGGAAAATAGAGACTATTTATGGAAGTTTACTACAATTCTAAGATAATGTGCTGGTGGTGCATGTACCTTCTGTTCTACTGGAAGTGGCCGTTGGGGAATCGGGTAACAAGCCGCACATAACAGCTTCAGCTGTGTCTCTATACGATTGGAGGCCCGTCATTTCCCCACTCGAAAATTGTGTTGAACCAAAGAAATGTACTCTGGACAAAAGTACCTGCACAGCAGATTGTAAATAACTTCGACAGCTTGAAAATTACAGGTCCTTATCCTGATATGTATTTTAGCAACATAGCAATCAAACAAATCTTTTGGGCAGTCAATTATTTAGTATTTATGAAACAGTTAAATAGTATTATTCATTAGACAATCACGTTACATTAAGAGGCAGCACAGAAGCATTTTAGGATCTAAATGGTTGCATCATCAAGCAGAAAAATAAAAAAATAAAAAATAAAAAATGACAGTGTACCAGATGGAAACTGGAAAGAATTTAGATTAATCAGTTTGAATTCTTGAAAGAGTATATAACATCATGAACAAGAATATGTACCTGAGTACCGGCACGTTTGTCATCCCAGCTGAACCAAGTTGGTCTACCCCAATCAGCAAATGAATTTCCATTCTTTACAGTCACGTAATCTAGATAACTTTGATCACCAGTGGCATGATAAAGCCAACTAGCTGCCCACAAGAGTTCATCCCCATATCCAGTAGAATTATAGAAAGTCTGGACCTTTGGAATGCTGTCGCTGTAGATACCTCTATAATTATTCGCAAAAGTAAATAACTTCTTGGCATGCTGAAGGAGCAAATCTGAATAGCTACTGTCAGTACTTTTGAAAACCAAGGAAGCTGCAGCCATGGCTGCAGCAGTTTCAGCAGCCACATCACTTCCAGGTGCAGTTTTGTTAATATGTGTCAGCGGTCTATTCTCAGCCATTGTTTCTGCTCTTTCCCAACATTTGTGGTCTATATCAGGATCCCCTACCTGTAACAAAGAAAAAGGACATACCAAACAATCAGTCATAATGTTAAGCAGAGGAGAGAATACCAGGATCTTATGAAAAAAAATATAAGAAATTAAGAATTGGCTGAAGCTCTTTCCATATCAAGGTACAACATAATTGCCGTATCAACAAGATGTATGATTATTTTTCTGCAAAGGAAGTGAGGAAAGAAGGGTGTTAACACTCTAAAGCGAGTGATTTCACTTACAATGAAGGGTTTAGGGGCTGCACTGCGTCCTGTAAACAACAGCCTATTTCTCACATTAGTAAATATTACCAAGAACTTACAAAAGGTACAATTGAAGTTACACTTTCAAACAACCTAATCACAAATTAATCCTGGATGACATAAGTATGCAATGCCAAACGTGTTCATTTGCTGTCAAATTGATAAAAAAGGATAGTAATAATAATAAAAAAAACAAAGTAACAAAAGGACTAGAATTGCTTGGTAATGTCCTGGCTTCTTTTGCAGGTAACCATTGAAAAAATTTCCCTCTGCATTGACCAAAATGGCTATTGGTAAAAATAAAAAGGTAAAATTTCACTGAACTATGAGTTTCCCATTTTTTTCAAATTGCTTTTAGAGTTTTAAAATTGTCAAAATTCCCTCCCCCTCCTTTAACATTTTATCATTTCACCACTAATCATTACCACTATTATTTTACTTGACGGGCAAGTGATGTGGCACACCATCGCATCATTATTCTTACAGATGAATTAATTATGATCATGGTTAGAGGATGAAATGACGACCGGAGGGTATTTTTTGACAATTTTGAAACGTCAGGGATAATCTGAAAAGGAGGTAAAATTCAGGTGGCAAAATAAAACATTTCCTACGAAAACCAACATCGTAGTAAATCAGATCATATGTGGGGAGAAAGAGTAGTGAATTAAGAGTCTATCTACAAGCAAAGCCACATCATAGGTACAATTTAAACATTTCCCATGCATTTTGCCTAAATTGCTTTCCCTCTTCGACTCAAAAACAGATCTTGAAGAAAAATCAGGCTAATGAAAATGCTCAATTGACAAACATTATGAAAGTTGAATCTCTCACTTTGGTGCCCTAATTTATGCAAACAAAGAAATTAAAGAGCATGCAACTCCTTATTACCTGAACAAATAACACATTGTCAGAAGGGTGGGCATTAATCAAATAATCTGTGATCCACTTGAGAGCATCTAGAGCTGGATCCAGCTGCTTGGCAGTAGACATTTGATCTCCATATTCAAGAATTGACCACGACAACACTGTCGCAGTATATGCCATCGGAAAACCAAATTTCATGTGGTCACCTGCATCATACATTCCTTTTGAGAGGTCTAGTCCTGCCTCATTGCCGTCGTCCAAAGCTGAGTCCCCTCTCCAAGTGATTTTATTATCGACCAGTTTACCAGCTGCAGGCATCAACAAACAAGGGTCTGTCATGCCCACGTTGGAGGGGGAAAAAAATGGAAATCTGATCCGTTTAGATGTGAATAGTTATTTCATTGTCAAAGTCAATGACCTCTGAGAATTCCCATAATCGATTCTAACGAAACAAAAAAATTGGGAAATTTTCTAGGTTGGAAAAAAGAAGGCAATTCAAAGATTCAATTCTTTTGCAGCCAGTAAGTAATCCGAAAGAAGAAGAAGAGACCCATTCACATAGAGCAAATTCCCCCAAGTTGTCGGTGAGGTGTGAAGAACTACACATTGCACTACAGAATACATATTCTTAACCAATAAGAAGAAAAAGGAGAGAGAGAGAGAGAGAGAGAGAGAGAGAGAGAGAGAGAGAGAGAGATTAAATGCACAGCCCAGCAAATCCATTTCAGTATTTCACAATAAAAGATGCAATCTTAAATGTGAATAAGAGAGGGGCAAAGGATCAGAAGTGGAATAGAGTTATCGAGCATACACTTTTGAACTTGGAAGAACTGCAGAGCCACGCCTAGCGCATCAGCATACTTCTGGTCGAGGCTCCCGGGCGGCCCCGGCACCGGGAGCACGTCTCTGTGGTGGTGCTTCTTCTTCATGACGGCGAAGACGACTGCAGCGACAACCAGCGCCGCCACCACGAGCACGATCAGCCACCCGGTGCACCCCCTCGTGTATTTCGCACCCATTCTCCCACCTCCGCTTCCCCCTCGAACCCAACACCGCCTACGGCGGACACGCAATGGTCTTCAGACTTCAGATTCCGCAGGCAATGCAGCGCGACGCGATCGAATCGAGAGGAGGAGGCGGCGGTTTTGGCGTATTTATAGATCTGGAAAAAGGAGGAAAATCAAGAATGAGCCAACGCAGCTGTGTGGGCGACCGGAGGCAGAAAACGACGAGGTGATCGCTCGTTAACTTCTACTGCTCAGATACAACCGACACAACATTACATCGTAACGTGGCATATTATTATAGGTTCATCCTGGGCGTATGGTGCCCGTCGAAGCGTTTGATCTTAGGACCATAGCCGCGCACTAGTTAAACGATGGGCGGCCGTCCCAAGTGTGCCTGGATATCGAGCCGTCAGCTGATGTGGGCTCCACAGGATGCGGCTCAACGAGCGGCAAACCACAAGGTAGCGATGCAATGAGTTCCGTAGCAGATCCACTGGATCGGCTGCCAGCAAACCAGTCTTAATGACGTCAAAAGGGTGGGTGAAAAATTGAATGCCAGATCCGATCCGAAAAATCAAACCGTAGCGCCCAAAATTAATTAATTAATTTATATGCACGGCGTAGAGATGTAATATGGCAATAGTTACTCTTCACCTAGTGAAATAAAAAAGGACGATCCAACTATTTTTTTAAATAGGAGAGATTTTATTTTTCAATGAATTATTTCTCTAAAAATTGGATAACTAATTTTTGAGATAATTTATTAAGTATCAATACAACTATATTTGTGATGGTAAAAAATGATAATCACAAACGTCACACATAATTCATCCCTAAATTATTGTGAAGAATGATTCATGAATAACTATTAGATATAATAAACTCGTGACAATAAATAAGATAGATATAATCAACTTTCGTTAGGTGAGTATTGAAGTGGATTAAAGAGGTTGGCACCAGCAATTATGTGTGCATCTTGACCATACCCGTGAATTATATTTTTATTAAATCAGCCCTAATATATTTGTTTTGTTTTTTCCTACTAAAATTATCGTTTGGACCTTGAAAAAACAAAATAAGTAACTATAAAAATGATCTAGCATATCTATTAATCATTTGATTGTAGCCCATCCATGATAACAGCATTGTCAAAAATCTCGAAACAAATGACACCCTTCGTGTTCCCTATTCCTTTATTTATTTTCCAATGTATTAAGGGTGAGTTTGGTTGGGAGATATCCTTGATAATCTTAGTTATTCATCCAAAATTATCAACAAAAATCTTATTTGGTTTAGATAATCAGCGATTCCCAAGTAATGATCGATGCCCGATACGTCAACAAATGGGGCATGCAATCCGGAATCGGAAAATCTTAGGAAAGTAAGGTTTTTCTTGATTCCGGGGTTATGAAACTTATCTTTTCAAAATTATCCTCCAATATTTACTTTAGCAAAAGAGGCATTATTCGCGGGCGACCACCGCCCCGGCGCCCGACGATCGGCAACTGGCGCCGGTGATCGCCGACCGCCGGTGGTAGTCGGCGACCGACGCCAGCCAACGACTGGCAACGACGATCGGCAACCACCGCCGGCGGCCGGCGGCCGGCGGCCGGCGACTGCTGACGGCGACCGACGATCGAGGGTACGAGTATGTATATAATATCATCTTACTTTTTTATTTTAAATTTATAAGCATATAATATTATTATACTTAAATTTAACTAAAAGGTAATATGGTAAAATAATATATGATGTCATAGACTATTACCTCCAAACAAATAATATTTTATTAAATTATCCAAAATGAAACTGTTGATACAGTCTGACTTGATTATCGTTTTGATGTTGATACCGATTTAAGTTCAGTTGAGTGAGAAATGAGATCGGATAGTTAAGTTCGGATTAAAAGTCCTGGTGAGTGAAGCTGAGCACGAAGTCCTGGTGAGTGAAGCTGGGCAAAAGTCCTGATAAGTGAAGCTGGGCAAAAGTCCTGGTGAGTGAAGCTGGGCACGAAGTCCTGATGAGTGAAGCTTGGTAAAAGTCCTAGTGAGTGAAGCTGTGCACGAAGTCCTGGTGAGTGAAGCTGGGCAAAAGTCCAACCGGATGGACTGAAATGAGTCGGAGAGGGCTCGGGAGCTCGTTCTTCGGACTTTGGTCAGAGAGGGCTCGGTAGCTCGTTCTCTGGGCCAGGATAAGTCAGAGAGGGCTCGGTAGCTCGTTCTCTGGGACCAGACTGAGTCAGAGAAGACAAGGGAGCATGTTTTCTGGACTTATGGTCATAATGAGTGGCTGGATTGGTCTGAAGTCCGATCAGGGAGTTGACACAAACTCCCTTGATTCTAGATCGGTCACAGGACCGATCCAGGATGTCTGATCAGTCTGTTGACCGATCCAGAAGGCTAGAAGGTTTTCTGAACGGTCTGGGGACCAATCAGAAAACATTCTGTGTGGTCACAGAAAGAAAACTGATCGGTCAGTGCGACCGATCAGCACCAACCTGGACCGATCAGGAGGGAGCCTGATCGGTCAGGCATCATGTTGATCGATCAGCTAGACCGATTAGCCACCTGGCTGATCGGTCAGGTTGACCGATCAAGCCTTGGCTGATCGGTTAGTGAGACCGATTAGGGGTCTTGACTGCTCTGAACCCTGAACTTCCAATAAGGTGAGTGATCGATCTGGTGTCCGATCCCTGGCCTCTGATCGGTCAGTGAGACCGATCAGAACTTCACTGGATCGATCATAAAAGACTCTGATTGGTCAGGAGGGTGTATGATCGGTCAGGGTGATCGATCAACACCTCAGAACTTTAATTCAAACGATTGTCAGATTCCTGATTTGATTCTGATTTACTTTGCTAATAACTCTGTGAGTGTGCAGATGATACAGAGCTGTGAAAATCAAATGGAGGAGGAAGAAGAAGGGTCTAGGGTGACTTTTACCTGTGCTATTTTGTTTGGTATACACTTGCAGGTTTCAACGGCACCTGACGACCTGAAGCTTCAGCTGAGGAGGTAGGCTGAGAGCTCAGATGGGGTCAGTGGGTGACGACTGACCTGAAGCTTCAGCTGAAGAGGACTTCAGTGAACTGAGAGCTCAGAAGAGGTCAGCGGGTGACACCTGTAGGTGTGCAAAAGGAAGATTAAGAAGAAGAGGTTGGCGAAGTAGAGAAGACAACGACAACGAGAACAAAGAACCGAGTGAAGGGTCTTGTGTTGAGTTGTTTCTCTGTATTCTCTTCTTGCTTGAGCTATCTGTTTGATCTATTGTGTGAGCTTCCCTCTCGAATCTCCTGTGCTTCATCTATATATTTCTCAGACGTTTGTGGAGAGGTTCCTCCACCGAGAAGGAGAAGTTATTAGCCGGATTCACTCCGGGGCCTGATCTGCCGACGATCAAGGGATCGCCCACCTCACGGGCACGCCAAGGAGTAGGGGCAAGTTATCCCCGAATCTTGTAAATCCTGGTGTCATATTCTTTGTTTGTATTTCTTTCTGTTCAGTTTTGTTTTTCCGCTGCTAACTTGATCGCAGGAAGAAAAGAAACGAGTTTTTGGTGGCTGACTATTCACACCCTCCTCTCTAGTCATCCCAGATCCCAACAGAAACAAACAACTTCGGGTGCGTTTGGTTCAAGTTATCATACATGACCTTGGTTATGTGATTACCTGGTAATCACATAACCAAGGTTATGGGGAATGAAACATAACCTAATGTTATTTGGTTAAATTTAGATGATCAAAGAAAATCTTGTTTGTTTGGAGGTAATAGTATATAATCTAATGTAATATTTTACCATATTGCCCATTAGTTTAAAATTAAGGATTATGATAATATATGTTTATTTATACTAAAAATTAAAAAGTAAGGTAATATTTGGTATTAAATTTATTTAGTTTATCCTAATTATAATTTATTTAATTTAATAAAATTTTAATTAAAATACTAAATTTTTTTTAAAAAATTATTTATCGCTTGACTGCCACCGATCGTTCGCCGACAGATGGTTGCCGGCCGGCGGTCGCCGGCAGACGGTCGCCGGTCGCCGGTCGCTGGCTGGCGGCGGTCTCCGGTCGCCGGTCACCGGCCGGGCGGCGGTCGCCGGTCACCGGCCGGGCGGCGGTCGCCGGTCGCCGGCCGGTCGCCGGTCGCCGATCGACCGGCGGCTGTCGCCGATCGGCGGAGGGGCTGCGGTCGTCGGTCGATGAGTCGGCAACGAGTTGTAATTTAGTTAATTATTAGAGATATTTTTATCTTAAAATTAAATATTAAGGGATAATTTGGGAAAGAAAAGTTCCTTAACTCCGGAATCAAGAAAAACCTCCGTTTTCCTTGGTTATCCAATTCCGGGTTGCATGCCCCATTTGATGACGTTTTGCTGATGTGGCGGTAATACTGCATTACTTGGGAATTGATGATAACCTAAACCAAACAAGGTTATCAACGATAACCTTGGACAGATAACCAAGGTTATCACTGATCACCCTGAACCAAGGTTATGTTGCATTCCCTATTATCTTGGTTATGTTATTACTTGATAATCACATAACTAAGATTATATCTGATAACTTGAACCAAACGTACCCTAAGTGCGTTTGGTTGAGGGTTATCCTTGATAACCTTGGTTATCCATCCAAGGTTATCAACAAAAACCTTGTTTGGTTTAGATAATCAGCGATTCCCAAGTAATGATCGATGCCCGACAAGTCAGCAAAAGGGGTATGCAACCAGGAATCGGAAAACCTTAGGGAAGTAATGTTTTATTTGATTCCTAGGTTATGAAACTTATCTTTCCAAAATTATCCTCCAATATTTACATTTAAGACGAAAATAACCATTACAATTTATTAACTTCCGAAAGCATTATTCGCGACCGACGACCGACAAAGGCGCCCGCGCGGCCGGCGACCACCGCCGGCAGCCGATGGCCGGCGACCACCGCCGGCGACGATCGCCGACAGCCGACGACGATCGTCGACGGCCGGCGCCGACGATCGCCGACGACCGGCGCCGATCGCCGACGGCCGGCGACCACCGCCGATCGCTGACGGTGTCGCCGACGGTTGGCGACGATCGTCGGCCGCCGGTGACCACCGCCGATCGTCGGCGGTGTCGCCGGCCGCCGGTCGGCGACCACTGCCGATTGCCGGCTGCCGGTGACCACCGTCGATTGCCGGCGGTGTCGCCGACCGGCGGTCGACGACCACCACCGATCGCCGGCTGCTGGTGACCACCGCCGATTGCCAGCGGTGTCGTCGACCGGCGACCGACGACGACCGCCGATCGCCGGCCGCCGGTCGGTGACCACCGTTGATCGCCGACGTCGCCAGTTGTCGATCGGCGCCAATCATTGGCGCCAATCGTCGGCGGTCGGCGACAGTCGGCCGCTGGTGTTGGACACCGACTGTCTACGTGGACATCGACGATCGATGTCGACACCCTTAAGTCTAAACAAATAAAATTATCTATACAAATTCTAAAGGGTAATATGGTAAAATATTATATTAGGTTATAGACTATTACCTCCAAACAAATAAGATTTTATTTTATTACCTAAATTGAACCAAACAACTTAGGTTATGTTTCATTCTCCATAACCTTGATTATGTGATTATTTGGTAATGACATAACTTTGGTTATATATGATAACTTGAACCAAATATTTGTTTCCTATGTATTAAGGGTAAAAATCAAAGGAAATCTATTTTTTCTAAATCATTAAAAAAAGGATGTCTCTTGTTTTTAATTTTTATCCCACTCATTTAAATTCTGGAGGGGGATATGCAACGTGGATGCTGAACTTGAGTATGGATTAAGGCGGAAGAAATTTAAATATTTTTATAATAAAAAAGGATTTAAATATTTTTATAATAATAGTATGATATTATCTATTTTAAATATGACCTTTCAAGATTTTATTTTTAAATTTTATACAAAATACTTTATATCAATGGAGATATTTTTCCATTATAAACTCATATCTTTTCAATTTATTTTCAATATAGGATTTTATTTGCAACTTTACAATCGCAACAACCCCTCTCAAATGAAGGACTATAAGCTCCTCCTCAAGTGGAAAGCTTAGTTGCGATCCCCTCTCAAATGAAGGATCATAGGCTTTCTCTCAAATGGAAAGCCTAGCCACAACTAGTATTCTTGCAGCCACAACAATCTTCCCCCTTAAATGAAGAACCATAGGCTTCTCCTCAAACGAAAAGCTTAACCACAACTAGGGCTTTTCCAACCTCAATACTCTTCTCCCCTTGAAACGAAGGACTACAGGCCCCTCCTCAAGCGGAAAGCCTAATCGCAACTAAGGCTTCTCTGTATATATGGTTGCCCAATAGAATTTTCTGCTTAATATTGTCCACTTTGGATCTAAACTCTCTTGATTGTTTTTGGACTTTATCCAAAAATCTCATGTCGATGGAGATATGTTCGACTTTCTGTTTAATATTGTTTACTTTGGACCTAAGCTCTTGTGATTATTTTTGGACTTTACTTAAAAGTTATAGATCCTGTGCAGGTCGACTAGAGTGGGGAGGGGAGGAGGGGTTGAATAGTCCTGTAAAGTTAAAACTATATCTTTTGCTATTTTTTAACAAAGATGATTGATTAGACAATAATTATGATAAAAAAAACATAACTACTATAAAAAGAAGATCCAAGGTAATGAAAGTGCACTACATTACTCCTTCGTTGTAGGCGGAAAAGTCTCTTACAAACTTTTGAAAGCTTAGAAAGAATTAGAAAATTGTGCTAGCTTTAAGGGGTTATTTATAACTCAAAATAGAAAGTGAACATTGTGCTGATGTAGACTTGAGGCATTTTAATTACAATATAAGGCGCCTCAGATGGATAAGATTTTATCTACGGCGCCAACGATCACTTAGCGATAACTCTTGATTTGAAGCGTCTCAATTCTGACCTGAGGCGCCTCAGTTCTATTTTTCGCGCAGAACTGATTCTTTCAACTAAGGCACCTCCCAAAGCAACTGAGGCACCTCAGTTGACCATCTGGTCAAAATCAATATCCTTGTTGACTTTTCACCATCTTCGTTTGCTACAAACTAGAGTTAGGTTCACTTGAACCCGACTCCAACCTTCACCTCGAACAACTTTCTCCTCGGCTTCTCGTCCCTCAAACGTCGCGCACGCTCTTCTCGTCCACCTGTGTACTCTTTCGCAGACTTTATGTCCATCGGATGCACTGAACAAGTCGGCTCACTTCCTGTGTTATCCTTCTATCTGTTGAGTCTTCCGCTTGACTTTTTGTGCTCTTAAGATCCTACACAAGTAGACACATAGATCAAACCAACCAAGACCAAACTTGACTTGGTTAATCATATCAAAACTAGCTTGGGGTATTTATAAAATGTTGGGATCGTGTGGCCAACAAGAGGGAGGTGAATTGCACCTGAAAAAATAAAAATATGATCCTTTGTCTAACTTAAACAAAGATAAAATTAGTTATTACAAATAAAGAGCATAAGCAAATAAAATAACTATTAAAAGGAAGGAGGCACAGGCAACCAGATTTACTTGGTTGCAACTAGGATGAATGCTAATCCAAGGCAATGACAAGCTCACTCCAAATGTACTCCTTGTGGTGGATAAGTCTCTTACATAATTTGAACTCAGAGAAAAACAAATAAAGCTTAAGAAGAAATTCGTTACAATTCGATTGTTGAAATGAACTGAGCACAGGGGTCTATTTATAACCCTTGTGAAAGTTTATCAAAATAGTGATGTGGCACTTCTCGGGCGCTCGAGTGCACACGGGCGCCCGACACATGGTAGTGCTTATCCATGTCGCAAACGACCGTAAATGACTACTTTTGGATAAATCTTCAAATCTCAAGCGACCGAGTCGATTCGGGTGCCCGAGAATATGGGCACCCGAGTCAATAGGGGAGCCCCCATACACGGGCTCTTGAGTTGACTCGGGTACCCGGCAGCATCGGGTCAACAACTCATTAACCAGTCTTTTGGTGAGTCTTCGAGGTGATCTTGGGTCTTCCAGAGTTGGGCTCACTCAAACCCTTCTCCGACTTTCTTCTCGAGTGGGCTTCCTCTCGGCTTCTCGTACCTCGGACGTCGCGCGCGTCCTTCTCGCTCCACTGGCATACTCTTCCGCAGCCCTCTGCATCCTTAGGATACATCGAGTCCGTCAGCTCCCTTCCCGTGCAATCCTTTTCATCCGTTATATCTTCCGCTTGACTTCCTATGCTCCTAAGCTCCTGCACATTTAGACACAGGGATCAGATACCAACATGACCTAACTTGACTTTGTTGACTACATAAAAACTCACTTGGGATACTTACAAAAAAAGTTTATGTCAATAGAGATATATCCAACAGGATTTCTTGCTTCCTAGGACTTCCTGCTTTATCTTTTTTAAAACTCATGATCTTTTCCCTATAGAATTTGACTGTATTCACAATAACCCTCCTAATTCATCTTTTATAAAACTCATGATCTTTTCTTCCATGTAGGACTTTTATTGTATTCCCAACGATCCCTCTATTAAACAAAGGACCACTATTACTTTCAATTCTCCCCTTAAACGAAGGATAACTATTACTCTCATGGTCAAAACTTCCCTGTAAATATCGATCACTCTTGACCTGTTATCAATCTCTCCTCAACTTTGTTTGATGACATTCCACATGACATCCGATCGGGATTATGATGTTGATACTATTTGAACATAAGTCTTCATGATTTTATTTGTAGATTTTACCTAAAAGTCGATAAAAATATTTATATTTTTTAAAAAATCTATAATTTTTTTATCTTTATATCTTTTAAATATGAGAATTTGATTGTATTGTTAACAAAATATTTGAATCCGTACAGTATGCACTATAATTAGTTGTTACAATTATTGTAGTGGTTATAATTATTGTAACAATTATAATTTTGTAATACTTACCTAGATTAAAAGTTGAATTCATATTACAGTCGAATTATAAATATTATAATATAAATAATTTTAAATAAGTTAAATATATATTAAAATATCAATGAAACCATAACTTCTACGGCATTCCCAACTATTCATACGAGCGCTGCATTTTACTCTTATGCTAATCGCTGCAGAAAAATCTATTATCCTTAGATATTCAATAAAAAATTAATTGACGTTTATTTCTTTGAAAGCAATTATGAATCTAGATAATTTTTATTATATTTTATTATATAATTTGTAGCCAAATAAGCTGAGAAAAAAAACATTCTGTGACAAAAATGAATATAAACAACTAAATTTTACGTAATATAATAAGGATGACAATTTGATCCCAAAGACTACCATTTTTAATTACAAAAGTTTGAAAAATTATTTTTACTTGTTACAATTACTATACGGATCATTATTATTGATAGCGATGAGTAATCAGGAAGGACACGTGATACTGAAAAGTTATGTGGTATAGCCCACTAAGTTAGTGACCCGAGGTCAGATCGAGAGCTCAAGCTCCCGAGACTATCTCGGGAGAATGGAGGAAGGCCCCTGAGGTTAGACCTGAGATTAAGCTTCCGAGACTATCTCGGGAGAATAGATGAAGACCCCTGAGGTCAAACCGGGGTATCGAGCTCCCGAGACTATCTTGGGAGAATAAAGGAAGGTTCCCGAGGTCAATTCGGGAGATAAGACTCCGAGACTGACTCGGAAGAGTAGAGCCCAAAGAGCAACGTAGGGATAGGAGTGCAAAGCTTCAAGTACCCTCCTCACCTTCTAGAACAGAAAATTCAACAGGTAATTATTGCTTGTAACGCATGGTAATAATGACCTTAATAGTCGCGGTGACTGTTAACAGTCACCATAGAGAGAAGAATAGCTGTCAAATAATCGATGATCAAGAAATGTGGAGGAGGAGGTGAACATACATGGGGGGGGGGGGGAGGCGTCATGTATATAAGATGTTTCGACACCCAAGTAAAGAGGGTAAGCTTTTAGAACTCGAATACTTTGGTTCCTCGTTTTCCTCCCTAAAAGAAGGAGTTTTGACTTGAGCGTCGGAGAGGGCTCCACTGGAACTTCTTCCGGTGCATCCCCTTTACACTCGTGTTAATTTCACAGGCATCGACATCTTCTCCCCATCATCGTCATCGTAGGCTGTGATCTAGTCTAAGCACCAGAGGGAACACTGTGATGGTGGAATCAGATGGACAACTCATCATTTTGACTCGAGAAGAGTTGGACTGCTTAGTCGCTAACGCCGTTAGAGGAGCACTGGAGCAACATTAGATCGAATAAGCCGTCTCTCAAAGAGTGACTCCTACACAGGCCAAGATCCCCAGGATGTCTGCTTCATACAATCGACACCGAAGATCTGTCTCACCGTTGGGAGCACCGGTAATGATATCCCCGGGGCACAGGCGAGACTCCATAGGAGAAATGGAGAAGGCGTATTCCGTCGCCTCCAGCATTTTACGGCCTGAAGATGGGCAGAGGAAGAGCGAGCCTGCGAAGGTTCTCCTGAAGTCCTCGTCTATGCCTTTCACCCAAAACATCATTGCAGATCCCATGCCCAAACAATTTCGTAATCCGGGAATTGCTGATTATGATGGGAAAACAGATCCAGAAGACCACATTTGCAAGTTTGAAAGTGCGCCCCTCTTACATCAATACACTGGTGGTGTGAAGTGTCGGGTGTTTCTGAACACCCTATCGGGAGCCACCCAGAGATGGTTTCAGAGGCTGCCTCAAAACTCCATAAACTCTTTTGTGGAGTTTAAAACTATCTTCTTACATCACTTCGCCAACAGTCGTCGATACCAAAAGACGGCACTAAACTTGTTTGCCCTGAAGCACCGGGTGTTTCTGAACACCCTATCGGGAGCCACCTAGAGATGGTTTCAGAGGCTGCCTCAAAACTCAATAAACTCTTTTGTGGAGTTTAAAACTATTTTCTTACATCACTTCGTCAACAGTCGTCGATACCAAAAGATGACACTAAACATGTTTGCCCTGAAGCAGAAGGGTAAGGAGCCCTTGAAGGATTATACCCAATGGTTCAATCGTGGTGTAGGATGTTCCGAGTGCTACCTCTGAGATCCTCATCAACGCTTTCATGCAAGGACTCTCTGAGGGTGATTTCTTTCGATCGCTGGTGAAGAAACCACTGGTCAGCTTCGATGATTTATTGGGGTGGTCGGTCAAGCATGTTAATGTGGAGGAGGTGCAGTATGCCCGGCGAAAAGATTCCGTCGGAGTCCCTGTCCAAATCTCGGTATGATATGAGAGGAGGGAACCCCCCGCTCCTGCCCGAGTAAAGGACCCTCGCACCGGGAAGGATTACTGGAACAGCAAGAAGAAGGTGGTGGAGATGGTAGACACCGAAGAACCCGGACCGCCGAAGAAGTACTACGACTTTCATGACAGTACTACCCATTCCACAGAGGAGTGTTACACTCTGAGGAAGAGGAGATCCAAGGATGCGAATGTTAATCCACATAAAAAATGGAGCAGTATGGGGCATCAACGAGGGTCTCCTCGGCGAAGCCTTTCTCCTCATCGATGATAGCTGGGGGAGGATAGATCCAGGCGCTGATCCCGGTCGCCCTCGAAAGGAAGAAGCTGGGAGATGGTGCCCAGCCAGTCTGTCTCCCCGGAGAGAGATCCAAAGAAAGGTAAGGCTCCGGCACGGGAACCTCCTCGGGCAATGTGGGAGTGATCTCGGGAGGACCGACCGGAGAAGATGCACATCAGGCAAGGAAATGTCATACCCGGAGGTTGGAAAATTACGCCATCAGGATGGATAAGGAGAAACGCTAGGGCCCTGTCATCTCCTTTGAACCTGATGATCTGGAGGATGTTAAAGCCCCTCATGAGGATGCCCTAGTAATTCTTGCCTGTATAATCAATTATGAAGTTAAGTGCATTTTCGTGGATACAGGTAACTTCGTTAACATCCTGTACAAGGCGGTGTTGGACCAGATGCAGATTGACGAAGATGAATTACACCCCATCTCCACCCCACTCTTCAGCTTCACTGGCTACCGAGTACAGCTGATAGGACAGATCTCATTGTCCTTGTCGCTGGGGGATGATACCTTATAGAGAACAAAAAGAACTCCTTTCATGCTTGTGGATGCCCCATCATCGTACAATGTCATTCTAGGAAGACCAACGCTCAGCTTGTTCCAGGCGATGGTCTCAGTCTATTACCAGAAGATCAAATTCCCGGTGGGAGAGCAGGTGGCCAAAGTTAAAGGAGACTAATTATCCTCCTGACGATGCTACAGTGGGGAAGTTCAAACAGAGTCTCGCAAGAACCTGAGAACCCAGGAAACTTTGCAAATCGACCTAGCCGATCCCCGAGTAGAGGAAGGAGCCAAAGAGGAGCACCGAGAGGTAGAGAGCGTGAGGCTCGAGGAATTACAAGAATCGTGGCAGATCTTAGACCAAAACTCAGAAGTCGGCTGATTAGCTACTTAGTGGATCATCAGAATGTGTTTGCATGGGCCACCAAAGAAATCCAGGGAGTTCCTCCCGCTTTGGCCACACATCGATTGCACATCACTCCAGGAGCCCGACCAATAAAGCAAAGATGAAGACACTTTGCTCTAGAGCAGGACTGAATAATCAGGGAGGAAGTTGCGAAGTTGTTAAAGGCCAGGCACATTAGAGAAGTCCAATTCCCGACATGGCTGGCGAATGTTGTATTAGTCCCTAAGCCCGGGGGTAAATGGCGGGTTTGTATTAACTTTCGTGACTTAAATAAAGTCTACCCTAAAGACTGTTATCCTTTGCCTCACATTGATCAACTGGTAGATTCGACTTTCGGTTGTGAATTCATTTCGATGTTGGATGCATATTAGGGATACCACCAGGTTCCCCTTGCTCGAGAGGTTCAAGAGAAGGTCAGCTTTGTAACTACAGATGACACTTACTGTTACAATGTAATGTCATTCGGGTTGTGCAATGCAGGGGCAACCTATCAGCAGATGATGGATAAGGTGTTCTGACATCAGATTGGAAGGAATATTGAAGTGTATGTGGATGACATCTTGGTCAAGACGGAGAAAGGGAAGGATACGATTACCGATGTGGAGGAGACATTCGCTACCTTGAGGGCCAATGGACTGAAACTAAACCACGCTAAATGTTTATTTGGGGTGAAAAGTGACCGGTTCCTCCGGTATATGATAACGGAGAGAGGAATTGAGGTTAATTTTGAAAAAGTGCAAGCTATCCTCAACATGCCATCTCCTCGTAATTTCAAAGACGTGCAGCTACTTAATGGAAGAATTACAGCCCTATCCCGATTCATATCCAGATCTGCTGACAGAACTTTGTTTTTCTTCAAAATTTTAAGGAAAGCAATCAAATTTGAATGAGATGTCCAATACGAGAAGGCTTTTATAGAACTAAAAGTGTATTTATCTGGACTCCCCATACTATACAAACCGCGGGGAGGAGAGACACTTTTTGTCTACTTATCTGTAGCTGAATAGGCTAGAGGTTTTGCGCTTATTCATCCATAGTGTTTCGGATTTCCTAAGGTTTGAACTCTCCTTTGACCTTCTTTTCCATAAAGTCATCCTACAATAAGGGATACAACAAATTAATCCAAAAACTCAAATTTTATTTGGCTATGCAATATGAAAATTAGATAAAACTAAACATTTACAATTTTTTCAATGACTCCTGCTATCTCCATGTTTATTACGTTGCCAAATTTGTCCTCATGGGCTTTACGCCAAAGCATCGATCTATCAACTTTTTCATTTTCAGCAATTAATTTTTTCTCCGCTACAATTCCAAAATCGATCAGTTTAATAACATAAAGTCCTTGTTGTAAATGGCAAATAAAATGGGACATATCTTACCAATTCAGCCTCTAAGCCGATGTAACCCTTGCGAGACAGTCTGTGATGATATTTTTAATGCATTGTTCGTTCTTTTTGCTTATCATGAATAACCTACATGCATCATTATATTCTTGAGTTAAATATAAAATTAAATAATTCTTAATAGAAATATGACAATGTCATGAAGTACCTCCCATGAGGGATGAAGTCTCTCATCGACAAATGCTTTCCAAATTGCTTTTGGGATTTGATACTGACTTGGTGGAGAACTCAATTTGTCGAGATTACCTTTGTTTGGCCAAACAAACCTACTAGTCAGTTTATTTTTGAAATCTCGCCACTTTTGTACTGCTGAACTCATCACATCAGCCTTACTTTGTGGTGCTAATTCAAACACATTCTGCAACACAAAATATTAGTAAGTATTATTATTAATAAAGAAGTTGAGCATGAATAAGAATGTTAATCCTACCGAGATCTCTTCCCATAATTTTTGCTTTATATTTTCTAGAGTAGTAGGCCAAGACTTTATATTGATTGACACTATGGTTCTAGCAACAGAGCCAATGTACGATTGTAGTGCCTTTCCATTTGCATTGTATAATGGTCGTCCTATGTCATCATAATCGATTTTTGCTTTTTTCTCCCATCTTGCAGTTGTAGTTAGTTTACACATTGATGTAGGACCTCTCTTGTTCTTCTGCACATCTATAGAACAATCTTCTTCATCAGTAACTCCATGCAGCTTCGCATCAACTACTCCATGTAACTCCTCAACTACCACTTTTGTTTTCTGCTTGTTACGACCCATCGAGTTTTGACTGTATAAGAACATAAATAAAACCATTGTTAAAATCTATATAATAACAATAACATAAACATAAAATAGTAATCAACAAGGATATGATGAGGCAAACAATAAAATAGCTATTAAGAAATGCTTTTACAGTTATGCTTGAAATCCTAACAAGAATCTATTAATAACACCATATAGCAAACAATAAAATAGCTATGTTTATTGAAGGTAACAGATTAGTTCCAGCACACTTAAAGATGCATAGCATAGTCTTAAGCTAGAGTTAAAGGACCATCTTGTTCATAACATAAAAATGCATAACATCATTTTTTTCTTTTTCGTGACCCAAACCCCATCATTTTCTGATCTAAAGTATCTTTGATGAGCAGGAATACAATGAATATCAACATCATCAATTGGTCGAGAATCAGGAATACTGCTCCAATCATTGTCCTCTCCCTCATAACATCTATTTGGAACCGGGAGAACAATTGACCACTCCTTTTTTTAATGGGTCATCAATATAAAAGACTTGGTTGACTTGACTTGCAAGCACAAATTCGTCATTCTTATGCACACGTTTGTTCAGATTGACCAAGGTGAAGCCACATGCATTATTATTGATTATTCCTTTATCATTTGCAACCCATGCACACTTGAAAAGAGGAACATGAAATTGATGATAGTCTAATTCCCATATTTCTTCAATCACTCCATAGAAACACACATCAGCTAGCAAAAGATTCTTATCTTTGGCACTACAAACGAGCATGGTGTTGGCAACTAGAGAAACCCCACTATTTTGGCAAACTCTTTCAGCATCCCGTACCTTTGTTTGATATAAATTGCCATTTATCACATAACTATTATACTTAAGGACTTGAACACGCGGTCCATGGGCCAACCATGTTAATGTCGATGTCGTTCCACCATTACAACTGTCAATTTCAGCAGCCACCTGACATGTATTCAATTTGAATAGGGTGGTTAAAATAGTATCTATAACTTGTTCACCATAAATGGATAAAAAAGACGATGCATCTAGTATCTACCTTTGAACGAAATCAATCAATAAATCTCTTGTTGTGAGCATCTTGTATCCACCTTTCATCATTCTCTTTTTTGGGAAACATTGATTTCAAAAAGTTTTTATGTTCACTGTAGAATTATTTATATATAAATGTGTCAGACAGTAGATAATTTGAACTACATATGCGGAATTTAAAAATTAATACAATACACTCACATTATATAGGGAGATACTTCTTCCGTATTTTCTAGCACAGTCAAATGTGCTTGTTGAAGATCAACTTGTTGCACTATAAGTGGTGCACTGAATGCTGAAAAGCTAGAAACATTTTCTTTGGGGTGTCGAATTGATTGAGGGACCCTAACAGGATCAACGCCATTGAGATATTCTGAACAAAACTCTATTGTTTCTTCTGCTAAATATCTCTGAACAATACAACCTTCAGGATGTTTTCGACTGCCTACATAACTCTTAAGCACCTTCATGCATCTTTCAAAAGGATACATCCATCTAAAGTAAACTGGTCCACATAATCGAACTTCTCGAACAAGATGGACTGTTAAGTGAAGCATGACATCGAAGAAAGACGGGGGAAAATATTGCTCCAATAAGCAGAGTGTAACAACCAAGTCAGATTGTAGCTTATCTAACTTGGCTACATCTACAATCTTGCAACAAATATCTTTGAAGAAGAAGCATAATCTTATGATGACATATCTAACATGTTTTGGCAAGGCATCACATATGACTATTGGCAGGAAATACTGCATTAAAACATGACAATCTGTTTTAAGAAAGTCAACTTAAGCTGATCCATGCACACAATATTGTTGATGTTCGAGGAGAAGCCTTTCGGAACTTTTTTATCCTTTAATGACTTGCACACTTGTAACTTTTCTTTTTTTGTGAATGAGCATGCAGCTAGAGGAAGATATGTTCTCTTCTCCCCAACTATAGGTGTTAATTCTGGCATAATTCCCATCTCAACCATGTCCAACCTAGCTGCCACATTATCCTTGGGTTTTTCCTTTAACATTCATTAAAGTATTAATGAGGGATTCGAAGACATTTTTCTCGATGTGCATAACATCGAGAAAATGCCTAACATGCAGGTGTTTCCAGTAAGGAATATTAAAAAATATTGACTTCTTCTTCCAACATTTTCTGAAATTTGTTGCATCAAAATCTTTTTCATCTATACTGACTTCCAACTTATTATCCTTGGGATTTTTTTTATTCCCTCTTACACTTATCTTCTTTCCAAACTCACACCTTATGTTAGATAGTTTGTCACACAACTTAATCCTGGATAATGGTCTAGATGCTTCTCCAAGTTCCTCCATGCCATTAAACTCCTTCATTTGCCTCCGATAGGGATGAAACCGTGAAAGGAATCGTCTATGGCCAGCAAATGACATTTTCTTCCCATTTTCCAAGTGCTTTGCATAAGTATCTTCTCCGCAAATTGGGCATGCATAGTAACCACGTGTAGTACATCCACTAAGGTTACCGTAGGCAGGAAAATCATTGATGGTCCATAATAAGACTAAGACTGCTTTAAGAGTAAAGAACTGCTTTCGATAAGCATCATGGACTCCATCAACTCCTTCCCACAATCGTTGTAAATCTTCAACTAGTACCTCCAAATAGACATCTATATCGTTTCTAGGCTGCTTTGGACCTGAAATGAGCATAGTTAGCATGATGAATTTCCTTTTCATGCACATGTTTGGAGGCAGATTATAGTTGACCAACATGATTGGCCAACAACTGTACCGACTACTAAGGTTGCTAAAAGGATTAATTCCATCAGCTGCAAGTGCTAGGCGAAGATTTCTAGGCTCGCTTTCGAAGTCGGGCCATATATGATCCACTAACTTCCATGATGGTGAATCAACTGGATGACGTAACTGACCAACAACTCTTTTAGTATCTACATGCCATGTTAAATTTCTTGAAGTCTCTAAAGATTTAAACATGCGCTTAAATCTTGGAATGGGAGGGAAATACCAAACCACCTTAGCAGGAACACCTTTCTTCTCAACCTTGTTCTTGGTTAGCTTCCATCGTGACAAGCCACATTTAGGGCAGTAGACGCAGTCTTTGTATTGCTTCCTATATAGAATGCAATCATTAGAACAAGCATGAATCTTTTCATGAGTCAATGCTAAACAACTCAACGTCTTCTTTGCTTCATACATTGTGGATGGTAGATTGTGATTATTTGGCAGCATATCCCCAAAATCCAATAGAAGATCTGAAAATAGAGCATCACTCATTCCATGTCTTGCTTTGGTATTATACAATTTTACAAGTGCACTCAACTTTGTATAACGTTGACATCCCTTGTACAATGACTTTTTTGATTCCTCCAAAAATTTCATAAACATTTCAGGATTTTCTGTATAGTTATCATACGCAGTCTCACACATATGAGCAGTTTCAAAGTTGTCATAATAATTATCAATTGGCTCCTGGTTGACGCTTCTTTTTACATTATCATCTTTGGTGGGCTCACCATGCCAAATCCAATTCACATAATTTTGACTAAAACCATGGAAATAAAGATGCTCAGAAATGGACTTAACTGATCCTTTTTTAAGATTGATACATTTGCAACAAGGACAATGAATATCATTGGGGTCAATATTGGGATTCCCTAAACAAAATCTAATGAACTGTTCCACACCCTCCTCATATTGTTTAGACCTTCTATCCAAGTATATCCATGATTTATCCATTTCCATACAGCAAAATCTCCAAATAAAGAGGTCAAAATCTGAAGAAATTAAAGTAAATAAACAAAAGTTAAAAAAAAACTACATGTACTTCAAAATGTAACATTCATGGAATTTCAATTTGTAAAATCTAATATAAGAAGTAAGATGAGACAATTCAAAGAGGTAGGTGGTATGGAAAAATTTTTCTTGCAACATTAACATACTAATTTGACCAGTTTGCTTATGCTATAATTGAAAATCAATTATTGCTTAGATATTGTACACTTTTTGTAATTGAAGATCAATTGTTGAACATGTGAAGTATGTAGATTTGTATGTAATTCAAAGAGGTAGGTATGTGGATCAACTATTACTTCAGAAAGTTTACACTTTTTGTAATTGAGGAACAATTGTTGAACATGTGTATTATGTAGATTTGTATGTAAATAAGGGAAAACTCTAATATATATATAAAAATTTCCTTAGAGCAGAGGCAATATATCATTAAAGTGTAAAAAAGTTTTGGATGAGGAATCCTCTAGGGATTATACATCAACCTTATCAAATTCTTCTGTGTTGATGCAGTCTGACCCTGATTGTTGTTTTGGTGTTTGACACGGATTTAAGTTTGATTCAAGTTTGGTTGAATTCGGATTAAGTTCAGGTGGATCGGGAGATCGCACACTGACATGTGAAAAGTCTTAGCTTGGAGGGCTAGGTGTGAAAAGTCCTGACTTGGAGGGTCAGGTCCTAGCCTGGAGGGCTAGGTTGGATGAAATCCTGACTTGGAGGGTCAGGTCCTAGCCTGGAGGGCTAGGTTGGATGAAATCCTGGCTTGGAGGGTCAGGTCCTAACCTGGAGGGCTAGGTTGGATGAAATCCTGGCTTGGAGGGCCAGGTCCTAGCTTGGAGGGCTACGTTGATGAAATCCTGGCTTCAAGGGTCAGGTCCTAGCTTGGAGGGCTAGGTTGAAGTCCCGGTGAGTGAGACTGGGCACGGTGTCTTGGTCCGGGAGACTAAGAACGAGTCAGAGGAGGGCTGGAGGCTTGTTCTCATGACTTAGAGGAGATTTGACCTTACCTGGATCTGTCTGGTGACCGATCAGGGAAGTTGGCACGGAGTTCCCTCGTGGATCGGTCTGGTGACCGATCCAGCTACGTCTGATCGGTCTGGTGACCAATCAGGGAGCATACAGTGAGATTGGAAACCTTACTGATCGACTCCTGATCGGTCTGGTGACCGATCAGGGAGCATACAGTGAGTTTGGGAACCTTACTGATCGACTCCTGATCGGTCTGGTGACCGATCAGGGATACTATTCAGATCGTTCTGGTGAACGATCAATTGTCGCAAGGTTCTCACTATAACCGATCAGGCTAGAGTCTGATCGGTCAGGAGGTGCTCTGATCGGTCTGTAGACCGATCAGGCCACACCCTGATCGGTCTGGTGACCGATCAGGCCAAACCCTGATCGGTCTGGTGACCGATCAGGCCACACCCTGATCGGTCTGGTGACCGATCAGGCCACACCCTGATCGGTCTGGTGACCGATCAGGAGGGTTGGGCTGCGAACCTGGAAAGACTTGGATCGGTCTGGTGATCGGTCCCGGAGAAGTCGCGGTTTTTGATTTTCCACTGGGGATCGATCAGGCTAGAGCCTGATCGGTCTGAGCCCATCAGTAGCTGACAACTTTAATTCAAAAGCGTTGTCAGACGTCTGATTGCGTGCTGATTCGCTACTGATTCTGTTCTGATATATGATTCTCTGTTTATTTGCTGTGCTAATGACCTGCTAAGTGTGTAGATGACAGGGATGGATTCAAACACTCAAGGAGGGTCAATGGGAGTCTTTCCTTGGAGCAGGTTTGTCCATTTCTTCTTCGCAGGAAACAACGGCTTCTGGCGCGAGCTGCAACGGCTGAGAAGCTGATGACCTGGGGGCTCGACTGGAGGGGATTCAGTGAGTCCAGAGGAGGTCAGGGATAGCTGGGCTGTTGCAGGTGAGAAGCTGGTAAGCTCCAAAGGAGCGTCTGTGACCTGGCGATGCTGGCGATGCAAGCAGATTAAGCTGCGAAGTGGAGAAGGAGCTGAGACAAAACTTGTATAGTAGAACACTTGATCACTTCTCTGGTTCTTGCGACAAGCTGCTTCTCCATCTGTTGTGCATCACTCTGAAGCAGCTGAAGCTTTGAGCGACATTGCATACTTGAGCGCCTGGAAGAAGAAACAAGGAGCTTGGCGAGTCCATCAGCAAGAAGACACGAAGAAGGGAGTTCTTGCATGAGATCTGTGCTGAGTGGAGCTCGGTGAGGAGTTCGCTTGTGTTCTTTCTGTCCTAAGTGCTCTGTAAGCTTCCTTTGTGGTTCTTGTGCTTATTTCCATTATTCTGTTGAACCCGCTGTGGAGAGGTTACTCCACCGAGAAGGAGGTTACATTTGATATCCGGATTTCCAGGGCTTTATCTGCCGACGATCAAGGGATCGCCCACCTCACGGGCACGCTAAGGAGTAGGGGCAAGTTATCCCCGAACCTTGTAAACCCTCCGTGTTAGCGTTTTTGGGTTGCTTTTCATTTCTGTAGTTCTACTCTGTTTTGCATTTCTTCCGCTGTGCTACTAACCCTTGAAGTGCAGAAATCTGTTAAGTGAAAACGATTTTTGTGTCTGGCTATATTCACCCCCTCTCTAGCCATCCAAGTTCCAACATTCTGAACTTGTACACTTGACATCAATGTGACATATATAATAATTCCTAACTTAAATATTATCTAAGCATTAAAACCACATGCATACATGTTAGGATATGATTGTCCTAATAAACATGATTGGAAGGACAAATTAAGACAACTAATTAAATAACTCACATGTGTTTCATATGTCAGTCATACATGAGAATTAAATAAAGTAGGTCGATTGAAAATTTAAATTAGTTCAATAAACCTAATGAATCAATTTGAGTTAACAAATCAACATAGATTAGTTGGTGTAGATAAATAGTGCATGTTAAAGTAAATGAACCAAAGGAACGACAAAAAAAGTATAAATTATATAACTCATTTGATTAATTGATCTGTAACTTAGAAAATATATACATGTACTGATGTTGATGCGGCAGATCTTTCTACGTTTTTCATAGCCATTCACGAGCCAAAAAATGACATCAGTATAAGTTTGAGTCAATGGTACACCATAAATTTATACTGATGTAATCTTTGGGCCAAATATTATAGTAGTAGTTGTTCCCGTTGGAACTAGAAGTACATGTGTAGTCACTTCCTTCGTCCATCTCATTCGCCCTATAGCTCCACACGTCCCCACACCCCCCAAAAAAATAGCAGAGTTAGCGGAGATAGCAGAGTACCCAGACCCTGAAGACAGATGAGCTACTCGCACCCCACGGAGCAGTAGGCCTCACTTCCTGTCCAGATCCAACATTCAATCCTTTCCCTAGGTCCCATAGCATAGTTCAGTGGTCGGCTCTGAAGTCCTCAGTGGTAGAAGCCCGACCCCATTCTCCTTTTGTCGTTCGCTCCTCCCTTTTCCCATACTGATGTTGTTTAAATGTGCCCAAATCAAAGAGAGTGGTAGAAGCCCGACCCCATTATTTGCATTATAGGGAAAGGGAAGAAGGTTCTGGGAGAGGGAAGAAAACCGAAAGGAAAAGAAGAGAAAAAAAAATCAAAGGAGACGATGGTAAACCTCAAGCTTGTGCGTCGAGTAGAGGGGGAGTCACTTGTGCGTCGTCGAGCAGAGGAGGAGGTGCTTGTGCTTCGTCGAGCAGAGGAGGAGGGGCTTCTGAGTCGTCAGGAAGAGGGGGAGGCACTTGTGGCAAAGGGGCGGTGCTTGTGAGTCATCGGGCAGAAGAGGGAGCCGCAGTGTCGGGCAGATGGGGGAGGCGCAGGCGCGGTGTGAGGGAAAGAACGATGTGTTAGGGTTTGGATTTGGTGAGTTCACGTTTATATATGATAACATTTTTTTTTTTAGAAAAAGAAAAATCTTTATTCCTGATAACAAAAGTCCATACTAGAAGGGGGGCCAAACCTTATATGATAACATATTAGTATATTAATATGTTAATATATTACCTGATAGCATTGTTAATATATTAATATGATAACATATTACTTGGTTCAAATTTATTACTTCGGTTTCATATATAAATTTTATTTTGTAACTAATACTTCGTTGAATATTTTTAATGAAGTAAAATATCAGATAAAATTATAGTGAGAATTGCAATTTTAATTCTGCGAAGTCTAAAATAAAATTTACTTCATTAAATCTATTACTGAATGATCCGGACGGATGGTTTTTTAGAAAGGTTGAAGGCCCGGTCGGGTTTGTTCTAGTGTGGCCCGAACTGGGAAAAATCAAGCCAGGACATTCTTGGGTTCAGGAGCCTAATTTGATGGCTAACCAGAAGGACGAAGGTCGGGGTCGGGCACTCGAGGTCAGACACCCGAGTTCGGTCACTCGGGGTCGGGCGCTCGAGGTCGGTCACCCGAGGTCGGTCACTCGGGTCGGCCGCTCGAGGGCAGTCACCCGAGGTCGGTCACTCAGGCTCGGTCACCCGAGGTCGGTCACTCAGGGTCGGGCGCTCGGGGTCAGTCACCCGAGGTCGGGCGCTCGAGGTCGGTCACCCGAGGTCGGTCACTCAGGGTCGGGCGCTCGGGGTCAGTCACCCGAGGTCAGTCACCCGGGGTCGGGCTCTCGGGGCCGGTCGCTCGATCCCGAGGGGCTCCTAGCTTCGCACCCTGAGTTCGCTCCAGGAGTGTAGGCTTTAGATACAGCCTTACCCGACTGGCTCGGGCTACTCGTCGAGGCCGGTCGATCAGACAACTATAGAATCCCCTTTACAGGGGCAAGCTAGCGAACCTCTGACATAATCATTACCTGGTAAGGCTGCCTGACAGAGCCGCCCAGCGTTAAGGAGAATTAGAAGTGACAGTTTGGACAGGTTGTTAGGCGGCTATGTCAGTCTCATAGAGCCATCAAAGTTGTCAGTTGTTCAGTCTGCCAACTGACTCATCCTTAATGAGATAAGACGTCTCTGACATGGCAGAGGGTTTTCCTCGCCCTATATAAACCCCCCTTTGGCCTCTGAAAAGGGATTGCTGCTCATTTGCAACCACACCACCAATTTGTGAGCTCTGTTTTGGTCCGAGCCGAGTGACTTTAGCCTTGTCCCTATTTGAGCCCGAGTCCGACCCCCCGAGCTACAGCAGACCGGGTCGTCTTGGTCAGACCGAGTCATCCGAGTGAGAACCGGTCTTCGCTTGTCGACAGGATCAAATTTGGCGCCGTCTGTGGGAATCAGCCTGATTGAAAGCCGAAGATGAGTGATTCCAATCGGGTGACCGTGACTCTCTCGCAAGAGGATCTTAAGCTGCTAGTGGAAGCCAAAGCGAAGAAATTGGCTGCGGCACAACAGGCAGCTGCCCGACTCTGTCACGCCCCGAGACCCAGGAGCCGCTGATCCAATAGAAAAATCGGACAGCACCTCCCCTGTCCGGCGGACAATTTACGCACACACAATATATATAACAATCCACGCAATATATATTTGCACAACCACGCAGTTTAAAGGGCCACAGGCCTCAGATATAAGCAGAAACAACAGTTATATGATTATAACTATCGAAAAACCAAATCCGAACTCACCTGAGCTGCCAGGGGGCAGGAACAAAACCAAAACCAATCGAAGTCCAACATAGGACTCAAAAGTACAATACCATCAAATAAAATGTGCATACATGTTCAAAACAAAATAGCGGAAGCATAATAAATACTACAGGGTCCATAACCGAAGCAACGTAATGCCAAAATCAAAAAGAGCTCCGCTGGAGCTGGGGACTGGCGGCTCGGGATCTCCTCGCAGACATCAACCTGAAATAAACATATATGGCAACGGGGTGAGTCCATAGCTCAGCGAATACCCAACCGATATGCATAGAAAGTTATACTAACAACAAGAGTTCCGCTGATACAGTCTCATATCAACAAGAGGGAAAGACTGGAACTGAAAACACTGGGTAGATACATACCTGAATCCATCTAACCTGGAAAGAGGGTAATAAATACCAAAGAAGACAAATAGGCATATAGTCACAGATAATAAGTCTCCAGTATATGCGATGTCAAACAAGTGCAGCAAACAATGCACAATGCAAAATATGCACATGGTGCAATGACATGTGTCACCCCCTAGTCCCAGTCAGGATATCGTCCACGACGTCCGCGTGGGTAGAGCTGTGACAAACTGTACGCACCCTGCCATCACTGCTCCTGAGTGACCGGATGGACAGGATGCTGGCCGGGGGACCACCCCCCTACCTCATGTATATATGAGGGAGCTCCGCTCTCATCTCCTCGTGGCTCAGTACGAGAAGGGACCCCTGGCTGCTACCACGCCCGCGCTCACCCTCCTCATAGTGGCCGAACGGAGCAATACAGGGCAAATGCACACATCTACGGTATCCACTAACCCATGAGTGGCCGTGCGTGCATATCATGTACCGGAAGACGATTAGGCTCAACCACAAGGGAGTCGCTGATCGCCGGCATGCAACAGTGCAAGGATGGTGTATGATAGATACACATACCTCCCTCCCCAAGTCCTCAGTATACTAGGTCTCAGTCTGAAATCCTACAACAGGAAATACAGGTAACCTACAAGGTATACTGGCCTGAAACTACAGATCTCTCAAGGTCAAGTGCAAGAGGTACATCCCGATATCTAAGCATACATATAGATATGACAATACCTGAGACTGTATGGAAGTACAACATAATAACTCAGGGATAAACCACATGTATCCAGAACAGGTATAATAACTCAGGGATAAACAACAAGTATCCAGAACAGGTATAATAAACAGGGATAACCAATAAGTATCCAGAACAGGCATACTAAACAGGGATAGCGTATAATCTTACTGCTATTTATAACAGACTATGCATAATCACATGACAATATCAAAAGAGATAAGTCAAAGGGTACTTGCCTCAATCGTGAGATGCTCGTATCCGAAAGAACCTCCCGTCTGATAATCAATGATAAATTCAATCAATGCCCTGTATCAAAGGCATATGGTTTAGCTACATTAATATAAAATCTATAGCTAAACGAGCTGCCTTAATTAATTAGGATTGTCCTAATTATCCCGTTTCATTTAATTTCCTAATTAAATGATTAGATTCCTAATTATCTCGCATAATTAGGATTACATTCATTTTAGGTTTACTTTGAACTCAAATTTATCACGGCTAAGTTATTAGGTTTAAATCTATTATTAAACCTAACCTTAATCCCAATCAAATTTCTGAAATCAATCAGATAATTACTTATTGTTCCAAATGAACAAAAATAGCCACAACTAACTGCCAAAAGAACAACAGGGCAGCTAAGAAGCAACTCCCTTTCACAGAACAATGAACAGTAGTAGATAGAGGAAACATCTCTTACCTCCAATCACTTCTTCCTCAGCTGCGTGGAATCAGAACCGGGGTTACACTCCGACCTATAGCAACAAGACAACCCTACACATTCAATTTGGGGTATTCCCCCATCACAACACAACCAATTCAATCTTACCTGCCCTGGCACAGCTTCACGGCAGCTATTTCCAATAAACCCAGTGAATGGGCACAGGCCTCACTCACCTGCCGATAACTACCAAGAGGAGAGGGTTGCTGCAAAAATTCCAATCAAGCTCCAATTACATTAAAGCATCACATGGAACGTGAAAACACAAGGAACCACATCCGATCCATGGCAAAACCAAAAACAAGCCCAATCAAACACAAAACCTAGCATCAAGCTGATCAATCTCGTTCAGAATCGAATCTGATACTCACCTTGGTGCGGCAGTCCTTGTTTGTTTCGGAATCAACTCTAAATTTGATCTGCCAAGCCTCCGCTCTGATTCACCGCCGGCCCAACTCACCAGATGGTCCTCAGCTGGAGAGCATAGCTCGATTCAGTAGGGGGAAAACCTAATCTGATTACCTCAACTCAATGAACCCAGGCTGACAACCCTAGCTTACCTTCGGTGGTGCTCCGACAGCGTGAGGGAATCGCCGGCCGATTGTCTATTGCCGCCCTCAAATCGCCCGCAACAAAATCCCTAGCCTCTACTCACAATCTGGCTAGGTATCTCGGAAATGAGAGCTCCGTCTCCGACCGGTGCTGAGAGTGTGGTTCGCCGGAGAGAAGAGAACCGAGGGGCTTCTCTTGTGGCTAGGTCACGCGAGAGGGGAAGAGGAAGGAGGGGGTTCGGCGCCTGCGGCTTCGCGAGGGGAGGAAGACACAAGCACAAGCCCGAGCCCTAATCAACCTTTTATACTCGGCCTTTTTCATTTTAGCCCAACCCAGTTTCGTCTAATTACAAAAACACCCCTATATTTGAACATTTTGGCGAACAGCCCCTTTAAGGTTTAGTTTTATTCCATTTAACTCCTTAAAAATTCTGTCTAAGAGCCCGTACACCCTAGGGGGTTTTCTGAAAAATTTTCTGGAGTAGAATAAAAATGTCGGATTTAACATCCTCCCCCACTAATAAAAATTTGGTCCCCAAATTTCCTTATTCACCCACAACAGGTACTAACAACATATAGCTAGTAATATGCTGAACGAAATCTAACCATACATACTAACCCCTATATCGTGTAACTACTATACGGAAACTAACCATAAGTTTCCGAGTAGGGTAACGTCTTACTGAAACCAGTGGTCTCCCGCGACCATTGGCTAATAACCAACATCTCTCCAACCAGTAGGGCCATCCTAGACTCCATCTAGAAGTATCCGCAATAAGCATAAAACGATACTGATTCCGATTATCTCTATTTTAATTGACAAGTAAATAAACGAACGTCATACCGCGAAAAGTCGCTCCCTGGGTCTGCAGTGCCTCCTCTCTGGTGGTCGTATACGCTCGTCCTGTCTCCGGCAGTGGGGGTGGTACTGCCGGGTACTGCTGTGGCTGTGGCACCGCCAGGTACTGCTGCGGCTGTGGCGGTGTCTGATACTGCAGCGGAGGCTGCGGCTGATACGGTGGATACTCCTGATGCGGAGGAATACACTGCTGCTGCGATCCTAATGCTGAACTCGGCGATACAGCTGAGGTGTAGCAAGCCTCGTATCCTAGCATACAATAGGCAGGTGCTGGAGGGGCGGACTGCGGCTGACGGAAAGAAGACTGTGTCCTATACCCTCCCCTGTGAGATCCTGACTGACTCATATGCCCGCTCTGTCCAGTAGCTCTCGTACCCTCATGCTGTGCTTTCATCGCACAATCTCGCTTTATATGCCCTTGTAACTTACAATAGTAGCAAATCGACTGCTCCAGCGGACAATCCCCCCTACTATGCTGTCGGGAACCACACTGTGCACAGTGAGACCTAGCAGTAAACTGCTCCTGACTCTGCTGAGAAGATCGAGAGGATCCTGCCGAAGTACGACCTGACTTCTGGGGCCTGGATGATGCCTCAGAGATGCCCTGAGCGAACTGACCCTGGCTACCGCGCTTTTGTCCAGTAGTCTGCGGCTGCTGAGTCTGAGCTGAATCCGATACAGTCTGCTTCCCTTTCTTCGTACCCCCAAACAACCTGTGCTGAGTCATCTCAATCATGAGCGCTCGCTCTAAGGCCTCTCGATAGGAGGTCGGGACAAATCCTGACATCCGAGTCTGAATATATGGCGCTAGACCCATATGGAACTGAGTCATCCTCTCTAGGTCATCTGCAACCATGTGTGGGCAATACTCTGATAGGCGGGTAAACTCCGCCTCGTACTCCAATACTGATAAGTCTCCCTGTTTGAGAAATATGAAATCCTGTCGTCTAGCCATGCGAAACGATACTGGAAGGTACCTCGCCTCAAATGCCTCCCGGAATGTGTCCCAGGTGACATACTCCTCGCCAATGACGGTTTGCTGTGTATTCCACCAAGCATATGCCTGATCTCGCAGGTGATAGATAGCCAACTCAGCCTTCTCCCATTCTGAACACGTCAGATAACGAAAAGTACTCTCAAGTGTCCTGATCCACTCTCGGGCTGCAGCTGGATCTGGTCCTCCCTGGAATAGAGTGAATCGGCCCTTTACGGACGCCGCCAATATCGGAATCCGGGCTCGATCTCTAACGCCGTCGGTACGAGCAAGTGCCGCAGGGGGCACGGTGGAACATCCCGGTGCAGGAATCATAGAAGGAGTCGTAGGCCTGACCGGGGTGGGCATCACAGGTGGTGCCATAGGTATAGTAGAAAATCCTGGGGCAACAAATGCCGGTGGAACTGAAGGGAGCACCTGGGCCTGCATCGTAGTCCAAGTAGGGGGATACGCTGCAGTAGTCATGGTCGGGGGTGCACTAGCATAAGATGGTGCCGGTACTACTGATGGCGTAGTCTGATAATATAAGCCCGGTGCTGCTGGTGGAACTGTATAATGCATCGGGGCAAGTACAGGCGCCTCCGATAGAACAGGGGGAATAGCCGGGGCAGGTACCACCGCGGTAACTGCAGGCTGCCTCAGAATGGGTGTCTCTGATGGAATTGCCGGGAACATCGGTACAGATCCTACAGGTACTGAATGGGTCGGCAGTGGTACGGCTGCTGACACAGTAAATACTACCGGAGTAGACACAGCAGGAGGGGCAATAGGTACTGCTGATGGAAAAGGAGTAGGGACCCTCTGAGTCGGGGAACCCTGATCTCTCTGGATGTCCTGCAGCGTCTGACCTCGGCTATCAGACTCTCTCTCTGCTGGCTCTACAGCCGAAGGCTCTAAAGTCTCCTTACGTGGCCGTCCCCGACCACGTCTCAGCACAGGAATATGAGCATCTCGCGTCATACCTGTTACATTATTAACGAGTATTAAAATCCAAAACCATGAGACTAACCTTAATTTACCTATTTGCTGCCTGGAGAAGTCCTGTCGCTGCCGAGTCCCCAAAGTGTCGTCGCATCGCAACCACAGCTTTAAAAATCCGTAATGTACTCGGATGAATAACATCAAACCCGAGCTCCGACACCTACCAGTACAGTGTCAGATTTAAATTCCGAGAAATCCACGAATCGAAGGTATCCCGCATCCTGGGCTTGATACCCAAAAATATAAAAAAATAATTGGTACCAGATAAACACCGTAAATCCAAAAGCACTCAAGGTATCCGACAACCTGAGCTCTGATACCAAAATAAATTGTCACGCCCCGAGACCCAGGAGCCGCTGATCCAATAGAAAAATCGGACAGCACCTCCCCTGTCCGGCGGACAATTTACACACACACAATATATATAACAATCCACGCAATATATATTTGCACAACCACGCAGTTTAAAGGGCCACAGGCCTCAGATATAAGCAGAAACAACAGTTATATGATTATAACTATCGAAAAACCAAATCCGAACTCACCTGAGCTGCCAGGGGGCAGGAACAAAACCAAAACCAATCGAAGTCCAACATAGGACTCAAAAGTACAATACCATCAAATAAAATGTGCATACATGTTCAAAACAAAATAGCGGAAGCATAATAAATACTACAGGGTCCATAACCGAAGCAACGTAATGCCAAAATCAAAAAGAGCTCCGCTGGAGCTGGGGACTGGCGGCTCGGGATCTCCTCGCAGACATCAACCTGAAATAAACATATATGGCAACGGGGTGAGTCCATAGCTCAGCGAATACCCAACCGATATGCATAGAAAGTTATACTAACAACAAGAGTTCCGCTGATACAGTCTCATATCAACAAGAGGGAAAGACTGGAACTGAAAACACTGGGTAGATACATACCTGAATCCATCTAACCTGGAAAGAGGGTAATAAATACCAAAGAAGACAAATAGGCATATAGTCACAGATAACAAGTCTCCAGTATATGCGATGTCAAACAAGTGCAGCAAATAAGTGCAGCAAACAATGCACAATGCAAAATATGCACATGGTGCAATGACATGTGTCACCCCCTAGTCCCAGTCAGGATATCGTCCACGACGTCCGCGTGGGTAGAGCTGTGACAAACTGTACGCACCCTGCGAGTGAGAACCGGTCTTCGCTTGTCGACAGGATCAAATTTGGCGCCGTCTGTGGGAATCAGCCTGATTGAAAGCCGAAGATGAGTGATTCCAATCGGGTGACCGTGACTCTCTCGCAAGAGGATCTTAAGCTGCTAGTGGAAGCCAAAGCGAAGAAATTGGCTGCGGCACAACAGGCAGCTGCCCGACTCACTCAGGCAGGCCCAGCCGAGCACACTGCTCGTGTGGGCACTGAGGGAGGGTTCGACAAGAGGACAGTCCTCATTTCCACCAGGCACTGTTTGGCCCGGTGACGGACCCGATTTAGCTAATTAAAGTTGTCACGAAATGTGTGGATCCGTCAGAATTTAGAATTTATAAATGTGTTGGAAACCCTTTTTGCAATCAAAATATGAAAACGTAGTAAAGGGGTCACAGGTCGTATTTTTCCTCGGGACTAGTTGATGTTGTATGATTCGCGCTTGTGTTTATGTGTCGTTTCTGAATTGGGGTTTCGAATGTGATTTGGGTTTTAGGTTCGCAATCTGAAATGAAATCGCATGGAATTAAAGGAACTTAGCTAATAAGATAAACAAGTCATGGCAATCAATAACTCAACCAATGAACAATTTATCCAACTAATGCAACCTTGTCCAATTTAGAAATAAAAACTGTAATCAAATCAATCTAGATTCTGATTGATACTGATTTAAAGAGCTGCTTCAGGAATTACACATCCAAACAAATCAAATGCAAATCATTCTATAACCAAACAACTACAAACTTAATGCCAAGCCTTTACTTGATACAAAAGTGCATCAAAGGAGAAACATGATACCAAGAGGAAGCTGATGTGCCAAAAAGAACCTGATGCTAAGTGCAGGAATTTCAATTGACAACTTCGTAATGTTGCTGATCAATTCAGGAATTGAAACAATGCAAACCGAATGCAGAAACTCAAATAAAACCGCATGGCAGAGCTTAAACCAAATGTGCAAAATCAATGTCTGCAGAAATTGAAAGCTGGGAACCGAGAGCTGAGATTAACAAACCAATCTGCAGAATTCAGTAGCAATTGAATACTGAAACAATTTAATGTGAAACAGGAACTCAAAGCTCAATTGGTATGCAAGGATGAATCGAAAACAGAATTGAAATGCAGAAACAATTAAAATGCAATCTTCAGAAGCTAATGAATGTGCAGAAATAAATGACTCCAATCCAGAAATACAACATGCAGAAATGATCCACTAATGTGCATGAAATGGCAGTTTAGACTCTATTTGGATGCAAGATCAAACAAGCTACTGATGTGAAGTGAATGGAGTTGAAGCAAACAATTAAAGTTCAAACTTCAGAAACAAATGAATGTGCTGATGGACTGATACGCAAATTGAAACTGTTTTGCTACATGTGCAGGAATTTGCAGGAATCCAGAAAACACTTCAAATTCAGAATAAACACAACAAGCCAAACTGAATTCAAGTGAACATTACAGTGCTCGCACAAGATATAAAAATCTAAGGTTTACTTGATTCAAACTACAACAGCAACAACTGCAAGTTGACAGAAATTTGGACTGAACACTTGCACAAGGAAAAACTGATACGCAAGGATACCAACCGAATTGCAAAATTACTGAGCTGAACAAAACTTAGATTTGAAACTAGAAATGAAACTACTTAGATCAACTAAATTAACATTCTAAAAGTAAAACAAACTGAAGAATTCAAAAGCTAAAGGGAAGTGCAGAAACGAGAGCTGCTAAGCATGCAGAAATCAGAAACTTGATATGCAGCATTACAAACTGATACGCAAGAAACTAACTCACAAAATAAACTGAAATGGAGACTATTATCACTAAACACACTCACTAGCTAACTAACTGCTGAATGAAACCTAATTAAGCAGAAAACAATCAGAAAACGAAATTATAGCTGCTGAAACAAAATCAGAAACAGGAAATTTAACTGCAGAAACGAAATTACAACTAATTGACTGAAATTAACTACGGAAAACTAATCTCAACCCTTCCCGAGCTCAAAACCTCCTTGGTCGTCAAGCAAGGGCTGGCTTCGAACCCCTAAGCACAGCAAATCAATTGGAAAACAGCTCAGTTGGTCGAATCTGCTCAAACTGCATCAGCTGGGAAAATCCGATCCGAACTCTTCAATCTCGGTTTGTTGAGCTGCGATGATGATTTGGAGACGACCTGAGCTCACCTGAGAACCCCTACAAGTGGCTCAGGTGATCTGAAATTGAGTGTAACTGAGATTTAAGCTCCCGGACCACAGAGAATGCCGAAACCCTCAAACAAGCTCTGTCCGGATGAAACTTGAGCTGAATTCTCCACCGAAACTATTTCCAATGATCCAGATGATGATCTAGGGTTGAAGTTGAGGGGTCGCGCCTTCAAAACTAAGAAAATTCCAAAAGAAACGAAGAAGAACGATGAAGAAGCTACTGTGCGGCGGAGATGCGACAAGGAGAAGCTGCGCAGGATTTTTGATTAAATACTTAAGCATGGACGTCCCAGATTGATTTGAGGAAATCCAACGGCTGATCTTGCTCTGATTTGAGCCAAACTTTGAGGATGATGATCTGGGGTCAGGATCTGCCTTGTGGTAGCTCGGATCCTTCAGATGTGCAACGGATGGTCCAGATCAACCTAATCTTTGAATGGACGATCTAGAGCCCTCCGAGCTTGATCCAACGGTTGATTGAGCTCTGATTGGGATGAAACCTTCTGATCTTGATCAGAGTGCTTGATCAATCCTAACCCTAGCTCGGATTGCTTCAGATGGTCCCGGATGGCTCAGATCTAGCCGCTTTTGAATCGGACGGCCCAGATTTAATCATAATCTTGATAACTCGATCCGGGTCACTTCCGACTCAAGTTTGACCCAATATGCCCTAGATCCATGAACCTTTCATGCCTACAAAAATAGATCAAGAATTTAGTGGCCAAATAATCTAAATATGTGTAAATTTGCAATTAAGTCCAAAATAAGAGTAAGTTCTAAAACCTAGGGCAATTTCACAATTAAGCAATAAAAACATAGGTCAAACATGGATTTTAGCAATTAAAATAATCAATAAAATGGTACTTATCACCCGGCTGAGGGAGCAGGACAATCGGACCCTCATGAAGCTACATCCAGCCATACCAGAGCTAACAAAGGGAAGGCTCCCCTTGTGCCGACCCCAACAGAGCGCACAGGGTTCCCCTTCTCCAGCCAAATCTTGCAGGAGCCGCTGCCCAAGCATTTCCGACTCCCGTCCATCACTGAATACGGAGGAGCTACTGATCCTGAAGAGCATTTAGTGAAGTTTGAGAACGCTTCGATGCTGCATCAATATTCGGACGGGGTAAAATGCCGAGCCTTCCTGACCACTCTGGCCGGGTCGGCCCAGAGATGGTTCGACAGACTGCCAGAGGGATCCTTAAGAGTATTTGCCGACTTTAAAAGATTGTTCCTCCAGCATTTCGCGAGCAGCAAGAGACACCACAAAACCAGCCTCAACCTGTTTACCCTGAAGCAGGGCTCCAAAGAGCCCCTAAAAGCCTACATCAAAAGGTTTAATCAAGTTGTATTGGACGTACCCACTGCCACGTCTGAGGTGCTAGTCAGTGCCTTTGCTCAAGGATTACAAGAAGGCGAGTTCTTTAGATCCTTGATCCGAAAGCCCCCGAAGGACTTCGAGAGCCTTCTAGGCAAAGCCAGTAAATATGTGGACGTGGAAGAAGCGCAAGCCGCCAAGCGGCCGGAGGCCAGACCTGCGCCCGAGACTCCTCAGCATCATCAGAGAAGTATACCTCCTGGAGGACCTCTCAGAAGCCCCAGAGCCATGGGCAACAGGCCGGGAGTCGAGCAGGGCATAGTACAGCAAGTGGCGCAGGGTTGCCTCCCAGCCAGATGGCAACCCTATTGTTCTTTTCATAATAGTCATACCCATGACCTCCAGGATTGCTGGCAAGCAGGTCGGGGTCGGGGTCGTGCCGGTCGAGGAAGTCCAAGAGGAGCCCGCCATGGAGGTGGTCGCGGTCGGGGAAGAGCATTGCTGAGCCAATCTGAGTCCCCTGCCCGACCAACCGCCCCTGCCGCTAGACAGTTGTTCCCGACCCCCGGCTCTCCCGGACAGGGGAACGCCAGCGAGGAGCAAGCTAATCAGCAAAATGCAGTGCACGGGTCTATCAATGTAATTTCGGGCGGACCCACCTATGGAGATTCCAATAGAGCTCGGAAGTCGCAGGTTAGACGCCTGGATATCTATCAAGTGGGCTGCAGTTCCGCCCAAGCTCAGGGGCCGCAGATCAGCTTCGGCCCCGCTGACCTACAAGGAGTAGAAGTATCGCACGACGATGCCCTGGTCATCACGGCGGTCATAGCAAATTATCAGGTCCGCCGGACCATTGTGGATACTGGCAGTTTCGTCAATATTTTATACTTGGAGGCGTTTGAGCAGTTGCAAATTGAAATTACTGAGTTACAACCTGTGGCTACACCTCTGTTCGGATTCACCGGCAATGAAGTTCAACCCCTCGGCCAAATCAAACTAGCCATTGTTGATGCAGTCTGGCCCTGATTGTTGTTTTGGTGTTGACAACGATTTTAGTTTAGGTTGATGATTATGATGATTATGATTATGTCCTGATCGAGGATTAGGCATGATATGGAGAATTCTAGTCTGGAGGGCTAGGTGTTGGAAAAATCCTAACCTGGAGGGTTAGGTGTGAAAAATCCTAGCTTGGAGGGCTAGGTGTTGGAAAAGTCCTAATTCGGAAGGGTTGGGTGAAAAGTCCTAGCTTGGAGGGCTAGGTGAAAAGTCCTAACTTGGAGGGTTAGGTGCAAATTCCCATCCTGGAGAATTAGATGAAAAGTCCTGGCTTGGAGGGTCAGGTGCCTAGCTTGGAGGGCTAGGTTGGATGAAGTTCTAACTTGAAGGGTTGGGTGAAAAGTCCTAGCTTGGAGGGCTAGGTGAAAAGTCCTAGCTTGGAGGGCTAGGTGAAAAGTCATAACTTGGAGGGTTAGGTGCAAATTCCCAACTTGGAGAGTTAGATGGAAAAATCCTTAGCTTGGAGGGCTAGGGTGGATGGAAACTTAGCTTGGAGGGGTAAGTTTGAGTCCCTGGATCGGTCTGGTGACCGATCAGGGAATCTAGCACGCTGCTCCATCGTGGATCGGTCAGGTGACCGATCCAGCAATGACTGATCGGTCTGGTGACCGATCAGGGAGCACACAGTGAGGTTGGGAACCTACTGTACTGCTCCTGATCGATCGGGTGACCGATCAGGGAGTGCGTGTTTCACCCACTGCTTGGCTCCTGATCGGTCTGGTGACCGATCAGGGAGCAAACAGTGAGGTTGAGTTCCCCTGCTGATCTGCACCTGATCGGTCTGGTGACCGATCAGGATCACTGTGCAAATCGTTCTGGAGAACGATCCAGCTTCGCGGGTTTCTCACTAAGATCGATCAGGACGGTGCCTGATCGGTCTGGTGATGATCTGATCAGACTGGAGACCGATCAGGAGAACCCCTAATCGGTCAGTTGACCGATCAGAAGGCTTAGGCTGGGAAACTCAGAAATCGCCCGATGTAAGGGGTGGATCGGTCTGGTGATCGATCCACAACCTGGGATCGGTCTGGTGATCGATCCAGGAGAGTCCCAAAGAAATCGCGATTTCTAATCGAGCGTTGGGGATCGATCAGGTCCCAGCCTGATCGGTCTGGTGACCGATCAGGAGTCGCTCTGATCGGTCGGGTGACCGATCACTTTAATTCAAATTGCACTGTTAGACGCTCTGATCGCGTCTGACCATATTCGATTCGCTGCTGTTTGCCTCTGATATTTGATTTATTGTGTGATATACTGCTCTAACAGTCTGATTAAGCTGCAGGTGACAGGGAAGGATTCAAACACTCAAGGAGAAGTCAATGGAGGCTTTCCTTGGAGCAGGTTTGTCCGTTTCTCATCTCAGGTTGCAACGGCTGGAGCTGCAGGACTGAAGCCGCTGACTGAAGCTTGACTGAGAGAGCTCAGGAAGTTCAGTAAGGGTTCAATGGTAGCTGGCGTTGGCAGTGAGGCAGCTGGAGGCTGCTGGAGATGAGGTCACTTGATGCTTAGTGGAGAAACAAAAGGGACGGAAGATAGCTTCAGTGAAGCAAAGTTCTACAGCTTGTGTTTTGAGTTCTTGCCGCACTTGTGTTCTCCACATCAAGCTTGCACGTTCTGAAGTTTCATCCTCTTGAGCAAGCTGCTGAAAACTTGAAGCAACCTTCTCTTACTTGAGCGCTTGAAGGAGAGAAGAAGGAGCTGGGAGTCCGACAGCGGGAAGACACGAGGAAGGGTTTCTTGCGTGAGATCGCCGCTGGGTGGAGCTCAGGAAAGCTTGCTGTGTTCTTGTCCTTGCTAAGTGTTTGAGTAAGATCTTTCTTGTTGTTTCTTTGTGCTTAAACTTAAATCCGTGATTGAAACGCTGTGGAGAGGTTTCTCCACCGAGAAGGAGGTTGTTTCTTATCCGGTGATAACCGGGCCTTGATCTGTCGACGATCAATGGATCGCCCACCTTAAGGGCACGCCAAGGAGTAGGGGCAAGTTATCCCTGAACCTTCTAAATTCTCCTTGTTAGCGATCTTGCTAATCTTGCTAGTTAGTTTTCTGTTTTAGTTTCTGCACATTCTGTTTTTCATACTTCCGCTGTGCTACTAACAACTCAAAGTGCAGAAACTCGCTAAGTTCTTGAAGTCAAAGTGATTGGCTATATTCACCCCCCCTCTCTAGCCATCCTGTTTCCAACAGCCATTTCACTTGGAGAAGAGCCCCTGAGGAGGACCAGATGGTCCACCTTCGTGATAGTAGATGCACCTTCATCTTATAATGCTATACTGGGCAGACCGGCACTAAATGAATTCCGGGCCATGGCTTCAACTTTCTATCTAAAGGTCAAATTTCCGGTGGGGGATCAGGTCGGCGAAGCTAAAGGAGATCAGAAGGTCGCCCGCCGGTGTTACGTGGATGATGTCCGAGTGGAAGTAAGGAAGACCTTCCGAACTCCGCCGGCCAGCTGTAACATGGTACAGTCCTCTCAGCCTTCGCCCTGGGCTGAGCTGATAGAAGAAAAGGAAGAGGTCCAACTTTTGCCTGACCAAGAAGAGACTAAAGTGAGGATAGCTCCGGGACTACCGCCCGACCTCCGTCAACAGCTGATAGAATGTCTGACCTAGAACCAAGATGTGTTTGCCTGGTCTCAACAAGATCTGAAAGGGGTCAGACCCGAGGTTATGGAGCACAAGCTACACGTGTACCCTGATGCCCGACCTGTGAAGCAGAGAAAGAGAGACTTCAGTCCTGAACAGAACAAGATTATCCAAGCCGAGGTGGAAAGACTGCTGACAGCGGGACACATCCGAGAAGTGCAGTTCCCTGCTTGGCTGGCCAATGTGGTCCTGGTCTCCAAGCCGGGGGACAAGTGGAGGGTCTGCATCGACTTCAGAGACCTTAATAAAGCTTGCCCCAAGGACTGCTACCCACTCCCACGGATAGATCAGATGGTAGACTCCACCGCGGGGAGTGAACTTATCTGCATGCTGGATGCCTATAAGGGATACTACCAAGTCCCATTATTCCCGGACGACCAGGAGAAGGTCAGTTTTGTCACGGCCGAGGGTACTTATTGCTACACGGTTATGCCTTTCGGACTCAAGAATGTTGGGGCGACTTATCAAAGGTTGATGAACAAAGTTTTTAAAGAGCAGTTCGGGAGGAATGTAGAGGTATATGTGGACGATATTCATATCAAGTCCCTTCGAGCTGCCGACCTGATAGCAGATGTGAGGGAGACATGTTGCACTCTCAGGAGGTATGACCTTAAGCTCAATCCAGCCAAATGCCTCTTCGGAGCTAAAAGTGGTAAATTCCTCGGCTACATCTTGACCGAACGGGGGATCGAGGCTAATCCAGGCAAAGTGAAGGCTCTCCTAGACATGCCTCCGCCCAGGAACCTAAAGGAAGTCCAGCGCTTGACGGGGAGGATCACTGCCTTGTCCCGATTCATCTCCCGGTCGGCTGACAGAAGTCTGCCGTTCTTCAAGATCCTGCGTAAGGCCTCCAAGTTTCAGTGGGATGCCGAGTGTGATCAAGCTTTTGAAGAACTGAAGGCTTACTTGGTCAGCCTGCCGATACTAGCTAAGCCTGAGGAAGGAGAGCCCTTGTATGTTTACTTGTCAGCCACTGAGGGAGCTGTGAGTGCTGTACTTGTAACTCAGAAGAAGACCGAGCAACAGCCGGTCTACTTCTTTGGACATTTACTCAAGGAAGCCGAGTGCAGATATACTACACTCGAGAAATTGGCTTATGTACTTACACTGATGGCTCGGCGACTGCGACCGTACTTTTTGGCTCATCCTATCTGAATGCTGACCAATAGCACGCTCGGGAAGGTGTTCATTAATCCTGAGATCTCAGGTCGGATGGTTAAATGGACAACTGAACTGAGTGAATATGATATCCAGTACCAGCCCCGGATTGCAATTAAAGCTCAGGCCTTAGCTGATTTCCTGAGTGAGCTGCATACAGAGAAGAAGAGGGGGCATGGAAGGTATATGTGGATAGGTCGGCCACTCGGGCAGGGAGTGGCGTGGGAGTCTTATTGATCTCTCCTAAGGGAGACTCACTTCACTTGGCTGTCTGCCTGGAATACCTAGCTACTAACAACCAAGCAGAATACGAAGCCCTCCTGGCAGGTCTGCAAGCGGCCAAGCATGTAGGCGCCACTCGGGTCATCTTGCACTCGGATTCTCAGTTGGTGACTCGGCAGGTTGCAGGGCAGTTTGAGGTAAATGATGAGAAGCTACAATCTTATGTGGAGGCCTACAAACAGTTACAAGCAGAGTTTCAAGAAGTGCAGATCTTGCAGATCCCCCGAGGGGACAATGTCAAGGCGGATGAGTTAGCTAGGCTGGCTAGCTCTGTTCGTTCGTGGGTCTTCCCCAAGCCCTCACCTCAGGTCATGCTGGTGGCCCAGGTTGAAAGGGAAACAGAACTAGAAATAGAAGGGGATTGGAGAGCTCCATTCATCACCTATCTGAAAGAAGGAACTCTTCCGGACAATCCTGAGCAGGCCAGGATACTAATGATAAGGGCGGCTAGGTTCACTCTGGTAGGGGATGCATTATACAAGCGGGCTTTTTCCCGACCATTACTCAGATGCATTGGAGAAGAAGAGGCAGACTTTTGTGCTACGAGAGGTACACTTGGGGTCCTGCAGTAACCACTCAGGAGGTCGATCTATGGCTCGGAAGGTCCTGCTGGCCGGCTACTTTTGGCCGACCCTTCTAGAAGGATGCAGAGAAGGTAGCCCTTTCTTGCCTTTTTTGTCAGAAGTATCAAAATCTATCGCACCGACCGGTCGAGATGCTGCGAACGTCCACTGTATCATGTCCCTTTGATCAGTGGGGCATGGATATAGTAGGACCCTTCCCCAGGGCAGCCGGTCAGAAGAAATTCCTGTTGGTGGCAGTTGACTACTTCTCCAAGTGGATCGAAGCGGAAGCCCTGACCCGGATCACCGAGCAAGCGGTGAAGAAATTCCTTTGGCAGAACATTCTTTGTCGATATGGCATACCCCACAAACTGATATCAGACAATGGTCGGCAATTTCAAGGCCGGATGATCAGAGAGTGGTGCAAGGAATTTGGAATCAAGCAGGCCTTCACTTCAGTGGCATATCCCCAAAGTAATGGTCAAGCCGAGGTAGCTAATAGAGAGATTCTGAAAGGACTCAGAGCCAAGTTGGACCAGGTCGGGGGTCTTGGGTGGACGAGCTACCTGGTGTTCTGTGGGCTCTTCGGACCACCCCCAAAGAAGGGTCAGGATGCACTCCCTTCCAGTTAGTATACGGTAGTGAAGCTGTGGTCCCCATGGAGGTCGGCTGTGAGTCTGACAGAAGACATCTGTATGGGGAGGACAATGCGGAAAAAAGACGAGCGGAGCTAGATCTGATTGAGGAGGTCCGAGCTAAGGCTGCAGTCCGCATGGCTGCTTACCAACAAAGGATGCGGCGCCAATATAACCAGAAGGTTATACCCCGAAGTTTTCAAGTAGGGGACAAGGTATGGAAAAGAATCAAGCCAGTTGGAGAAGTAGGCAAGCTGGAGCCTCAATGGAGTGGCCCCTTCCTGGTGGTCAAGGCGCTGGGATCGGGAGCTTACTATCTGCAAGACGCTCAAGGAAAGCAGCTCGGAAGACCCTGGAGCGCAATACATCTGAGGTTGTATCGTGAGGAAAGCTGAGTGAAGGAATCTCTGTACTTGTACTCAAATAATGTGATAGACAAACTCGGAGCATATAGAGAAGAATCACTGCAAGTTATAAGTGGGCATGCTCCCACGCACCCACCGGACTCGGCGCCGATCGGGCGTGGCGTTCCACGTTCGGTCGGGCCCGGTCGGGCGTGGTAGTCCACGCTCGGTCAGGGTAAGTCGGGCGGTGTCCAGACTCTTGCTAAGGCAAGTTATAAGTGGGCATGCTCCCACGCACCCACCGGACTCGGCGCCGATCGGGTGTGGCGTTCCACGTTCGTCGGGCCGGTCGGGCGTGGCAGTCCACGCTCGTCAGGGTAAGTCGGACGGTGTCCAACTCTTGCTCAGGCAAGTTATAAGTGGGCATGCTCCCACGCACCCACCGGACTCGGCGCCGATCGGGCGTGGCGTTCCACGTTCGGTCGGGCCCGTCGGGCGTGGCAGTCCACGTCGGTCAGGGTAAGTCGACGGTGTCCAGCTCTTGCTAAGGCAAGTTATAAGTGGGCATGCTCCCACGCACCACCGACTCGGCGCCGATCGGGGTGGCGTTCCACGTCGGTCGGGCCCGGTCGGGCGTGGCGTCCACGCTCGGTCAGGGTAAGTCGGACGGTGTCCAGCTCTTGCTAAGGCAAGTATAAGTGGGCATGCTCCCACGCACCCACCGGACTCGCGCCGATCGGGCGTGGCGTTCCACTTCGGTCGGGCCCGGTCGGGGCGTAGGTAGTCCACGACTCTGCTCAGGCAGTTAAGTGGGCATGCTCCCAGCACCCACCGGACTCGGCGCCATGGCTGGCGTTCCACTCCGGTCGGGCGTGGTGGTCCACGCTCGTCAGGGTAAGTCGGAGGTGTCCAGACTCTTGCTTCGGGAAGATAATCAATACGCTTCCAATATCTACTACAGGCGTGGCTTCCCACGCTCTGATCAACAAAGGGAGTAGTTAGTCAGCCTGACAGATCAGGGTGATCAGACATGAGCAAACGGGTCAACTCGGCATTGCTATGAGTGAGGCCCATCGAAAATAAGCAAGCAGGCCGAGTCGGGGTCATACACCCGACCGAGCATCATCGCCGAGTCGGGGTATCCACCCGACCGGGCATCATCGCCGAGTCGGGGTATACACCCGACCGAGCATCTCGCCGAGTCGGGTACACTCGACCGAGCATCATCGCCGAGTCAGGGTATCCACCCGACCGGCATCATCGCCGAGTCGGGGTCATCCACCCGACCGGGCATCATCGCCAAGTCGGGGTATCACCGACCGGCATCCGCGAGCGAGTCGGCGGACGAGCATCATCGCCGAGTCAGGGTATCACCCGACCGAGCATCATCGCCGAGTCGGGTATCCACCCGACCGAGCATCATCGCCGAGTCGGGGTACACCCAACCGAGCATCATCGCCGAGTCGGGGCATTCACCCGACCGAGCATCATCGCCGAGTCGGGTACCGACCTGACCAAGCACATTCCCGAGTCTGAAGAAGGCCGATTGAACGACTAATAGACGATACCCAAGCATCTGACACTTAGCCAAATTCTGGTCGGCCTAAAAAATCAAACTAAGAGACCGGTATCCCGAGCATTGACACTTAGGAAATTCGCGGGTGGCTTAAAAATCAAACTAAGGAGACCAGGCTGAACGTACTTAGCAATAATCTCAAGTGACGCGAATCAACAAGTACGATACTAGGGCAGGGAAGATGGAAACGTAACAAGTCAATATAAATAAAAACAAGCCCGGGGGCATCGCGAAGCTAGACCCCAAGGGCCGAGGCGAGCAAAATTGAGTCATTACAAAAAGCGTAAGGCCTGACGGCCGAGTCACCGTAAAGCAACAGGAGATAGTAGCCTAATCTAGGTGAAGGGAGGAAAAGCATCCTGGGGGATCATGGCCTTGATCCGAGTTGGCCTCACAACGTTGGGCGGAAGATCGGCAGGGAGATGGCCGGCTTCTGTCAGCTACTGAATGGCGCCCTTCACACCGTACAGGATCATACCCCCGGTGCGCTCAGCCACTTGCTTCAGAAAGGGGTCGGACCGGATGTAGGCCTGACGGGCTGCTTCGATCCGTGCCGCCTCGCCCGACTGATAATCTGCTAGCTCTTTCTTCAACCGAGCAATCTCCGAGTCCTTGCCCTGATTGGAAGCTTTTTGGGCCGCTAACTGTTTCTCTTTACCCGCCAGCTGGATCTCAAGACCCTGGAAGGCCTCCTTTTGGGCAGCCAGCTCGGCCTCCTTATTTGTTAAAGCGAGCTGAGTTTGATGATGGGCCTCGGCTGATTCCTTCAGTTTTTGCTGGAGACCCTTAGCATCAGCGGTTTTCTTGTCCAGGTCGGAGCGGGCCCGAGTGTAGCGAGCCTGAATAGTTTTCTTCTCGCCCTCTACATGCGCCACCCGATTGGACATTCGCTCCACCTCCTGTGCAGCGGTGGCCAAGGCCAAGTGCTCTTCCTCGGATTGAGTCTCCAGCTCTGATAGCTGCAGCCTTAATGCGGTTATCTCCGAGCGCAGAGCGTCCCTGCCTTCATCACCCGGAGGAAGAGTACAATCAGTCAGCTTGCTCTCCAGCTCTTGCACTCTCATCTCGGCCGCTCGGCGCCCCTGGATGTTCACAACTAATGCTTGGCCGACCGACTGGCTCATCGCCCAGTGCTGCATCATGACAAAAATGCTATCTGTGTGAGCAAAGATAAAAGAGGAAATCGAGGGGGAGGCAGAATTACCTGAGTGGCCTCCAAGAAAAAGTTATCAGCCAGACTCATGGGATTCGCGTCCGTGGTTAGCGCCCGACCTTGGTCCCAGCTGGCGACTAGCCGACCATGCAGGTTAAGTGGCTGAGGTTGAACTATCTGAGCCATGGTGGTCTCCGAGGGAAGCTGGACATTCATCGGGTGTCGGGGAGGCGAATGCATCGACAACAGAGCATCCACCGCTTCGGCACTGCGGGCGTCCAGCCGGGGAACCGGCAACGATGGCACAGTGCCCGAGGTCGAGGCCCCCGACCGGATCGCTACAGGGGTATCCGCGACGGCTCCTGAGCGAGGCGTGGGTGGAGTAGGAGTCGGAGCTCTTGGCTGAAGAGGAGCCGAGCCGAGAGCTGGCCGGACAGCGGTCCGGACGGGGGGTTGATGTAACTTGGCCCCGTGAAGCTCGTCCTGGGGTGGAGGATGTGCCTATAGAAACAGTCACTCAGCGACGCTTCCTCACCAGGCCCTCAGACTCTGGCTGGTCCACTTCCTCCTCTTCCGTTGCTTGCCCCGTCGGCACTTCATCTACCACTTGGGAAGCTGCGTCTGAGTCCCTAGCCGGAACAGTGTCATCTGAGTCGTCTTCCCCGGCCTCAAGTGGCTCCGGAGCCGGAGCAGCATTTACGGGCGGCATTGCCCGCTCGGCAGCTAACCGCTCTGCTAGGGCATCCATGGCTGCCTCTTCTCGAGCCATTACGTCGTCAACCCGAGCGCTGTACATGGTCTCGGCTGCAACAAGGAGAAAGTTTTAGTTAGCACTAACAAGCCTACAAGTACAATACAAACTTACCCAGAGTGCCGGGCAATTCCGCCGGGATCTGGCTCAGCCGGAAAAGATACAACATGCCCTCGATCAATAGTTTGCCCGCGTGGTAGCGGACTCCCCCGAGCTTCGAGAAGGCCAGTTGGTAGCTTGGATCCGAACGGAGATTTTTGGGCAGTTGGGGGTGGTCAGGAAGATCTTCTACCCACGCGGTAGGCCAGTTCGGGGCGGGGATCGACTTAATATAGAAGAAGTGGGACTTCCAACCTTTGTTAAAAGAAGGGACTTTCTCCAGAAAGGCCGCCTTGATACGAGCCTGGAAGTAGAAGTTCCCAGGCTCTTGCTTCTTGAGGTAGTAGAAGTAATGGAACATCCGGGGATTAAGAGGGACTTCGTGGGCGGTGAAAACAATCACTGCGCCGCACAGGATCCTAATGGAGTTGGGGGCCAATTGTGACAGAAACACTTGAAAATACCAACAGATGTCGCGGAAGAAGGGATGAAGAGGAAAACGTAAGTCGGCCAATAATTGGTCGGAGAAGACGGTAAAATAGCTAATGGGAGGGCCGTGTGGCCGACCCTGACGGTCAGGAAGGGCCATCGGATGGTCCTCGGGATTTTGGTAATCTATGCGCAAGGTCTCTAACTGACCTAGGGTTAAGGAAGAACGAGTGGCTAAGTACCACGGTTCGGGCGGCACGGATGACTCGGCCATAAATGTAAGGTCGGGAAATACGAAGCAAAGACTCGGTAGAGAAATACCTAAAGACGAGGTTCGTCGGAAACACTGATCGCCGGAACTAAGGAGGTCAGGCGGCGGAGGTCGGACAAAAGTAGGAGGAAACGCGGAGGTCGAGGTAAGAAAGGATGAAATGAGAAGGGGAAGCTATTTATACTGCGGGCCAAGCAATGGGGGACGTTGGATGAAGGAGAGGAGAATGGCGGCTCAAATTCCAGCCGCCCGATCTCTGTCATTCCCTAGGTCCCGAGGCTTCCTCTGAGCGCCGCACGAACCATACCGGTGACGCCTTGATGCCAGAGATTTCCAGTCGGGAAGTGACACGTAGCCTCGCATTAATGGGCAATTTGATGGGAGATTGGCATTTAAGGAAGGAAATTAAGAGTATGATGTGACGGTGGGGAGGCGAGAAGAAGATTTGAGCGACCGAGCCAGGAGCCTAGTCAGTCGGACTGATCGCCTCATTCGACTAGACTTGAGGGGAGGCTTGTGATCCGGACGGATGGTTTTTTTTAGAAAAGTTGAAGGCCCAGTCAGGTTTGGTCTATCGTGGCCCGAATTAGTGGGAATTAAGCCAGGACACTATTGAGCTCAGGGGCCTAATTTGATGGCTAACCAGAAGGACGGCGCTCGGGGTCGGTCACCCGGGGTCAGTCGCTCGGGGTCGGGCGCTCGGGGTCGGTCACTTGGGGTCGGGCGCTCGGGGTCGGTCACCCGAGGTCTGTCGCTCGGGGTCGGTCACTCGAGGTCGGTCACTCGGGGTCGAGCGCTCGGGGTCAGTCACCCAAGGTCGGTCACCCGAGGTCAGTCGCCCGAGGTCGGTCACCCGAGGTCAGTCACCCGAGGTCGGTCACCCGGGGTCGGGCGCTCGGGGTCGGTCACCCGGGGTCGGGCACTCGGGGCCGGTCGCCCGATCCCGAGAGGATCCTAGCTTCACATCCTGAGTTCGCTCCAGGAGTGTAGGCTTAAGATACAGCCTTACCCGACTGGCTCGGGCTACCCGTTCGGGTCGGCCGATCAGACAACTATAAAATCCCCTTTACAGGGGCAAGCTGGCGGACCTCTGACATAATCAGTACCTGGTAAGGCCGCCTGACAGAGCCGCCTAGCGTTAAGGAGAATTAGAAGTGATAGTTTGGACAGGTTGTCAGGCGGCTATGTCAGTCTCATAGAGCCATCAAAGTTGTCAGTTGTTCAGTCTGCCAACTGACTCATCCTTAATGAGATAAGACGTCTCTGACATGGCAGAGGGTTTTCCTCGCCCTATATAAACCCCCCTTTGGGCTCCAAAGACGGGATTGCTGCCCATTTGCAACCGCACCACTAATTTGTGAGCTCAGTTTGGTCCGAGTCAAGTGACTTGAGCCTTGTCCTCATTCGAGCCCGAGTCCGACCTCCCAAGTTACAACAGACATGGTCATCTTGGTCAGACCGAGTCATCCGAGTAAGAATCGGTCTTCGCTTGTCGACAGGATCAGATGGCAAAAATTTATTCTCAATAGAAATCAAGCTTTAGAAATTTGAATGTTTAGTTCTGTAATGTAAATCTATCATTTAAGCCCAACTCAATTACGTCAGTGAAAGTTTACATATTACATGTCTGGTCCAATAACGAAGAAGAGAGAGAACAACGAGGATAGAATTCATGTCAACTTAGCAGCCAATCAAGCAAAGAGTCTTTTTGTCTTACTCCTCGCAAACTCATAAATTAAAAGTATATCCATTAGGATGGTAATTAGTAAATTTAGTTTAGATTTGATAAGAATTTATTTATGTTAATTTAATACATATCAGAATAATTAAATGGATAAACTTTAACAACTTCTTAAATTAAATGAATAATATTAAACCGTATATATGTTAACTCATTAATGTTTATAAATAAAAATTATGAAGTATTCCTAAATAATATTCATAAGCAATAAATTCTTATTGACATAATAAATAAATAAATAAAATTTTAAAAATGAAGAAACAAATTATATATAATAGCTCAATAAAAAATCAAATAAATTTTAAAATATAAAAACTTCATACTATCAATTAAATTTAAAGGAATCAAACTCAAATTAAATTGAAAGTTTAATAATATTTAAAGGAGCCAAAATCAAATTAAATTTTAACCAAGCTAATGTTAAAAAAACAAATTAATTTTAAACAACAATTTTAATATGATGGGATTCATTTTAGATTCAACTTGACTCTCCTTATCAACTTGATCTTATTGCACACGATAATAAATATGTATGAAATATTTTTCGAAACATGTGTCCAAATATCTCAAAATCTTGATATTTAGCTCTGATCTTCCCGTCAAAAAACCAAATCCGATGGAGACATGTAGATGCAATATTATGTGGCGGGGAATGCAATTTTACAAGAATTTCCTATTTTTTTACTCCATGACGAAGCTTTGCTTCATTTTTATCATATATATAAGTTTGAATCGCATAAAATCTGACTCCATTATTTACCACCTTAATTAATACAACATTTTATATCAATCCATGTGTTCGGCTGGTGCTAATACGATATAATCTATTAATTATAACTATTATAGGGCACAAATGGATTAAAAATAATCACTCTTAATAAAGGTTAACCGGCAGCTTCGCCTCCACCACCACATGCAGCGGTTCTTTCTTCGTCGTCGACAGCCCAAAGATCTCCTCCATGCTCAGCTCCTCCGCCTTCTTTCCCGCCGGCAGCTTCCACCGGAACCCGTGCAGCAGGTTGGCGAGACTGAGCTGGATGACCTTGAGCCCGAGGTTGTAGCCGGGGCACATCCGCCGGCCGGCGCCAAAGGGCAGCAGCTCGTAGTCATGCCCTTTTACGTCCAAAGTGCTACCCTCGAACCGCTCAGGCCGGAATTCCTCCGGATGGTCCCACAGTGTCGGGTCCCGCGCGATGGCCCACACGCTCACCAGCACCCGCGTGCCAGCGGGGATATCGTAGCCGTCGACGGTGGTCTGCTCGCGGGCTAGGTGGGGAACCAGCAGCGGCGCCACCGGGTGGAGCCGCATCGTCTCCTTCACGATCGCCTGGATGTATGGTAGGCTGGGGATGTCGCGCTCCTCCACCCACCGCCCGCGGCCAACCACGCGGTCCAGCTCCTCGGACGCCTTCTCGAACACCTCGGGACGACGCAAGAGCTCCGAGAAAGCCCACTCCAAAGTCACCGCTGAGCTCTCTGTGCCACCGGCAATCATGTCCTACAATTTTGTTCAAATATTGAAAATTTTAAAGATTTTTTTGTTAATGATTTGCCGGCCATTAATTAATAGTTAATGCTTAAGTTATATTTGAATAAAAAATTTGATAAAATGTTGGTTCATCCGCTTAGATAAATTTTATCCCAATCAATTGGGCAGTCGACAAGCACATGGTTCATCCGCTTAGACAAATTTTACCTCAACCGATCGAGTATTTATTCACAACTATCATGCTTGTGAAAAAAAATAAACCAACAATTATACCTTGAAACTCCCAATGTGAGACTAAAGTCTCATTCACAATGGAATCTCTTTATTCTCCATCTCTTTTTTTATTCATTAAAAACTCTCAATATGAGATTAAAATTCTCCTCGCCAAGGAGCTCCTTTCTTCCCCAATTTTCTTTCCATTCACACCGTATCCAACGTGAAGAATACAAAATTAGTAGTTCGGTTTGAATTTAACGCGGTAACGGTGTTCGACAAAATGCCGGAACTAAGAAGAGTAGAGTAGTGCGGTACGCACCTGGGTGAGTCCCTTAACGCCGTGCCTTTCCAGTTTGACCTCCAAATTGGGATCATCGGCGAGTTGCAGGAGTACATCGACCATGTCCTTGGCCATGAACTCCGTACCCTCGCGCCGGCGCCGATCGTTGTGCTCGTCGAGAACGTGCTCCAGGAACCGATCGAACTTGCGGCTCAGCTTCTTCATCCGCCCGATATATCCTTGGAGATCCAAGAAATTCAGCCAGGGGATCGAATCCCCAATGTTCATCACCCCGTTCAGCAGAAACAATTCATCGATCATCTCCTTGAACTCCTCCGGCGACACGATCGCGCTCTCCTCCGCCACCACCGGGTCGAAGTACTTCTTCCCCAGAACCATGCGGGTGATGACGTTGAGGCTGACGGTGGAGAGGTGGTCCTTGAGGAGGACAGGAGAGGCAGAGGAGGCAGCGGCGAACAGGGTTCGATTCAGGGCTCGCACCTCCTCCACCCTGATGTACTCGTAGGAGTCGACGCGCTTGGCGCTGAAGAGCTCCAGGAGGCATATCTTGCGGGTCTGGCGCCAGTAAGGGCCGTAGGGCGACCAGGTGATGTTGGAGTTGTTGTAGCTGGCGTACTTGCCGACGGCGGTTTTGGGGCGGGACACAAAGGAGATGTCGTGGGTCTTAAGGAAGAACTTGGCCATGGAGACGGAGGATCCGACGACGACAGGAAATGACCCGTAGCGGAGGGACATGAGTGGGCCGTACTTTTTGGACAGATCGTGGAGGGAGCGGTGAGGGAGGCTGCCGATGAGATTGAGGTTGCCGATGATGGGCCACGGCCGGGGGCCGGGCGGCAGGTTGAGAACTCTCCGCCCTCTTCTCCGCCGAAGAAGAGCGACAGAGGCGGCGAGCACGATGGCCAGGGTTATAGCCCATTGAGGGAGCGCCATTGGTGGAGATCGGAAGATCGAAGTGTGATGCCGGTGGAGACACAGAGGAAGGGAGCCATATATATAGTTAGAAAATGAAAATATATGTATATATATGAACAAAAATTAAAACGCCTTAAAAAAAATCACGAGGAACGTCTTTTTATTATTTTAATAAAAAGAACTTTCTCCTTCTAGAATAATAGGATTATGCTCCAAAAAAAAATAAGAATTTTATAATTTTAATTTTATCGTTAATTAATAACATATTTAATGAAAATAATGAAGGATATCGGAAATGCTTCTCTTATCTAAATTTTTGATCTACTCTTCTCTTCTGTGATATTTTGATTTCTTTTTGTTTTATTAATCCTACTCTTCGATGATCTCTTGATCATAATATCTATTTTTTTTAAATCTTCGTCTATTTCCTTTGTTTCTCCTTTCTATTTTTTTAATCATCCTTTTTGTTTTTTTAATCGTGTTTTAGGTTTTTCCCCCTGTTTTTCGTTTTTTCCCCTCTGCTTTTTAATTTTTTTTGTTTGTACTGCTTTTTCAGTTTTTTTCATTTTCCCCTACTTTTCATTTTTCTTCTGATTTTTTTCTCATGAGCTTCCCCTCAAGTGACTTCTTGGCTTCCTCTATCGCAACTACATACTGTCTGTGCCACTAGCCTACTGTCTCTGTCGCCTTCATTTCTAGCTAACCAATCACATCAATATCATTCATTTGAGCAACTTCCTATTTAATTTCGTTTTCAGGAAACCAAAAGTGAAATTATTTTTAATGTAAGATACTCAACGATATTAAGGAGGTCAAAAACAAAGTTTAGAATGATGTGAAATTTGTCACATCCTTTGTCACATTGATCGTCATTGCTCTAAACGATTTGACTGATCATATAGTGGGATAAGATGTCATATTTATCTTAGAATAGGACATATTAGTCTTCAATTTCCTAAAAGATTTGACTTAAATTTCGTTAATGGTCCTGCAACTTTAAAACAACCAACTATTTGACAATGTGGTCCTACACCTTTAAATTGACCATCACCTTTGTCTGGGCAATTTACGACTGAGTCATCTCATTCCTGAGTATTTTCAATTTCTATCTCTTCTAATATTGTTTCATCGACTCCTGAGAACTTAGGTTGACATTCGGATTCTGGAGCCTCTCAACATATTACACCGAGGTATGGTATTCTCATAGAAGCGTCGCCTTATCATGGATCCAACATTGTACAAATAGGTAATGGCTCAGGTTTACAAATTCTCACCTTGGAAACATATACTTTTACTTATGTCGTCGAACTTTTCGTATGCACAACACTCTTCATGTTACTTCTATTACCTTAGGCTCCCCCTTTACCTAAACTCCCCCTTGAGTTGGTTTTCCTTGCAAAGGTACTTCTCCCCCTTTGCCAACAAATGCTCCCCCTTCATCTAAGCTTCCCCTTGAGCTCAGATTTCTTGTAAAGGTGTGTTGGTTTCCCACTTAAACCTAACACTTCTCCGCCTTTGCCACACATCAAATGGGCTCCAACAATATCCCAATTAATGGATCATTTAACCTCTAATGATTATAAACAAAGTGTATTAACCCCCATAAGATTATACACTGGTTTTACATCATTAGAACACTTTTCGATTGCTAAAAAACAGTTTCAGCATGTATCAGTCGACTAAGACATGTACCAGTCGACTGATCCCTATCGAAAAATCACACAATAGCTAGTCTCTCTCTAGACAGCACTGTTACTAGTCGACTGTCCCCTGAGACAGTTGACTGATACCCTGATTTCAGTCTTTCCAGCATTTCTGACCTAATTTCAGAAATGCACCAGAAATTCCATAAATCTTCAAAAATTTCTAAATTTTGTGAAGTATTTGTGATATCCGTGTCTACTTGAGAAAAATATATTAAAAATGTATATATCTCGGATCCCAAAATTGACACAAAATCCAAAATTATCTAAATGATTCAATAGAACCTTGACCTAAAGTCCTAGTTTTGGCTTCCTCTTGATGTATTTGCCCATACCAAACCACAATGCATCCCTAGCATTGGTTTATATGACATCTATACATTAAAAATCAATTTTCATACAATATGACCCCAATGTCATATTTTCAGCATGAAACTCAATTCTAATGCGCCAAATCCCTAGGATTGAGACTCAGATTCGTCTTAAAATGCTTGGCACACTTCAAGGTCCCTCTAGACTTCCGGGAGAAATCCTCCCGAAATCCATTTACCATGGATCCCAATTTGACTCTTCGAGCTCCCCATTGAGCTCTTAACCTTAGCCACCTCTCTAGGTGACTCATCCAAGGTTACTAAGCCACACCGGTGTACCTCTGGTGATCCTTGGCTCTCAACCGTTACCTTCTTAATCATGGACATCTTGTCCTTAATTGCTCCTCCCTTACCAATGCGTTGTGCCCTTCCAGCATTTGACCTCCTTTTGGTTTTGGAGGCACTTAATTTGATATTTTTGGATTTTTGCACATCCAAACACATGTCAAGTTCCTTAGGTCCAATAATGAACCTATCTAGAACTCTCTCCATTTCCTCAAGTCTTGCCCTTAAGACTTGATTTTCCAACTCTAGAGCTCTAACCCTAGAGTCAACATGTCCACCTTGGGTAATTCTAGACCCATCCACCTTTCTAGGCATATGTCTCCCCTTCTTGGGATTAATGCCTAGCTTATTTACTACCCTTAGGCATGGTAGTTTGGGTCCTAATTGATCTAGCCTTGGATGATGATTTCCTAGGGGTATCTACCTTGTTAACCATATTCTTATCATTATACCTAAAGCCATGATTATGCTTGGGTAAATAATCTACATTATTTTTAACAAGGATATAGGAATTTGAAATTGGATTAAACTTTAAATAAGATATTGTCTTCCCTTTTACCTTTGAAGCTCCCCCTTGACTTGAGCTTCTCTTCTCCAATTTCTTCAAATGCCCTAGCTTCTTGAGCTCTCTTTTCCTTGGGCATTTTGTGTGGTAGTGTCCACGCTCACCACACGTGAAGCAAATTATATACTTCTTCTCCTTCTTTTCCCTACAACCCATGTTAGAATTTAAAGAAATTGACTTGGATTTAGGGTTTACCTCCTTTTTCTTATCCAATGGACACTTGTCCTTGTAGTGTCCCTTTTTATTGCATCCAAAGTAAATAATGTGATCCTTGGATTTTGCTTTAGTGGAGATGGAGACTTCTTCTTGCTCCGGTATTGAGGATGGTCTCTCCTCCTCCTCAATCCTTGAAGTGGAGACTTCTTCTATTTCTTCCTCACTTGAGGATGTGGACAATTCCACTTCCTTCTCCTCTTCAGATGTTGAGCTCGATTCAACTTCTGATTGGTCCTTCTCCTTCTCTTGGACCAATGAGCTCTTATCCTTGGGCTCCTCCACTCCTTGTTCTTGTGTAGAATTCTCATGTAGAGCTATCACCTTTCTCCATAGCTCATACGTATTTTTGTAATCACCTACACGAGACACAATATAAGATGGTAATAGATTTAACACAATTCTCGTTACCTCCTTATCCGACTTCGCTTCTGCCTTTTGATCTTTTGTCCAATACCGAGGTCGGAAGCGTTTTCCCTTCTTGTCCATTGGAGCTTCGAATGGAACCTCCAATGCTGTCCAATGGTCCCAATCCATTTGGAACCAAGTTTCCAACCGCTTCTTCCAATAATCAAAGTTTTCTCGATCATATGGAGGTGGGATCCGAGTATCCCATCCTAGCGAACCTTCCAAGTCCATCTTCCTCTAGCCCCTTTGTATTTTAGCGGTTAGTCCAACAAGAGTGACCCCGACTCTAATACCACTTGTTAGGGATCGGTACACCGGCTAGAGGGGGTGAATAGTTGTTCACCCACTTCAATCGCGGTTCTTCCTACACTTTGTTAGTGCGCAACGGAATACAAATAAACTAAACTAACAAGAAGGAAATTAAACCGCTAACACCAAACCTTTAATGTGGTTTAGAGATAAAGCTCCTACTCCACGACTATCCGTAAGGTGGATGATCCCGATCCGTCGGTGGATGAATCCCCTGAAGACCTCCGGCTAGCTCGCATAGCTCCTTATGGGTGGAGAAACCTCACCACAACTCGCACAAGACCTCTGAGAGCTTAGACTATTAATTGGCCTTTAACCAAAGCCAATTTCGTCAACCCTAGCCAGCCAAACCGAGCTCCTTTAAATAGAGCTCATGGCTGAACTAGTCGTTACCAGTTGATTGGTGCCAAATTCCAACCGAATCCGAACGTTACATCCCAACGTTCGAATTTCAGCCGACATCAGTCGATTGCACAGAAGATCTGTCGATTGATCTTTCTATGCCCAACACCAGTCGACTGCTCCAAGCAGCAGTCTACTGCCCAAACCCTAAACCTAGGGTTTCAACCCCGAGTATAGTCACTCAGCACTCTTCCTCACCCGACCAACCTAGACCTAGTCTTCTAACCTCCTTCATCAGCCTTGCGTCTCTCGGATACCTCTCCATCCTTCACGTCTTGCTTTCTGAAGCTTCTTTTGGCCTCGATCCTTATTGTCGGGTCTTCCTTTGCCATGATGTCACTTGGACTTTTCTTCTTTGTACCTGTATCCTGCATTCTCACAATGCAATCATCAAATACAATAATAATCCTAACTTAAACCTTTGCCCAAACATCAAAACTCAAGGTACCTAGATTGCTCTAACAGTTTGCACTGGTCGGGGATCAATTATATAAAAGAGTTTTTGTCCGATCTTTGCTCAAGTGTATTGGTCCAGGGGAAGTCGACTACATTATGAGGGAGGTTCATGAATGCATATGTGGGAGTCATATTGGGGGTAAGCTCTCCGAACTGATAGCAAATTTGATTCCTCTTTGTCCTCCGAAAAGATCCCTGACTTGAGCATCGGAGAGGGCTCCACCGAAAAATCTTCCAGTGCTTTCCGTTAATGCTTATGTTAATCTCGTAGGGCGTGGACATCCTCTCCCCGTCACCGTCGTTGTGGCTGCGTTTTGGTGACTCGTCATCCGCATCGTTCGCTTCCGGAACAAAAACAATAAAAACATATGCTGCGGATAACTATGACTCACATCGAATCACGTGTTCCAGCTTTCTGCCTATAGACTATGATAGTTGCGTAAAGAAATTTTGTTGAGGTATGATACTCTATGTTTTATACTCGATCGATCCTTGTATAGGTGGTAAAAAATGATTTTCATCCTTGGCATCTTTGTCAATCCGTCAGAGTCTATTCGAAATAGATAAATCATAAGGACTATTAGTTAGAATACTGTGGTTAGAATGTGAGGAGGACGGACATATATACTGACTTTATCAAATTTTAATTTTCATATCTCAAAATGATAATATCGCATGTGTTAGTCATTAGTCCATCCCGTGAAGATTTTCGGTCGATCCATAGATCATCTTATGGATAGTTATAAGTCTATTAAAATGTAGATCAATTTTTTCTTCACAAGAATTATTTCTTTAATCCTTTTTACCAAGTTTAATACTTATAAGCGTTCTTTTCTTTAATCCAACCGTTACGCAAGTTCTTTGTTCTCCCAAACAACCTATATATATATCCATTGTCTATTTTTTCAGATATTATTGTATGAAGAGATATGTTTCTCCGACAAGTGAGTTGGTTCCATCGAATAATTCAACTAGACATTCTTATATCTTTCCATGAATTCAATTGTGTTATTGGAAAGATGAATGTTGGAAACATGATTACATATTGTTTTAAGATCTTAAACTAGTAAATTTGCTTTTGAAAAACTTTTGGTTCAGATCTAACACTCTAATTTTATCATAATGGTGTCTCGTAGGATCATACTCCAACCCAATGCACGTGCTATCGCTTTTAAAATAGCAACGAATAGTTTTTTGATTGCTAGGTATATCCCTCCTTCTTGTAGACCATTTCTCAAGCTCCTGCAATGGCTCTTGAGCACTTGACAAGTAATTACTTCAAAAGCACTCCAATGCGTAACGGTTGGAAAGTTAATAAAATTTATTCTTGAACGTTTGTATTAACCCGGGCACCCGGACTCTGGGAGCCTATGTTAATAAGGGTGTCTGTATAGTCGGGTGCCCGAGTCCACTCAAGCGCTTGTATGGCCGAGCGATCGAGTTCAATCGGGCGCCTGGTGTGGTCAACCTTTGGTTGATCAATTTTCTAGCGCTTCTGGGTGATTTCTAATCATCCCAGAATTTCGGCTCATCCGAACTCAACTTCCAACCTTCTCCTCGAGTTGTTTTACTCCCTAGGCTTCTCCGTCCTTCTTCAGACCGATTTGCTGTGGATAGCCAAATTTCTTGACCTGGGCGGTTCTACCCGGTGCCGTACTTTTCCGTTTTAGTCTTCTCATCCCTTGGATGTACCGAGTGTGTCGACTCCTTTCCCGTGTCATCTTTTCGATCATCGTGTTTTTCGCTCGATTTCTTATGCTCCTATGTTCTTGCACATTTAGACATAAGGATTAAATCAATATGGCTTAACTTGACTCAATTGACGATATCAAAATTAACTCGGGATATTTATGATAGTAAAATATTAATTTATTCGCTTGAACAAATATTATCTTAATCGGTTTAGTATTCGCTGTGCATAGATTGTATTTGTATATAAATCAATTTAGTTTAGTATAAATCAATTTAGTTCAGTATTCGCTGTGCATAGATTGTATTCGCTGTGAAACTTTATATATTACATGTCTGGTCCAATAACGAAGAAGAGAGAACAACTAGGATAGAATTCATGTCAACTTAGCAACCAATCAAGCAAAGAGTCTTTTTGTCATACTCCTCGCAAACTCATAAATTAAAAGTATATCCATTAGGATGGTAATTAGTAAATTTAGTTTAAATTTGATAAGAATTTACATATCAGAATAATTAAATGGATAAATTTTAACAACTTCTTAAATTAAATGAATAATATTAAATCGTATATAGGTCAACTCATTAATGTTTATAAATAAAAATTATGAAGTATTCCTAAATAATATTCATAAGCAATAAATTCTTATTGACATGATAAATAAATAAATAAAATTTTAAAAATAAAGAAACAAATTATAATAGCTCAATAATAAATCAAATAAATTTTAAAATATAAAAATTTCATACTATCAAATTAAATTTAAAGGAATCAAACTCAAATTAAATTGAAAGTTTAATAATATTTAAAGGTACCAAACTCAAATTAAATTTGAACCAAGCTAAAGTTTAAAAAAAAGCAAATTTAAACAACTATTTTAATATGATCAGATTTGTTTAGGGTTGAATAAGTCCGCGGTGCACACATGAGATGGAGAAGCTGAAGGACGAAACACTTCGAATCGAGAAGATTCTCCTGCCCGGACCTAGGGATCTTCTTCGGTGATTCGCCTGGAACAGTCGGCTAGAAGACCCCCAGGCTTGTTGATATTTCTAAAGAATGAACGACAAAAACAAATTCTGTAAATCTAAACACTTACAGTGATTTACACTTGGAGAAGAAATCGGAAGACTTTGCCATCCGAAGAACGATCACGAACGAATCGAAAAGATCGAAAAGCTCTTCATAAGTTCACAAACCAAATCCCTTTTCTGTAATTGGACGAACCAATCTTGAATGTTCTTCTCAATAACCCCTTCTTCGTCATGTGCACTTGAACGAACCTTGCACAATGACCTTATACACACGAGACGAATCCTTTCTCATTGACCTCGCACAGACCTCACACATAGTTTGTCTCGCACGATCTCCATGGGCTTGGACGCACACACATAGCATGCCCTTTCTCTTATTTTCGACCTCTCCTCTTTGCCTTGGAAGCCATATACATAGGGGTAAAAGATGAGTTGGAAGATGAAGAGGAAGGGGTGCCTCTTCATCTTCTATAACTCCAACATCTCCCACTCGTCTAAGTCAATCCATATAGGTCATCTAGTCACATAGACCATGTAAGAAAGTCACAAAGACTATATAAGAACATTCAATTCATACGCCAGGGAAAATGGTTCGTGCGATAGCAAGCACACTGAGCAATTAATGCTAAGAAAGTTGTTACACTTAACTTAGCTGCTCTATAGAACGAATCAGAGACATCAATAACTTGCCTTTACCCCAGATTAAATATTTACATCAATATGAACATCTCTAATCCCTCATATGACAACTATGTCAAGAGCATGTTCAGCATCTTTAATCAATACATTTATTCATAATTACATTTTTAAGTACTCAACAAAAAATGCAATTGGTCGACCAGTGAATAAGTATTACAGATGTAAATCAATTTTAATCTTCCTTTTTAGCTAGAATCTATTCATTCTAATCAGTTGCTTTCCTAGTTATGCTCCATAGACTGAATCATCCATAGCCAATAGGATACACACTAAAGTAGCAAACACTGATTAGAATTTCAAGTAGACAGCTAAATAGTCACTTAGGGTAAGATTGAGATTAACTTATAATCTCAAGGGTCTCACATAGTAGAGAAGTAGTGATCCATTCTCCTACTACCCTTATTGTCGCTACAGCACATATGGTATGAATCACATGCTACAATGTTATTCTCTTTACCAAAAAGAGTGTATGTTTTTCTCATATATTTAAGATTGTACAGATTTCGATCTAGACATACCTAATGTCTAATCCGAATTCAACTTATGAATTCTAATATGGCCTTTAACAAGTTTAGTAAATGGTGGGTGCATTTACTTCGATCATTACATAAATGATCTCATCTTGATACAAAAATCAAGGCGACCTCAACTTATGAGTATGTCTCTATTTACAACTACATAAGTTGTCTCATAAGTAACGATCTTACCTCTATTTATACTCAACAAATAGTGATGATTGTTCATGTGAATGGACCAATCTCAACCTACCAACATGCTCATCGAGACTTTTATTCAAATGTAACAAATACATTTTACACTGAATAGATCTGGCATTTCATATATAATCAATTGTGTTATATTTTTCAAAGTCCCAAAGACTTCACATGTCCTTGCACATGTCCTTGAAATGACTCTTTGGTCAATGGCTTAGTAAAAGGATCTGCAAACATAACATGTATAGGGATATACTCAAGAATTATCTTTTTCTTGTCAACAATATCCCTTATGCTTGCCTTGACTGTGATATTCGAAATCCTTAGAAAAAGCTATAGTAGCTTAATTATCACAGTACACTGTAACAGGACTCCCACTGTCATCAGCAATCCTCAAATGCATCAAGAACCTTCTTAACCAAATAACTTCTTGTGCAACAACTACACAAACCACATACTCAGCTTCTATTGTCAACAGCACTACACAAACTGTTTGACAGGGCTATATAAGCCTATTTCAACAATGCTACATAAGCTTGTTTCTTGCTGTTACATGAGATGACGCCACCATTCAGCAAGAAGACATGACTAGATGTGGATTTTCTGTTATCAAGGTCCATTGCCCAATATGCATCTGTAGAGCCCTTTTGGCTCAGCCTTGATCCTTTTCACTACTTTCCAGTGTCTCGATCCTAGGTTTAACTGGAAACGACTAACTAAGCTGACAACATAGCTTATATCGGGATGAGTACACAACATCGTATACATCAAACTACCAATGACACTAGCATATGATTTTTTTTCTTCATATTGGCTATCTCTTCAGGAGTCTTGGGAGACATACTTTTGCTCAGAATAACACATTTTACTGTAGGTGTTTATTCAATGTTGCAATCCAACATATTGAAATGTTGTAGTATCTCAGTGATATAAGCTTCTTGAGACAAACCCAAAAGCCTTTTTGATCGATCACGAATGATCCGTACTCCTAAGATGTACTCAGCTTCTCCCATATCTATTATGTCAAATTGTGATGAAAGCCAAGACTTGATTTTTATCACAAATTTTAGGTCACTTCTAGCTATTAGCATATCATCAACATATAATGATAAAATGACAAACTTTCCCTTATCCTTCCTTAGGTAAACACAATGATCTTTATTGATCATTTCGGAACCATAAGACAAAATGACTTCATTGAATCTTATATTCCATTGCCTTGACGCCTGCTTTAGCCTATACATAGACTTCTCAAGTCTACATACTTTATTCTCTTGGCCCTCGGCTATATAACCTTCTGGTTGTGTCATATAGATTTCTTCGTCAAGATTACTATTAAGGAAAGCCGTCTTTACATCCATTTGATGTAATTCTAAGTCAAAATATTCTACTATAGCTAGGATGACTCATATTGACACAAACTTCACAACTGGGGAGAATGTCTCTTCAAAATTAATACCCTCCATTTGGGTATATCCTTTTGCAACCAAACGAGCTTTATATCGATTAATCGACCCATCCACTTTCCTCTTAATTTTAAGAACCCACTTATTCCCAATAGCTCTTCGGTCTGGAGGAAGATTGACTAAATCCCAAACTTGATTCTTTCTCATGGACTCCATTTCCTCATCCATTGCAACTTTCCATTTCTCCTTAATTGAGCATTTCAATGCTTCCTCAACAGTTCGAGGTTCTTCATCATCAACTGGGAGAATCATTAATGCCTCATTTTCAATGTCAAACCTTCTCCGAGGAATAATCTTACGATTACTTCTTCGCAGGTTAGACTGTTGAGAAACTAATTCATTTATAGGTCATTTACTCCCACTAGGTTGACTAGATTCAGGTATCCCCTGTGATTCCTGATTCGTTGATAGAGAAACAGTATCCTCCTCCTCTATTGCAAATAGAGGAGTTGATTTATCAACTTCACCTCTCGTTGGGAACTCAGTTTCGAGAAAAGTGACACCTCTTGACTCAATTTCAGAGATGGTTCCATCTTGTTGCTCACCAATAAAAATATAACCCTTAGAGGTATCAGAATATCTTACAAAGATACACTTTCTACCCCTGGGTCCTAATTTTTCATATTTGTGAGTCTTGTCATGAATATAAGCAGCTGACCCCTATGGTCTCAGATTACTTAAATTTGGTTTTTTGCCTGTCCAAAATTCATATGGAGTAGATGGAACAGATTTAGAAGGCACCCGGTTAAGTATGTAGATTGCTGCCAATAATGCATCTCCCCAATAGGAAATAGGCAAATTAGCTTGAGCCATCATCGACCTAACCATTTCAAGAAGAGTTCGATTTCTTCTTTCAGCAACTCCATTTTACTGTGGAGTCCCAGGGATAGTTAACTGTCTAATAATCCCTTTCTCATTACATATTGTCTTAAACTGATCAGACAAATATTCACCTCCACGGTCAGTGCGAAAGGTTTTAACCTTACGTTCCAATTGATTCTCAACTTCGTTCAAATAACGATTAAAGCAATCTAATGCTTCAGATTTGTGAGAAATCAAATACACATGACCAAAACGCGCGAAGTCATCAATAAATGTAATGAAATAAGAACTTCCATGTCTAGCCATCATGTTCATCGGACCACAAATATCCGAATGAATCAATTGCAATGGTGATTCATCCCTAATAGCCTTACAAATGGTTTCCTACTTGCTTTTCTAGCAAGACAATGCTCACATATAGACAAGTCAACTTTAGGACGAGTGCCGAGCAGACCCTATCTTGCTAATCTATTCATTTTTTCTTGTCCTATATGTCCCAGTTTAGCAAGCCAAACTTCATAATTAATATCAACATCGCTAGTAAGAGCAATGTTTGAAAAACAACTATTATTTCTATAATTAACATCTGATTCTATATCAAGAACTATGAAACCGTTTGATACATAACCATATCCAATTAACACAGAGTTAATCTTGAGTTCTACACAACGACTATAAAAGTTCATACAGTAACCCAATTCAAGAAGGACATCATGCAGAAACAAGATACGCCCACCACGAAGGTTGAGTTTGCAAGTATCAATTCCGTTGACTTCAATTCTTGCATTGTTTCCCACATATATCCACTTATTGTCAACTGGTACTCGATGGAACTCCACGTATGCAACTCAATCATGAGCTACATGGTTCGTTGTTCCTAAATCTATAATCCACCAAGGATAAGAATTAGCTAACAACATTGAAGTAGCAACATAATGATCATGAGACTTGTTCTTGTTTGGGTTTTGTCCAGCAGCAGCAATAGCTTCTTTTTCCCTTTCCTTTCTTGAATTATCTTTTCTTATTCTTAGATCCAGAACCTTCAGCTACAAAAGCTTGTTCAGAAATCCTTGCGGATACGATTCTCTCCGCCTCTAGTTCAATATGGCGTGAGATATTAATGAAAGTCTTGATACTTTCACTGTGACTAAGGTTCTGTTTCATCATTTCTCAAGAATCAGAAAGAGAACGAATAACTGCCTGAACCTGTTGTTCATCGGTCAACTCATGACCAGCAGCCTTTAGCTCCCGAATTATATTCCCCAATACCCTCATAGATGTTGGGTCATTGTAACATTCGGGTGCTTTTTACAACTGTCAAACTTAATTGTCAATTGGCGAAGCTTGCTTATACTAACTCCACTGTATTTCTCTCTCAGGGCTACCCAGACTGCATGAGCTGATGGTAGTGGCTCATACTCAAATACTAGGTCATCTACCATTGAACTAATCAATATCCCCTTAGCAATGGAGTCCTTTTTCTTCCATGCCCTATAAGCATCTAGATCAAGTCTATGCTGTGCAGTTGAACTAATAGCAGGTTCTTCCATGAACTAATTTATAGCCTTTAGAACTTCTTATTCCTCAAGAACATATTGTATCTTGAGATGTCATATTTTATAGTTATCCCCGTATAATTTCTTTCTATTCAGTTTAGCTATGATGTTCTTAGTTGCCATGATCTATCATAAATAAACACATTATTTATTGACTAAGTGTAATTTATATGCATGTAACTTATGATTGACTCGTTGTAAATTGGAATTGGTTTACAAAATCAAGTGGTAACTACGTTTCCACTCATCATTCATATAATCCAATCTAATCAACATTAATCAATTATATTACATACATCCCATCAAATGAACTAATCATTTGTATAATGAACTAATCATAGAATGAACTAATCATTAAATGAACTAATCACTTATATGAATGAACTAATCATTTATAAAAATGAACTAATCATTAAATGAACTAATCATGTGTAAGAATGAACTAATCATTAAATGAACTAATAATTTGTAAAAAATGAACTAATCATTTGTAAGATTTGTTAACATATAACATGACCTTTTTTTCAAAAATAGTACTGTTTGTACAAAACAACAGTCTATACCACATGACTTTCATAAACTAAATAGGCCAATACTGTTCGTACATAACGACAATAACAATAACAAAACTTAACAAATTAAATAAGCTAATGTCATTGCCACTAGGACAAACACTAGTGCAGTTGTTAACATAATCCATTTTATGTTAGATTTTGCTCTATCTCCTCAATCGCCTCCCTCAGCTCATTCTGTCACACATCGAGATAGGTCATCGTGTATATCATCTTTGGCATGTGGAATTGAAAAATATTATTGTCAGTACAAAACTGGCAATCCAGTAACAAAACTAGTTCATTTCAATTCACATATATATGCATATAAGAAAAACAAATCTTCTTTATTTGAGGAACTCCAGTTGACTCACACTGGACCGGTCGATTTGGAAATTAGATCTCAAGTATTAGCTTATTCCTTTGTCCTTATTAGAACTGATCTAATTGGATATCTTATTGTTATTATTTAATTTTAAGCCCATTCACGTTTAAGTCAAACTTATTTATCAAACCAATTAGACTGGTTATATTTTAGACCAAATTGGTCTGGTTAAACCAACTAATGGTTTGAACCAGACCCGACCTGATTGGACCAAACTGATTTGGTTAAACCAACAAATGGTTTGAACTAAAACCTGATATGGTTGGACCAAACTAATCTGATTAAACCAACTAATGATTTAACCCAAGTCTAATTGGATAGATTGGTTCAAATTAATTGAACCGGAATTATAAATAACTTTTGGTCGTGGCTCCTGGTTGAGCCTCATTCCTTTATCAAAAAGGTTGGCGGTTCGATCCTCCATTGAGAATTTTTCTGCCGCCTTTTAAATTAATTTTTTTCTTGTTTGATTTAATTAAATCAAACTTCTTCTAGCAAAAATCGAAACAACCACGACACATAGTCGCGAGTTCCCAACGACTACGTTGGATTCTCGCCTGGCAAGAGAAGAACACGACGGAGACAAACTCCGGCCGCGACATCGAACAGGGGCTAAGAAGTGGTCGATATACAAAGGTAAAGTCATGCTTTTACAAGCTAACGTGCTCTGATACCATTGTTGATATTTCTAAAGCATGAACGACAGAAACAAATTCTGTAAATCTAAACACTTACAGTGATCTGCACTTGGAGAAGAAACCGGAAGACTTTGCCATCCGAAGAACGATCACGAATGAATCGAAAAGCTCTTCATAAGTTCACAAACCAAATCCCTTTTCTGTAATTGGACGAACCAATCTTGAATGTTCTTCTCAATAACCCTTTCTTCGTCATGTGCACTTGGACGAACCTTGCACAATGACCTTATACACACGAGACGAACCCTTTCTCTTTGACCTCGCACAGACCTTGCACATAGCTTGTCTCGCACGATCTCCATTGGCTTGGACGCACACACATAGCATGCCATTTCTCTTCTTTTCGACCTCTCCCCTTTGCCTTGGAAGCCATATATATAGGGGTAAAAGGTCTCTTCATATTCCTCCATTAATGGAGGAATATGAATGAGTTGGAAGATGAAGAGGAAGGGGTGCCTCTTCATCTTCTATAACTCCAACAAGGCTCGCCTCGGGAGATTGGGTTCCGGGAGCAGGATGTGGTTGAATAAGCCCTAGCCAGGACAAAGGATGAAGAGTCTGCCCGACACAGCAACGGTAGGTGGCGGCGACCCTCCGTCCCGGGTCTCGAGAAATCCCCGAGGGTGAGGCGCCCGGGAAGGGCAGCTGAAGTTCCTTCTCGGGGGCATCCCGGGAGGTTGGGTCTCGAGAGCACATCGGGAGCTGGGACGCCTAGGAACCCCGAGCTCTCTTCGGGGGTGGAGTCCCCATAATAACCGACCGTAGACATGGACCCCTCCCTCGATGTACGGATAAGCACTCCCTTCATGAAAGGTTTGCACGACCCCTGAATCTTGAAACGGGCAGAAGCCGATAACGGCGCAGACCATTTCAAAGGATATCCCATAACCACCGAAAGAGGAGGAGGGTGTGGTTTATGGATCGGAGATGTGACACCAATCGAGGGTCACGTCTATCCTGTCGTCATCGGTATAAAAGGTAGACCAACCCCTCCGGTAAAGGTGTTACGATCTCTTGTTCTACACATTATCTTTCCCTTCTACTGTCGCTCTTCTTCGGACGAGACTTACTAACTTGAGCGTCGGAGTGGACTCTGCCGGACCCCTGCCTGCGTGTCCCCTAACGCTTGTGTTAACCTCGCAGGACCCCCAAGTTCTCCACCAGTTTAGCAACCTCCCCGCATCCAAAACCTCGGCGACTGGCCATCGGCGATGACTCTTTCCGGAACAAATTTGGCGCCGTCTGTGGAAATCTCTAACAAAGCACCTGAAGGAGCACCGATGGCGGAAGCAGAGGACCTCGCCCATCCACGGGAGGATGAAGGACCCACGCAAGAACGAAGGGAAGTCGAGAGCGAGGAGGTACAGATCCATCCTCATCTCGGAGGGGGAAGCACGCGCATCGCCCTTGGCCTCGTACCAGAAATGCGAAACCGCCTCGTCGAGTGCCTGCGAAATCATAAAGATGTGTTCGCTTGGGCCGCTGAGGAGATCAAAGGGTCCCCCCCCCCCCCCCCCCCCGCGCTGGCCATGCATCACCTACATGTTACACCGGAGGCCTGTCCCATGAAGCAAAAGCGAAGGCATTTCTCCCCTGAGCAAGATAAGGCTATTCGGGATGAAGTTCAGAAGCTATTAAAAGCTGGGCACATCAGAGAAGTCTGGTTCCCAACTTGGCTGGCCAATGTGGTCCTTGTTCCCAAGCCTAGGGGCAAATGGCGAGTCTGCATTGACTTCCGGGACCTAAACAAAACCTGCCCGAAAGACTGCTACCCCCTGCCTCGGATAGATCGGCTGGTGGACTCTACAGCCGGCTGTGAGTTCATCTCAATGTTAGATGCTTACCAGGGCTGCCACCAAGTCCCCCTCGCCCCCGAGGACCAGGAGAAGGTCAATTTTGTCACGGCTAACAGCACGTACTGCTACAATGTCATGCCCTTCGGCTTGCGTAACGCGGGCGCCACGTACCAGCGGATGATGGACAAAGTCTTCAGGCATCAGATCGGGCGGAACATTGAGGTATACGTGGATGATATCCTGGTCAAGACGGACAAGGGGGTGACATGATATCTGACCTTGAGGAGACGTTCGCCACCCTGAGAGCACACAAGTTGAAACTAAACCCAGCTAAATGTTTGTTTGGGGTAAAAAGTGGCAGGTTCCTGGGGTACATGGTGACGGAGAGGGGGATCGAAGCCAATGCGGAAAAGGTAAAGGTCATTCTGGACATGCCACCCCCGCACAACTTCAAGGAAGTATAACGGCCGAATGGTAGGATCACGACACTATCTCGGTTCAAAATTCTGAGGAAGGCCGTTAAGTTCGAATGGGATGACCAGTGTGAGAGGGCCTTTGCGGAGTTGAAAACCTATTTGGCAGATCTCCCGACCCTGCATAAGCCCATGGAAGGGGAGACCTTATTCGTCTACTTATCAGCAGCTGAGCAAGCGGTAGGATCGGCGCTCGTCCGAGAACAAGATCGGATACAACACCCCATCTATTTCTTCGGACACCTGCTAAAGGACGCCGAGACGCAGTACACCATGATGGAAAAACTGGCCTATGCCTTGGTCCTGATGGCACGAAGGTTACGACCATGCTTCATAGCGCATCCCATCGTGGTCCTCACTAATAGCCTACTCGCCCGAGTCCTCGCTAAGCTCAAGGCGTCGGGCAGACTAATAAAATGGACGACGGAGTTAAGTGAATACGGCATTGAGCATCAACCTCAAGCCGCCATCAAAGCACAGGCCGTCTCCGACTTCATGCTGGAGACCGTCTCGGAGGCAGAGGTCGAAGGTATGTGGAAGGTCTATGTGGATGGATCCGCCAACAGCTAGCACAACGGAGTTGGACTGCTCTTGATTTCCCCTAGGGGAGACATGCTGCATCTATCTATCCGACTTCACTTCAAAGCCACCAACAACGAGGCCGAGTATGAGGCGAACCTGGCGGCATTACAAGCCGCCCGGTACCTGGGAGCCCGTCGAATCATGGTCTATTAGGGCTCTCAATTGGTGGCTCAGCAAATAGCGGGTGGTTTCGAAGTCAGATGCGAGCGGCTGCAAAGGTATGTAGCCCTCTATGAGCAACTAAAAATCGCCTTCTCGGAGGTCACCCTGCAGAAGATCTCCCGGTCAGATAATGTGCAGGCCGACGAGTTAGCCAAGCTGGCCAGTTCCATATCTACCTGGCAGCTAGAGGAGCCTAGTGCGACAGAAACAATGGTGGCCCAAATTGGAGGAGAGACCAGAATGGACAGACCCACAGACTGGAGGGATCCCTACATATCATTCCTCCGGGACGGATCCCTGCCAAGTGGGGGCCAAGAGAGTCGGTTGTTTCGCCGACGGGTGGACAGGTTCACACTGGTCGGGGATCAACAATACAGTAAGGCCTATGCCCGACCCCTCCTAAAATACGTCGGGCTGGAGGAGACTGGCTACGTAATGTGAGAGGTGGATGAGGGCATCTATGGGAGCCACATCGAAGGAAGGTCCCTGCCCTGAAAGATCCTTTTGGCTGGGTACTTTTGGCCCACCTTGCAGGCCGACTCGCTTAATTTTGTGGCCAAATGCAAGACCTGTCAGAGGCATCGGCATGTGTCTAACCGCCCAACGGAGCCCTTGCGAGTTTCTACAGTGTCGTGCCCGTTCGGCCAGTGGGGAATGGACATTATGGGGCCCTTCCCCATCGGGCCCCAGTAGAAGAAATTCCTATCGGTCTTCGTCGATTACTTTTCTAAGTGGGTGGAAGCCGAACCTCTAGCCAGCATCACAAAGGGTGCGGTAATGAAAGTTCTATGAAAGATATTGTTTGCAGATATGACATTCCTCATAAGCTGGTGTCAGACAACAGGAGGCAATTCTCCAGACGCAGATTGAAGGAATGGTGTGAAGGATTAGGCATTCGACAGGCCTTCACCTCAGTCGCATACCCACAAAGTAATGGACAAGCGGAGGTAATTAATCAGGAAATTCTACGAGGGCTCAAGGTAAAGTTGGACCATGTCGGAGGCAGCTGGGTCGAAGAACTTCCCAGCATCTTGAGGTCCTACAGGACCACCCCAAAAGAAGGAACGGGCAAGAGCCCTTTCCAGCTGGTCTACGGAGCTGAGGCTGTCATTCCGGTGGAAGTAGGGGAAGAGTCCCCGCGATGGCAACATTATCGCAAGAAAGATAACGACCAGGAGAGTTTGATTGATCTGGACCTCATCTCGGAGGTACGGGATAAAGCGGCAGCAAGGTTGGAGGTCTATCGAAGAAGGATGCAACTAGCCTACAACCGCCGGGTGATCGCCCGCAGCTTCGAGGTAGGTGATCGAGTATGGAAGAGAATCAAACCGGTAGGTGATCCCGGGAAGTTAGAGCCATAGTGGGATGACCCCTATGTCGTCGTCAAAAAACTTACAGGAGGCAGCTACTACTTGGAAGACAATGAAGGTAGAAGACTGGAAAGGCCCTGGCACGCTAAGCATCTCTGCCCCTACTGTACTTCGTGAGTTGCCGCATAGGGCATTTTCATTCATGTAATTCTTCACTTCTTCACTACCTTGCACTATAATCAATAAAGGGTGTGAACGACATGTCATTTTGAAAATGTTAAGTCTCCGTTCCTGATTAAACCCTACAGCCTCTCGGTGTGTAGGCTTGGTCACGGAGCTGTACACGCCCGACCAAGAGCAGATTAAACCATACAGCCTCTCGGTGTGTAGGCTTGGTCACGAAGCTGTACACGCCTGACCAAGAGTTGATTAAACCCTACAACCTCTCAGTGTGTAGGCTTGGTCACAGAGATGTAAACTCTACAGCCTCTCGATGTGTAGGCTTGGTGACAGAGCTGTACACGCCCGACGAAGAGCTGATTAAACTCTATAGCCTCTCGGTGTGTAGGCTTGGTCACGGAGCTGTACATTCCCGACCAAGAGCTGATTAAACCCTACATCCTCTCGGTGTGTAGGCTTGGTCACGGAGCTGTACACGCCCGACCAAGAGCCGATTAAACCCTATAGCCTCTCGGTGTGTAGGCTTGGTCTCGGAGCTGTACACGCCCGACTAAGAGCTGATTAAACCCTACAGCCTCTCGGTGTGTAGGCTTGGTCACGGAGTTGTACACGTTCGACCAAGAGCTGATTATACCCTACAGCCCCTCGGTGTGTAGGCTTGGTCACGGAGCTATACACGCCCAGCCAAGAGCTGATTAAACTCTACAACCCCTCGGTGTGTAGGCTTGGTCACGGAGCTGTACACGCCCGACCAAGAGCTGATTAAACCCTACAACTTCTCGGTGTGTAGGCTTAGTCACGGAGCTGTACACGCCCGACCAAGAGCTGATTAAACCCTACAACCTCTTGGAGTGTAGGCTTGGTCACGGGGCTGTACACGCCCAACCAAGAGATGATTAAACCCTACAGCCTCTCGGTGTGTAGGCTTGGTCTCGGAGTTGTACACGCCCGACCAAGAGCTGATTAAACCCTATAGCCTCTCGGTGTGTAGGCTTGGTCATGGAGTTGTACACGCCCGACCAAGAGCTGATTAAACCCTACAGCCCCTCGGTGTGTAGGCTTGGTCACGGAGTCGTACACGTCCGGCAAAGAGCTAATTAAACCCTTAGCCCCTCGGTGTGTAGGCTTGGTCACGGAGCTGTACACGCCCGACGAAGAGCTGATTAAACCCTACAGCCTCTCGGTGTGTAGACTTGGTCACAGAGCTGTACACGCCCGACCAAGAGCTGATTAAACCTTACAGCCCCTCGGTGTGTAGGCTTGGTCACGGAGCTGTACACGCCCGACCAAGAGCTGATTAAACCCTACAGCCTCTCGGTGTGTAGACTTGGTCTCGAAGCTGTACAACCCGACATAGAGTTGATTAAACCCTACAGTCTCTCGGTGTGTAGGCTTGGTCACGGAGCTGTACACGCCCGACCAAGAGCTGATTAAAACCTACAGCCCCTTAGTGTGTAGGCTTGGTCACGGAGCTGTACACGCCCGTCCAAGAGTTGATTAAACCCTACAGCCCCTCGGTGTGTAGGCTTGGTCACAGAGTTGTACACGCTCGACCAAGAGCTGATTAAACCCTACAGCCTCTCGATGTGTAGGCTTGGTCTCGGAGCTGTACACGCCCGACCAAGAGCTGATTAAACCCTACAGCCCCTCGGTGTGTAGGCTTGGTCACAGAGCTGTACATGCCCGGCCAATAACTGATTAAACCCTACAACCCCTCGGTGTGTAGGCTTGGTCACGGAGCTGTACACGCCCAGCCAAGTGTTGATTAAACCCTACAGCCCCTCGGTGTGTAGGCTTAGTCACGAAGCTGTACACGCCCGACCAAGAGCTGATTAAACCTTACAACCTCTTGGTGTGTAGGCTTGGTCTCGGAGCTGTACACGCCCGACCAAGAGCTGATTAAACCCTACAGCCCCTCGGTGTGTAGGCTTGGTTACAGAGTTGTACACGCCCAACCAAGAGCTGATTAAACCCTACAGCCCCTCGATGTATAGGCTTGGTCACGGAGCTGTATATGCCCGACCAAGAGCTGATTAAATCCTACAACCCCTCGGTGTGTAGGCTTGGTCACGGAGTTGTACACGCCCGACCAAGAGCTCATTAAACCCTACAACCTCTCGGTATGTAGGCTTGGTCTTGGAGTTGTACATGCCTGACCAAGAGCTGATTAAACCCAACAGCCTCTCGATGTGTAGGCTTGGTCTCGGAGCTGTACACGCCCGACCAAAAACTGATTAAACCCTACAACCTCTTGGTGTGTAGGTTTGACCTTGGAGCTGTATACGCCCGGGCAAGAGCTGATTAAGCCCTACAACCTCCTCGGAGCCGTACAATGTATAGACCCTGCCAAAAACCGAATAAAAGCCTCATGCCTGCTCCAACTACCTGAGACCGAGGCTGGACATTTTAAGAAAACGGGAAATCACGCCAAAAACAAGGAGTGCGACGGCAAGTCAAGCAAATATTTGTCCTAGGAGAAGAGAGTTTAATAAGAACATACTACAGTTGCCAAGGGAGGATCGGGGGAGGTTATGCACACAATAGGAGGCGCCCTACAAAGCCCGCTCTTTGGGGGAAAGATCGTCCCAGACACACTGAATAGTTATTGCGTGCAGGTCGGAGCCGGGTTTCAATAGCTGGTCTTTCTCCAGCTGCTTGATGGTGCCGGAGAAGCCCTGTTTAAGGCTCTTAAATGCTTGAGCAGCTACTAGTTCGACGTACTCCTCTGACTCCAAAAATTTGGCCTTATATGCCGCCTCAATCTGGGATACTTAGAGTACAGGATCCCTTTGCTGCTGCTGCACCCTGGCTTCAGCTTCGACCTTGCCAAGCTTTAGTGCCTCCACCTCTAGGAGCAGGCGCGCTTGAACTCCTTGTACTTCGTGAAGCTTCTGGGAAGCGGCAGCAGCTTGTGCGTTAGCTTGGATTACTTAATCCTAGAGATCGGCTGCATAAGAGCTCGACAGTTCCAAGTCGTGTTCTCACAAAGCCATCAAGCACTGCTGTTCTGCGCCCCGGTCCTCCAGGATCTTCTTAGCAAACTCTAGGAGGTTAACTTGGCCAGATAGCTCCTCAGTGCACGCCCGACCAAGAGCTGATTAAACCCTACAACCTCTTGGTGTGTAGGCTTGGTCTCGGAGCTGTACACGCCCGACCAAGAGCTGATTAAACCCTACAGCCCCTCGGTGTGTAGGCTTGGTTACGGAGCTGTACACGCCCAACCAAGAGCTGATTAAACCCTACAGCCCCTCGATGTATAGGCTTGGTCACGGAGCTGTATATGCCCGACCAAGAGCTGATTAAATCCTACAACCCCTCAGTGTGTAGGCTTGGTCACGGAGTTGTACACGCCCGACCAAGAGCTCATTAAACCCTACAACCTCTCGGTATGTAGGCTTGGTCTTGGAGTTGTACATGCCCGACCAAGAGCTGATTAAACCCAACAGCCTCTCGATGTGTAGGCTTGGTCTCGGAGCTGTACACGTCCGACCAAAAACTGATTAAACCCTACAACCTCTCGATGTGTAGGCTTGACCTTGGAGCTGTATACGCCCGGGCAAGAGCTGATTAAGCCCTACAACCTCCTCGGAGCCGTACAATGTATAGACCCTGCCAAAAACCGAATAAAAGCCTCATACCTGCTCCAACTACCTGAGACCGAGGCTGGACATTTTAAGAAAACGGGAAATCACGCCAAAAACAAGGAGTGCGGCAGCAAGTCAAGCAAATATTTGTCCTAGGAGAAGAGAGTTTAATAAGAACAGGCTACAATTGCCAAGGGAGGATGGGGGAGGTTATGCACACAATAGGAGGCGCCCTACAAAGCCCGCTCTTTGGGGGAAAGATCATCCCAGACACACTGAATAGTTATTGCGTGCAGGTCGGAGCCGGGTTTCAATAGCTGGTCTTTCTCCAGCTGCTTGATGGTGCCGGAGAAGCCCTATTTAAGGCTCTTAAATGCTTTTGCAGCTACTAGTTCGACGTACTCCTCTGACTCCAAAAATTTAGCCTTATATGCCGCCTCAATCTGGGATACTTGGAGTACAGGATCCCTTTGCTGCTGCTGCACCCTGGCTTCGGCTTCGACCTTGCCAAGCTTTAGTGCCTCCACCTCTAGGAGCAGGCGCGCTTGAACTCCTTGTACTTCGTGAAGCTTCTGGGAAGCGGCAGCAGCTTGTGCGTTAGCTTGGATTACTTAATCCTAGAGATCGGCTGCATAAGAGCTCGACAGTTCCAAGTCGTGTTCTCACAAAGCCATCAAGCACACCTGTTCTGCGCCCCGGTCCTCCAGGATCTTCTTAGCAAACTCCAGGAGGTTAACTTGGCCAGATAGCTCCTCAGTGCAAGCCCGGAGCTGCTCCCGCTCTTGCGGTAGTTTCTGCAAGTCCTCTTCCAATGCCTAGTTCCTCTCAGACCCCAAACGTTCCCGGAGTTTGTACCCATGCAGGGTATCCTTGGCCACTATCAAGGCGGACAGGTAATGATCAGCTTACTCTCGTAGGGCCCGGCTGAACTCCAGCTGCAGGAGGCGGCTTCACGAGCCCAGCCGATTTCTGCCTTAGCATCCGCCACTCGCTGCAGGAGATCCTCAGTAACCCTGCCAGCATGCAGTTGATGGCTCGTGGCCGCGCAGTTGGAAGCAACCTGTGGGGTGAATATAGATAGTCAGCAAAAGGATGCCTAGATGAAGTGAAGACAACACGCAAGATATTTACCGCCAGTAAGGATTGATGCAACATGCCCAGGAAGTGGGCTGATCCTGCTCCCTGCCACGGTAGAACGGGAATCCTCATAGTAGGGGGCTCGGATGGGCCAGGGATGTCACAGGGGTGGGGAACGTTTTCCTCTGAACTTGAAGCGCTCAGTGATGCCTCTGTAGCGACTCCCTCTATGCAATAGACTGAGAACTGTCGATCGTTTTCTTAGTCGCTGAGGGAGCCTTCTGGTGGGAGCAGGACATCCCCGTGGACACCTCCTTGCCGCAAGGAAGGTCGGCCGTAGGGGTTGTAGCATCGGTAACAGGAGGAGACGTAGCAATAATGGAGCATGAGGATCCTGCCCCGACAATCAGAAACCGAGAGGCCACATCCTCAGAGGTAGTCGAGCACAAGCCTTTCTTCAAGTGTTTCAGGGGGCGATCCCGTTGGGATCGCCGTTCTTGCTGTTTCTTTCCAGGCACAGGAACAGTAGAGGGCACGTTAGACGAAGAAGACGCATCTTTTCCCTATAAAGCCTCCGGAAGGGTGGCTGGGGGCCCCCTTTAAAGATCAGGGGTGACGCTAAGATGTCATCGCCGTGGGGGACCTCCGACATTGCTGGGCCCGCTAACAGCTCTCCCTCCCCTTCGTCACTCTTGGATGGGATTCCTACGGGGGTCGAAGATACTAACCCGGGGATCAATGCTTGTTCATTAGCCTGGTCCCACTTTAGAAACTTATTCTTCACAAGCGGGAGCATGATGTCACCTGCAGGGTAAAGGGCAGGAGGGCGTCAGCAAGCATTAACCGAGCACTATACCAGGTGCAAAGTAACTCACGTAGATTGGGAAGATTCTCCTGCCCTGGCCCAGAGATCTTCTTCGATGATTCGCCCAGAACAGTCGGCTAGAAGACCCCCAGGCTCGCCTCGGGAGATTGGGTCCTGGGAGCAGGATGTGGTTGAATAAGCCCTAGCCAGGACAAAGGATGAAGAGACTGCCCGACACAGCAACGGTAGGTGGTGGCGACCCTCCGTCCCAGGTCTCGGGAAATCTCCGAGGGTGAGGCGCCCGGGAAGGGCAGCTGAAGTTCCTTCTCGAGGGCATCCCGGGAGGTTAGGTCTCAAGAGCACATCGGGAGCTGGGACGCCTGGGAACCTGGAGCTCTCTTCGGGGGGTGGAGTCCTCATAATAACCGACCGCAGACATAGACCCCTCCCTCGAGGTACGGATAAGCACTCCCTTCATGAAAGGTTTGCACGACCCCTGAATCTTGAAACGGGTAGAAGCCGATAACGGCGCAGACCGTTTCAAAGGATATCCCATAACCACCGAAAGAGGAGGAGGGCGTGGTTTATGGATCGGAGATGTGGCACCAATCAAGGGTCACGTCTATCCTGTCGTCATCGGTATAAAAGGTAGACCAACCCCTCCGGTAAAGGGGTTACGATCTCTTATTCTATACATTGTCTTTCCTTTCTACTGTCGCTCTTCTTCGGACGAGACTTACTAACTTGAGCGTCGGAGTGGACTCCGCCGGACCCCTGCCGGTGTGTCCCCTAACGCCTGTGTTAATCTCGCAGGACCTCCAAGTTCTCCTCCAGTTTAGCAACCTCGCCGCATGCAAACCCTCGGCGATTGACCATCGGCGATAACTCTTTTCGAAACAAGATTCATTTTAATTCAACTTGACTCTCGTTACCAACTTGATTTTATCATACCCAATAATAAACATGTATGAAATATTTTCCGAAACATGTGTCCCGCTATCTCAAAGTCTTGATAGTTAGTTCTGATCTTCCAGCCAAAAAACCAACTCCGATGGAGACATGTAGATGCGATATTACGTGGAGGGAAATACAATTTTACGTGAATTTCTTATTTTTTTTACTCAATGATGAAACTTTGCTTCATTTTTATCATATAAGTTTGAATCCCAAAAAATCTGACTCGTTATAATACAACATTTTATAGGGCACACATAATACAACATTTTTACCGTTAATACAACATTTTATATCAATCCTTGCGTTCGGCTGGTGCTATACAATATAATCCATTTGGACCAAATGTATTGGTCCGCTATAATATTAGTCTATTATTTAGCACTATTATATAATTAACGACCGGCCCAACCAAACGGATATTTAGCACTATTATAGGGCACACATAGAATAAAAATAATCACTCTTAATAAAGGTTAACCGGCAGCTTCGGCTCCACCACCACATGCAGCGGTTCTTTCTTCGTCGTCGAAAGCCCAAAGATCTCCTCCATGCTCAGCTCCTCCGCCTTCTTTCCCGCCGGCAGCTTCCACCGGAACCCGTGCAGTAGGCTGGCGAGACTGAGCTGGATGACCTTGAGCCCGAGGTTGTAGCCGGGGCACATCCGCCGGCCGGCGCCAAAGGGCAGCAGCTCGTAGTCTTGCCCTTTTACGTCCAGCGTGCTACCCTCGAACCGCTCAGGCCGGAATTCCTCCGGATGGTCCCACAGTGTCGGGTCTCGCGTGATGGCCCACACGCTCACCAGCACCCGCGTGCCAGCGGGGATATCGTAGCCGTCGACGGTGGTCTGCTCGCGGGCTAGGTGGGGAACCAGCAGCGGCGCCACCGGGTGGAGCCGCATCGTCTCCTTCAAGATCGCCTGGATGTATGGTAGGCTGGGGATGTCGCGCTCCTCCACCCACCGCCCGCGGCCAACCACGCGGTCCAGCTCCTCGGACGCCTTCTCGAACACCTCGGGACGACGCAAGAGCTCCGAGAAAGCCCACTCCAAAGTCACCGCTGAGCTCTCTGTGCCACCGGAAATCATGTCCTACAATTTTGTTCAAATATTTAAAATTTTCAAGATTTTTTTGTTAATCATTTGCCAGCCATTTGTTCTCCGGATTTAATTGGTTGAAACATGACGTCTAGATTAAAGATACTGGGTAAAGAAACTGAGATTGCGATAAAGTTATTGATTATTGTTCGATCAGAAGAATGATTGACAAATGAAGTATCAAAAATCAGTAGTTCGGTTTGAATTTGACGCGGTAACGGTGTTCGACAAAATGCTGGAACTAAGAAGAGTAGAGTAGTGCGGTACGCACCTGGGTGAATCCCTTAACGCCGTGCCTTTCCAGTTTGACCTCCAAATTGGGATCATCGGCGAGTTGCAGGAGTACATCGACCATGTCCTTGGCCACGAACTCCGTACCCTCGCGCCGGCGCCGCTCGTTGTGCTCGTCGAGAACGTGCTCCAGGAACCGATCGAACTTGCGGCTCAGCTTCTTCATCCGCCCGATATATCCTTGGAGATCCAAGAAATTCAGCCAGGGGATCGAATCCCCAATGTTCATCACCCCGTTCAGCAGAAACAATTCTTCGATCATTTTCTTGAACTCCTCCGGCGACACGATCGCGCTCTCCTCCGCCACTGCCGGGTCGAAGAACTTCTTCCCCAGAACCATGCGGGTGATGACATTGAGGCTGACGGTGGAGAGGTGGTCCTTGAGGAGGACAGGAGAGGCAGAAGAGGCGGCGGCGAACAGGGCTCGATTCAGGGCTCGCACCTCCTCCACCCTGATGTACTCGTAGGAGTCGACGCGCTTGGCGCTGAAGAGCTCCAGGAGGCATATCTTGCGGGCCTGGCGCCAGTAAGGGCCGTAGGGCGACCAGGTGATGTTTGAGTAGTTGTAGCTGGCGTACTTGCCGGCGGCGGTTTTGGGGCGGGACACAAAGGAGATGTCGTGGGTCTTGAGGAAGAACTTGGCCATGGAGACGGACGATCCGACGACGACAGGAAATGACCCGTAGCGGAGGGACATGAGGGGGCCGTACTTTTTGGACAGATCGTGGAGGGAGCGGTGAGGGAGGCTGCCGATGAGATTGAGGTTGCCGATGATGGGCCACGGCCGGGGGCCGGGCGGCAGGTTGAGAACTCTCCGCCCTCGTCTCCGCCGAAGAAGAGCGACAGTGGTGGCGAGCACGATGGCCAGGGTTATAGCCCATTGAGGGAGCGCCATTGGTGGAGATCGGAAGATCGAAGTGTGATGCCGGTGGAGACACTGAGGAAGGGAGCCATATATATAGTTAGAAAATGAATATATATATATATATATATATATATATATATATATATAATATGATGATTGGGAGAGTGAAAATGGGAGAATGAAAACCATAGTGAATGACGTGGCACCTTGCATGCACGATCTTCGACGGGTTCACTATGCCCCCCAGGGTATAGTTTGATTCGGGACGGCGGCCGAAGGCCGTCGATGGTGTCCAAGCAATAATCGGACGTGTGCATGTAAAGTGTCACATCATGCCACGTCATGCCACATTATTCACTATGGTTTTCACTCTTCCATTTTCACTCTCCCTCTCATTGCTTTTATATATATATATATATATATATGAACAAAAATTAAAACGCCTTAAAAAAAATCACAAGGAATTTCCTTTTATTATTTTAATAAAAAAAACTTTCTCCTTCTATGATTAACGAGATTTTTCTAATCAACTTCGGGCGATCAATTCGACCACACAAAAATTTTCTACCGGTCGCCAGGGTAAATCAAGAAGCGTTCGCAGTGGACGGTAACTTTCTCTTTCTTTCTAGAATAATAGGATTATGTTCCAAAAAAATAAGAATTTGATAATTTTAATTTTATCGTTGTTAATTTATAACATATTTAATGAAAAAAATATATAAGAACAACAATTAAAACGCATTTAAAAAAATGACGAGGAACGTGTGATTAACGTAATAAGGGTAAATTTTCATAAACTCCCCACATACTAAGTCAACTTTCCATGTAATTTCCACACAAACTTTTCTTTGCATACAGTCTCTGATGGGATTGACAAGACAGTTTGGTGAGTATTATTTGAAGAAAGTTGAGTATAAAAGTTAGAAAATTGAGTATGTAAGGTTGCATCCACCACATCAATAACCCATGTGCTCAATTTTCACTCTTTTATACTCAAGTTTCACTTTTTTATACTCAGTTTTCACTGATGTATACTCAATTTTCACTTTTTTATACTCAATCAATCAGGGAGTAAATACAAAGAAAAATTTGTGTGGGGAGTACATGCAAAGATCAAAGGACTATTGGGGAGTTTTCTACAATTTACCGACGTAATAACGTCCTTTTATTATTTTAATTAAATTAAAAGAGCATCCCATCTATTCTTTCTAAAATAATAGGATTATGTTCAAAAAAACGTGCTTTTATAATTTTAATTCTATGGTTAATTATTAAACAATATTTAATTCCATTATTAATTAAGAATGAAAATAAATTTTCAGACAAAATAAACTTTTGTATCTATTTTAGCTGCCGTGTTTCACTGTTATTACTGTTAATTAATGATCAATTAATTTGGAGTTAAATTAACTATTGATATTAATTTCGTTCCTAATTTAACAATTAATATTTAATTTGATAATTAATTTAAAAATAAAATAAATATTTTAGCGGCTCCATCAAATGTCATGATTAATTAGCGATAGAATGAAAACATCTTATAAAGATTCATAATTCATGTAGGCCATCCTTTCCAAAATAAAAAGGACGCCCCATGACTACTCTCAAAATAATACAATTATGTTAAATGTCCGACATAAATTTTGTTGCTAATTACTAATTAATGACGAATATTTAATTAGTGGCATAATAATTTTATATCACAAAATTAGCGATCGAAATGAACTTCTCTCACTAATTAACGACGAAATTAATTTTTATCGCTAAACCAGTGACCTAAATAAACTTTCACTGCTAATTTATCAATTGAAATAAACTTTCGTCGCTAATTTAGTGACAAAATTAGCTAACGAGGTAAGCAATCATTCATTCATGTTCCATTCAAATAAGCAATGACTAGAGTGCCAGAGTTTAATTGATTGAAACCCTAACGTACCGATCTTATCTGGGGACAGGAGCGTGCAGTGGGCTAAACTTCCTGTATCCACGTACGAAATGGAAAAGATGATGTTACCCCATATAAATTCACATTTCGGTGCACATTATCCACGATGTTTGAGCTATATAAGTTAGCCAAGAAACACGTTTATAATGGAAAACTCCTGATGTTTGATATATGCAAACAAAACAATAAAAAACACGTACTGTGGGTACCTATTGCTGACGCTGAATCACATGTTCCAGCTGTCCGCCTGTAGAGAAATTTTGCTGACGTATGATTCTCTATGTGATGACAAAAATATTATATGTTTATCTTTGACGTCTTTTCAATTTATTTCAGATTAATAGAAAAAAATAAATCATAAAAATTATAATTCGGATGCTATGATTAATACGTAAAAAAGATGGATACATTAATTTTGTCAAATTTTAACTCTCAAATTTTAAAATATTAACTACAGTCCATTATATGAGGATGATATATGATACTCTTTATAATTAACGAGGTTAGATAACGACGAATCTTAGACGACTGATCCGGTCCTATAAAACTTTTTCATCAGTCGTCAGGATAAATTGGGAAGCAAATGCTGCGATAGTCCAAAAGTCTAATGTCCCAAAATTCACGTCTTATTTAAAAAAAAATTCTTATAAAATATATCATAATTAGAAATCAAACTAACTTGAGATTACGATTAATCGATCTCCCTGTAATAATTAGAGATATGATAATCTCTATGTTCTATACTCAGGTCCCCAATATAGACTAATCGCCCTTCCTATAAGTCGGACATTAATTTTTCTTCACAAGAGTTATTTCTTTATTCCTTTTTACCGAGTCTAATACTTATAAGTATTCTTTACTTTGTTAATCATATCACATAAAAACATAAAAGTTCTTTATTTTACCAGACAACATATATTATTATTGCACGAAGCAATCTGTTTCTCCAATTAGTAAGTTGGTTTTATCGAACAATTCAACTAGACATTCTTACATCTTTCCATGAATTGAATTACTTTAATTTTAATGGGATGGATTGATGATTAACACAAAATATTATTATTATAAGATCTAAGAATCAAATTCGAGTGAAGTCAGATACCAATAATCTTCGTAACTTATCTCCTCCGTGTTAATTTTGAGATGGATTGACGGGTGATTCGGTCGGGTAAGTTTTCGGAGTTTATTAGGGGTCTGATCGGATTGGGTCTGGATCAGACTGTTGGTGCTTGGATGGCTAGAGAGGGGGGTGAATGTAGCCAGACACAAACTATTCAAACTTTGAAGTTTCTCTGCACTTGAAGGTTAGCAGCGGAAGCAACAAACAGAGGCAGAAAACAACAAGTAACAGAAATAAACAGAAGATCACAAACTCTAACTCAAGGATATACAAGGTTCGGGGATAACTTGCCCCTACTTCTTGGCGTGCCCGTAAGGTGGGCGATCCCTTGATCGTCGGCAGATCAAGCCCCGGGAAATCCGGATAATCGAAACCTTCTTCTCGGTGGAGAAACCTCTCCACAATAAGTCTCAACAGAGAGATATGAAATAAAAGCACAGAGATAAGGAGGATCTTACAGAGCACAAGCAAGCGAAGGAGAAAAGTTTACAGGCACAACTCGCAACCCAGAACAACCTCGGCAAGAGTCTTCACTCAGCTCTTCCTTGTCTGCTTGTTGATCGCCTCGCAAACTTCTCCACTGGCTCAAATCTCTCCAGATGCAAAGTATCAGAGTGTGTCTCAAGTGATGCACAAGTGATCAGAGTTATGCGAGAGAGATCCCTTCTCTTCTTCGCCAGCCAACTCTTAAACCTGCTCATCGCCAGCGCGTCTCTGCAACTCACCAGCTAGCTCGTCTGCAACAACCCCAGCTACCACTAACCTCTTCTGGACTCCCTGAACTCTCTTCAGTCGAGCCCAGGTCAGTTCGTCAGCTTCCCAACCGTTGCCAGCCCGCGCCAGACGCCCGTTGAAACCTGAAAACAGAATACATACAAACCTGCCACGGTGAAAGTCGTCATTGACTCTTCTCCTTGGTTTGTATCATCCCTGTCTAACCTGCACACTAATCAGAGGCTTAACAAATCATATCAAACAATATCAGCAAGGTAGCAGAGAAAACGCAGAGAAAAACAGACGCGATCAGAAGTCTGACAGCGTATTTGAATTAAAGTTTTCAGCTACTGGTCGGTCCACAGACCGATCAGAGATGCCCCTGATTGGTCACCAGACCGATCAGGGAAAGCCCTGAACGATCAGGCTCCAGCCTGATCGGTCCAAGTTGGAAATAGAGGAATCGCGGACTGACCCTGATTTGTCCACTGACCGATCACAGATCAGGGATCGGTCACCAGACCGATCCAGCAGCTTGCTTGCCACAACCCGCAGGAAACACACACCTGATCGGTCACTAGACCGATCAGGTTGTGCCCTGATCGGTCTGGTGACCGATCAGGTCACTCCCTGACCGATCAGGAGCCATCCTGATCGGTCAGGGTGAGGAAACTCCGACATTTTGATCGGTCACACTGATCGATCAAGTTCTCCTCCCAAAGCTACTGACCTCTTCTCTGATCGTTCACCAGAACGATCAGAAGCCAAACAGAAACCTTTCTGTTCTCTCTCTGATCGGTCACCAGACCGATCAGACATCTCTGGATCGGTCACCAGACCGATCCACAACCGGGAGTTCGTGCCAACTCCCTGATCGGTCTCCAGACCGATCCAGCCTTAACCAATTCAACCCTAAGTCAAGAGAACGGGCTCCCTAGCCTTCTTTGACTCGTGCTCAGTCCCCCGGACCAAGACTCCGTGCCCAGCTTCACTCACCGGGACTTCATTCAACCTAGCTTCACTCACTAGGACCTGGCTTCACTCACCAGGGTTTCGGTCACCTAGCTTCACTCGCTAGAACCCGGCTTCACTCACCGGGATTTCAATCACCTGACTTCACTCACCAGGACCCGGCTTCACTCACCGGGATTTCAACCTGGCTTCACTCACTAGGACCCGGCTTCACTCACTGGGATTTTCGTCACCTGGCTTCACTCACCAGGACCCAACTTCACTCACCGGGATTTCATCCAACCGGGCTTCACTCACCAGGACCCAGCTTCACTCACCGGGATTTCCGCCACCTGACTTCACTCACCAGGACCCAGCTTCACTCACCGGGGTTTCATTCAACCTAGCTTCACTCAGTAGGGTTTCGTGCCCAGCCCCCGGCCAGGACTTAATCTGAATTCACTCAACTAAACTTAAATCGGTGTCAACACCAAAACAACAATCGGGCCAGACTGCATCAACACAGATGAAGTGAGTTGGGTTCAGTATCGAATTAGTGCGCTAGATACTGATCTAGCTAAGAGGATCAGGATTCGAAGCAACTTGAGATGAGGCCCAATCAATGGCACCCAAGCAGATGTTCCTGCCCGAGAACTTTACCCGGTCAGGATCACCAAGTCGGGGTCAGCTTGGGTCGATCATCCTGAGTCGGTTACCCTGGGTCGGTCATCCCGGGTCGGACACCCTAGGTCACCCTGGGTCGGTTACTCTGGGTCGGCCACCCTGGGTTTGTCACTCTGGGTCGGCTACCCTGGGTCTGTCAATCTGGGTTGTGGCAGTCTCACAGAGCAGCTAAGGCTGCCATTAGTACACCCTGGAATCTCTCCAATTGTCAGAAAAGGATTTCTGACATAATCATGACCTGACAGAGCCGCCAACATTAATTGGGGTCAGAGGGGACAATCTGGACAGACTGTCAGGCGGTTGTGGCAGTCTCACAGAGCAGCTAAGGCTGCCATTAGTTCAGTCTGCCAACTGATCATTCCTTAATGAGACATGACAGCTCTGACAAGGCAGAGAGCTTCCCCTCTCCTATATAAACCCCCTTGGGGCTCCAAAGAAGGGGTTGCTGCCATTTGAAACCTCTGCTCCACTTTGCGCTCTCGTTTTTGGTCCGACCCAAGCCACTTGTGTCCTATTAGTACTCAAGCCCGACCCCGACCCCCACGCTACTGCAGACCGGAGTCATCTTGGTCAGACCGAGTCATCCTAGCGAGGACCTTCTTCACTTGTCGACAGGATCAAATTTGGCACCGTCTGTGGGAATTTGCCTGATTGAAAGACGAAGATGAGTGACTTCAACAGGGCGACTGTTACTCTCTCACAAGAAGACCTTGATCTACTGGTAGCCACTAAAGCTCAGAAATTAGCAGCAGAGAAGAAGATTGCTGCTCGCTCGACTCAGGAAGGTCCTGCCGAGCCGCAACCCTAGTTGGCACAAAAGTTGGAGTTCGCCCAGGTGAGAGCCCTCACTTCCCCCGAGCGTTCTTCAGCCCGACAGAAGGTGCTGGACAGTCTGATCCGCAAGAAGTCTCTTCTAGCCAAGCTAGAATCAACAAAGGGAAGGCCCCTATCAGCCAAGCCTCGGCTGACCACTCTGGGTTCCCCTTCTCCAGCCAAGTCTTGTAGGAGCCGGTCCCCAAACACTTCCGGCTCTTATCCATCCCTGAATATGGAGGAACTATAGACCCAGAGGAACACTTGATGAAGTTTGAGAATGCGGCGTTGTTGCATCAATATTCAGACGGCATCAAGTGCCGAGCCTTCCTGACCACTTTGGCAGGACCGGCTCAGCGTTGGTTTGACAGACTCCCGGAGGGGTCTATGAAAGAGTTTGCTGATTTCAAGAGACTTTTCCTCCAACACTTCGCAAGTAGCAAGAGGCATCACAAGACCAGTCTGAACCTCTTCGCCTTGAAGCAGAGCCCCAAGGAGCCCTTACGGGCTTACATCAAAAGATTTAATCAAGTTGCATTGGACGTGTCTACTGCCACCTCAGAAGTGATTATTAGTCCCTTTGCCCAAGGCCTGCAAGAAGGAGAATTCTTCAGGTCACTGATCCGGAAACCCCCAAAAGACTTTGAAAGCCTCTTAGGCAAGGCTACTAAGTATATTGATGTGGAAGAAGCACAGGTTGCTCGAAGACGAGAAGTCGGGCCCGCGCCAGTGATCCCTCATCATTAGAGGACCACACCCCCTGGCGGACCCCTCAGAAGTCCCCGAGCCATGGGACACATACTCAGAGCTGAGCGTGGTATAGTCCAATAGGTGGCCCGAGGATGCCTCCCTACCAGATGGCAACCCTATTGTTCCTTCCATAACAGCCACACCCATGACCTTCAGGGCTGTTGGCAAGCTAGTCGTGGGCAAGCCCGTCCTAGCCGGGGAACCCCTAGAGGAGCTCACCAAGGAGGTGCCCGAGGTCGAGGAAGAGCGCAACCAAATCGACATGACCCCAATGCTCAAGTGACCATCCCTGCAGCACGACCACTGTTCCCGACCCCCAGCTCCCCTAGGCAGGGAGACGTGAATGAAGAGCAGGCTAATCAGCAGAACGATGTACATGGGTTCATCAATGTGATCTCTGGTGGCCCTACCTATGGAGATTCCAACCAAGCTCGAAAGTCCCAAGTAAGATGTCTGGAGATCCATCAAGTGGGTAGCAGCTCTGCTCAAGCCCGAGGACCGCAGATCAGTTTTGGCCCTCAAGACCTGTAGGGTGTGGAAGTTCCCCATGATGACGCGCTGGTCATTACGGCGGTCATAGCAAATTACCAGGTCCACTAGACCATTGTGGATACTGGAAGTTCGGTCAACATTCTCTATAAGAAGGTGTTTGAACAACTGCAAATTGAAGTCAGCGAGCTACAGCCTGTGACCACACCTCTTTTTGGGTTCACGGGAAATGAAGTGCAACCTATAGGCCAACTCTGTTGGTGCAGAAAGCACCCAAGTCGAACCTGAGTTTTGATAATGGCAACAGGGCTCAAAAGTTAAGTCTTACTTGTTATCTAATATGTTACTCTAGTGTGCAGGGTAAAAAGCCCTAGCGAAGGACTGCTAGGCACTGGCGAAGGAATGCCAGGGTAAAAAGCCCTAGCGAAGGACTGCTAGGCACTGGCGAAGGAATGCCAGGGTAAAAAGCCCTAGCGAAGGAATGCTAGGCATTGGCGAAGGAATGCCAGGCTACTGAAGCCCTAGCGAAGGACAGCTTGGGACTGAAGCCCTAGCGAAGGAATGCTAGGCACCGGGCGAAAGACAGCTCGGTATCCAAGACCTGGCGAAGGACCGCTAGGCAAAAGTCCAACCAGAGGAGCGGTTGGCATCAGGTACATTCTCCCGAGAGGAGTAGGTGAGGACGCGTTCCCCGTCGAGGGAACAGTAGGCGTCGGTTCGACCTAGGGCTCCATTTTGGAGGCCCAAAGTCAGAACCAAGACAGCTAAGGCTGTATAAAAATTAATATGTTACTGCTTTTTGGACTAACCCTGGATGCAGGACCGAAGGACTGAGTGTCTGCAGCTCAGAGAGCCTCAAAGGAGTGAGGCAGAAGCTGAGCAGGGCGCCCCGGATGTTCCGGGCGCCCCCAAGGTGAAGACCAACCAGCAGGAGCAAAATCCGCTTCGACAGTTGACTGTCGGGGCGCCCCGGATGCTCCGGGCGCCCCCATCGCGCGGGCGCCCCGCATGCTGCGGGTGCCCCCAGCGCCAACTACCGAAGCAGCTCCCCTCGAAGCCAACAGATGAGAGCTTGACCCGGTCAATACGGGCGCCCGAGCGTTCCGGGCGCCCCGGTCAAAGCTGATCCTGAATTTGAAGAGATCAGAAGCTGACCGAGCAAATGCCGGATCGACCGACACGTGGGGGGGGGGGCGCCCCCGACGATCCGGGCGCCCCCAGGGCTATATAAAGGGCCCTCGACCCCAAGGCTCAAGACAACAATTCATTCAACGCTTCTACGCTCTTCTGCTCCCGCGCTCTGCTCCGGAATCCTCCCAACTCGAGCCGACGACGTCCCTCCGCTCCGAAAAGTCAATCTACATCGGACGTCGATAACGAAGAGTAATTTCCTTTATGTGTTTACGATACTGCAATTGTAATATTGATTTGTAAACCGTTTTGCGAAAATATAGAATTGCCCGCAGTAAACGGTCAACGATCGTGGGCCTTGGAGTAGGAGTCGACCTAGGCTCCGAACCAAGTAAAGATATCTGTGTTCGCGTGTTTTTATTTTTAATCTTCCGCTGTGCAATTTCTCTATCTCAAATCCGAATGCTTTCCGATATTCACCCCCCTCTATCGGCTCTCTCGATCCAACAAGTGGTATCAGAGCGGGAAAGTTCAAATTTGGTGCAACCACCAGTTTGAAAATTTTTCAGATTTTTTTATTTCTTTTTCTCGTTCGAATTTCTACCTATATATTTTCGTTCGAATTTCTTCTCGTTGATCGAGGTTGGTGCAACACCACTCGACGAATATTTTCCTTATCCCGCACTACTAATCCAAGACTAAGTCTTGGGAAATTTTTTTTTGTTAGTTATTTTTTTCAGATTAAATGGCCATGCAAGAAGGATTCAGCACCGCCAGACCTCTACTTTTCAGTGGAGAAGACTTTTCCTAATGGAAAAGTCGAATGGAGGTCCACCTGAAAACTCAGGTGGACATGTGGATAATCATCTAGTCCGGACTGGAGATTCCGAAGAACGATGAAGGAGTACCGCAAACCTACTCAGAATGGGACAGCGCTCTGAAGCGCAAAATTAAAGCCGATGCAAAGGCGACTCAAACCCTCCAATGTTGCTTAACAAAAGAGGAGCCGAACCGGGTGGGCCCCTTCAACAATGCCAAGGAGCTGTGGGCAAAATTGATCGAGCTGCACGAAGGAACATCAGACACTCGCATCAGCAAGAGAGATCTGCTCCTGAACAAACTATATACCATCAAGATGGCCGACAACGAAACAGCAGCCCAGCTTCACGCACAAATCCAAGAATTAATGAACTGTCTTCACACTATTGGTCACAAGGTTGAAAACCGTGACCTAATAAGGTATGCCTTAAACGCTTTCCCTAGAAACACCTTGTGGGCATCTATGGTAGATGCATATAAGGTCTCAAGGGATCTTTCAAAAATAAAATTAGATGAATTGTTTTCCGAATTAGAACTGCATAAACAAACTAACTGCAATTTGGCCGAGAAAGGTATTGCCTTTGTTGCAGGAAAAACT